>FNXX01000004.1:11252806-11738321 GCA_900108845.1 Iljinskaea planisiliqua | reverse complement strand
CTTGGCTTCCATCTAACTCCTGGATGAGCTGCTTCCTCAGCTACAAGCTTCTTGTGCATAGTCCTATCCATGATCATATCATCCTCTCCCATTTGAAAAGGATTTGTCCTCAAATCCAATTTATCTGCAACATAATACACAAGATTAGTAACTTTGGAAGTCAGAGTAATAGGATACGTACCTTGCATAAGCTTGAGCTTGTAAGTTGCATCTGGCGGTTTCTCTTTGATCAGGATGAAGTGGCCAACATGTTGATGTTTCCTTTGATCTGAATCAGGTGGCTCAAATCGTTTGTCTCCTTCCCTCCTTTGGAGTTTCATTTTGCATTTCATATCTACACCAAAACCTGCACTTGGCTCTTTTGACAAAGACAAGCAAATCATATCTGTGTTAGAAACAAAAACACAATTGAGAACAGAAACACTTACCTGTCCGAGTTCAGACTCAGTGTCTCTGGCTCTTATTAGGATCGGTTTTATCCATCCATGGTTCAAGGCTTGTTGAGAATTGTAGTTTGATCTGACCAAAGGCAAAGTATCTGGTGGCTCATATTTGAACATTGAAGACCTTTCAAAAGCATTCCCAAGCTCCTTGTGATACTCCTTTGTAATGCTCCTTACTCCAGCGTCTTGGGTTTGGTATTTGCTCGGATTGGTGACAGAATCAAACTCTCTTGTCCCATCAAGTCTGGTCTTTAGAAGATTTGCACCTGTACCAACCAAAAGCAAGTAAGGCTTCATTCGTTTTTGAGAGTCTAGATAAGTACCTCGAGTTGGATGAGTTTGTTGGCATAAATCTGGTGGTTTTTCCTTGATTGCCAAAGTGTCCAATGCTCCTCCTGTTTCTTTCTGGGCACTCATAGGACAGAACAAGTGCATTATACTTGAAATAGAGAATTCACAAACAGAGTATTTGAAATTATAACCGATTATAAAATTTTGCCAATATGAAATCAGGTTATAAGTCTCACTCATTCTGGTACCAAACAAGAGATGTTGTGCTGCATCTAATTCACGTGGATCACATGATCTTGCCTCATTAGGAAGGTTTGTGATTTTTCTCTGATCAGTGATCAAGCTCAACTCTTCCTCCTGCTCCACGAGCTCTTCTTGGTTGTTCAGATCCTTATCCAAGTGTTCTTCAGCAACTGTTCCTTGTTTTATTTTCGGTTTCCACTTGTTTTTAGGTTCTGGATCAAACTGATGGTCTAGTTCAATCTCTGGTCCATAATCAACTTGGTTAGAAAGAACTTGAATTCTCCTTGCCTCTGTATTCCTAACCTGTCTTTCATTTGCTTTCACAAGGACTAAAGAAAACACATCAAATGTGTAGTAGGAATAATTAAACAACTTTTCAAAAGAAACAAACAGTTTTTCTTTGCTTAACACCTCCAGAACAAGTTCAATTTGATTTCTAGAAGTTCTACTCTTCTTATCACAATTCAAGACATGATTAGAACACAAAAAATCAGAAATCTCTTTTGTAAACTTGGAAAAGTTTTGCTCAAACCCATGAATTTCGAAAATTGGTTCACAAAGTTCATGAAAATCACTGAAAACATTTTGCTTTACCTCAGAAGAAGTTTTAACCATTTTAAACTTTGCATTTCTCCTAAACAGCTCATATGTGTTACTAAACACAGAAAATTTCAAGGCAGGTTCAAAATCACGAAATTTATCAATCAGAAAATCTTTTGGCTTAAAGAATTTTTCAAAGCTGACAGATTCAAAAGATGAAACCATTTTATCAAAAACAGATTTTGAAAAGCAAATTTCTTTCACAGTTTCTAATCCAAAACACCTTTCAGCTTGAGCAGGAATCATCATAAAATAATTAAACTCTGTCCTAACCACATCAAATTCCTTACAGTCCTTTATTGGATGATCTTCAGGAAATGGCTCAGGAACTGGTTCTGCCACAAGGTTGATTGGCTGCTCCAAATCAGTAATCAATGGTGAACTTTCTTCTGCCTTTTCTGATGTTTCTTCTGCATCATGAGCAAACAAATTAGTTTTATTATCCAACAGAGGTTCTAGACACATACCTTGCACACTTCTGCTTATATGTGGTTGTATGGGTGCCTCTGGTTGCCTTGAACTTTTCTGATCAGTTTGGGCACTTGGTTGCTTCGGTTTAGAGCTCTTCTGAAGCTTTTGTTGAATGGCATCCATCCTTTCATCCATGAATTGTTCCATCCGAGCTACAATCTTGTTCACCAACTGATCATTGTTTTTGTGGTTGGTTTCTTTGCCATGATCAGTATTTTTGCTCTCTGACTTTCCGGCTTTGGGATCTGTTGAAGTTGTCCTCTCCTCTCTTTGAACCTGTGACACCGCGTGGTCCTTCTTTGGCTTTGGAACATACTGATTCCTTAGGAGCTTCTTCATTTCGTCCCAAGTGGTGATAGGTGGCTCCTTATAGTTCCAGCGATCCTCTTGCTCTTGTCTCCACCCCCTACGAACCTCTCCTCTGAGTTGATCAATTGCATAATCCAATCTCTTCTCTTTTCTGATGTTGTTGTAATAAAACCATTCCTCCATGTTCATTTCCCACTCTAGATAGCTTCCTTCTCCTGAAAAAGAATAGAGTTGAATTGCTTTAGCAGCTTCATGAGAAGTAGGAGAAACAAAATCAAAGCGATTAGGGGTGTGAGAGGTTTTATGTGATCTGCTCCATATTGAACTCCTTAGGTCGTCTGGTGGCTTGGGTTTAAGGTCTTGTTCTCTCCTTTCTTGTGCTCTCTTATACTCCATACGAATTGAATCCTTCCCTTCTCTCATTACTTGCTTCCTCTTTCCGGGATTAGATTCAACAAGAGGCTGGTGGTGTTTGGGTCTTGATCTCTTCTCAGTCCTTGAAATACCTGAGAAAACAAATCAAAGATACACCAGTAACAAGTCCTTTTTGCAACAGAATCAATCATACACACCAAACACAAACAGATTCTTTAAATCACACCAAGTTTGCTGCAAATACCAGTTTCGACAGTTTGATTTGATCGGAAGAAATAAAATATCAAATCGTACTCAAAAATTTCGAAACCAATTTTAACAAATACTAAACTCGTCCTAGTTTCAGAAACAATCGAAATCACAATTTTCTGACGAACCAAAAAAATATGAAAATTCGAACAATAAGGCACTCGTTTTAGATCAGAATATGAAAAGTCTAAAACCCCTAAAACAGATCAAGTTCGAATTGATTTAACACAACCTGGCACGAAGTGGCTCTGATACCACTTAATATGATCCTGGGTGAGAGGATCCTTTGCCCTTGGATCCACTTCGTGATGGTTGATGGATTGTTGATGATTCTCGATAGATGATGATGAGTGAATGAAGCGGAAGGCTTGAAAGAGGATTTGCGGATTGAGTGATTGATGAACAGATGATTGATGAAGTTGTGATGATCGAATAGAAGATGAAGAGTTGATGTGGAGATGAGTGAAGGTAGAGATGAAATCCACAAGAGATGTGTAAGTCTCTTGCAAACAGTTTCGAGGAATCCAAGAATATGACGCACCAGGGATTCAACGAACTTGAATAAATCCAGGATATGACACACCAGGATTCAAACAAGGGTTCTTTGGATATGACACACCAAAGGATGGTCTAAACTTCAAAAGGTTTTTGATAAAAAGATTAGATGAGTTCTTTGTGGAACAAAGAGAGAAATATAAAGAGAAGGAAGCCTCGGTACAGGCACCAAGACTACCTCGTGACTAAGCAAAACAATAAAAGGGAAAGACCAAGTTTGAATTTGAAAATTAGACCCTTGGACTTCTATTTTCGTCACTCCTCTTGTCCAACAAATAAACTACTTGGTTTGGGCTCTTCTTGGGCTTGTTATTGGCACAAAACAACCTGGACTTGATAGGTGATCCTTTGGGTCGAAATTTGTGGTCTTGATCAACAAATGGAGGATATGGAAGTGATTCACAAGCCTCATTAAAAACCTTCCTTGGAAAACCCAGTGGGACAAAACCAAAGGTACGGGAAAAAGAGTGCCAATGAATCACTTGTCCATTTGTTGATTCTTGAATCAAAAACCAGGGAGGTTTCAGATCATGTTTCTTCCATCTTGGCTCCAATCTAACTCCTGGATGAGCTGCTTCCTCAGCTACAAGCTTCTTGTGCATAGTCCTATCCATGATCATATCATCCTCTCCCATTTGAAAAGGATTTGTCCTCAAATCCAATTTATCTGCAACATAATACACAAGATTAGTAACTTTGGAAGTCAGAGTAATAGGATACGTACCTTGCATAAGCTTGAGCTTGTAAGTTGCATCTGGCGGTTTCTCTTTGATCAGGATGAAGTGGCCAACATGTTGATGTTTCCTTTGATCTGAATCAGGTGGCTCAAATCGTTTGTCTCCTTCCCTCCTTTGGAGTTTCATTTTGCATTTCATATCTACACCAAAACCTGCACTTGGCTCTTTTGACAAAGACAAGCAAATCATATCTGTGTTAGAGAAACACTTACCTGTCCGAGTTCAGACTCAGTGTCTCTGGCTCTTATTAGGATCGGTTTTATCCATCCATGGTTCAAGGCTTGTTGAGAATTGTAGTTTGATCTGACCAAAGGCAAAGTATCTGGTGGCTCATATTTGAACATTGAAGACCTTTCAAAAGCATTCCCAAGCTCCTTGTGATACTCCTTTGTAATGCTCCTTACTCCAGCGTCTTGGGTTTGGTATTTGCTCGGATTGGTGACAGAATCAAACTCTCTTGTCCCATCAAGTCTGGTCTTTAGAAGATTTGCACCTGTACCAACCAAAAGCAAGTAAGGCTTCATTCGTTTTTGAGAGTCTAGATAAGTACCTCGAGTTGGATGAGTTTGTTGGCATAAATCTGGTGGTTTTTCCTTGATTGCCAAAGTGTCCAATGCTCCTCCTGTTTCTTTCTGGGCACTCATAGGACAGAACAAGTGCATTATACTTGAAATAGAGAATTCACAAACAGAGTATTTGAAATTATAACCGATTATAAAATTTTGCCAATATGAAATCAGGTTATAAGTCTCACTCATTCTGGTACCAAACAAGAGATGTTGTGCTGCATCTAATTCACGTGGATCACATGATCTTGCCTCATTAGGAAGGTTTGTGATTTTTCTCTGATCAGTGATCAAGCTCAACTCTTCCTCCTGCTCCACGAGCTCTTCTTGGTTGTTCAGATCCTTATCCAAGTGTTCTTCAGCAACTGTTCCTTGTTTTATTTTCGGTTTCCACTTGTTTTTAGGTTCTGGATCAAACTGATGGTCTAGTTCAATCTCTGGTCCATAATCAACTTGGTTAGAAAGAACTTGAATTCTCCTTGCCTCTGTATTCCTAACCTGTCTTTCATTTGCTTTCACAAGGACTAAAGAAAACACATCAAATGTGTAGTAGGAATAATTAAACAACTTTTCAAAAGAAACAAACAGTTTTTCTTTGCTTAACACCTCCAGAACAAGTTCAATTTGATTTCTAGAAGTTCTACTCTTCTTATCACAATTCAAGACATGATTAGAACACAAAAAATCAGAAATCTCTTTTGTAAACTTGGAAAAGTTTTGCTCAAACCCATGAATTTCGAAAATTGGTTCACAAAGTTCATGAAAATCACTGAAAACATTTTGCTTTACCTCAGAAGAAGTTTTAACCATTTTAAACTTTGCATTTCTCCTAAACAGCTCATATGTGTTACTAAACACAGAAAATTTCAAGGCAGGTTCAAAATCACGAAATTTATCAATCAGAAAATCTTTTGGCTTAAAGAATTTTTCAAAGCTGACAGATTCAAAAGATGAAACCATTTTATCAAAAACAGATTTTGAAAAGCAAATTTCTTTCACAGTTTCTAATCCAAAACACCTTTCAGCTTGAGCAGGAATCATCATAAAATAATTAAACTCTGTCCTAACCACATCAAATTCCTTACAGTCCTTTATTGGATGATCTTCAGGAAATGGCTCAGGAACTGGTTCTGCCACAAGGTTGATTGGCTGCTCCAAATCAGTAATCAATGGTGAACTTTCTTCTGCCTTTTCTGATGTTTCTTCTGCATCATGAGCAAACAAATTAGTTTTATTATCCAACAGAGGTTCTAGACACATACCTTGCACACTTCTGCTTATATGTGGTTGTATGGGTGCCTCTGGTTGCCTTGAACTTTTCTGATCAGTTTGGGCACTTGGTTGCTTCGGTTTAGAGCTCTTCTGAAGCTTTTGTTGAATGGCATCCATCCTTTCATCCATGAATTGTTCCATCCGAGCTACAATCTTGTTCACCAACTGATCATTGTTTTTGTGGTTGGTTTCTTTGCCATGATCAGTATTTTTGCTCTCTGACTTTCCGGCTTTGGGATCTGTTGAAGTTGTCCTCTCCTCTCTTTGAACCTGTGACACCGCGTGGTCCTTCTTTGGCTTTGGAACATACTGATTCCTTAGGAGCTTCTTCATTTCGTCCCAAGTGGTGATAGGTGGCTCCTTATAGTTCCAGCGATCCTCTTGCTCTTGTCTCCACCCCCTACGAACCTCTCCTCTGAGTTGATCAATTGCATAATCCAATCTCTTCTCTTTTCTGATGTTGTTGTAATAAAACCATTCCTCCATGTTCATTTCCCACTCTAGATAGCTTCCTTCTCCTGAAAAAGAATAGAGTTGAATTGCTTTAGCAGCTTCATGAGAAGTAGGAGAAACAAAATCAAAGCGATTAGGGGTGTGAGAGGTTTTATGTGATCTGCTCCATATTGAACTCCTTAGGTCGTCTGGTGGCTTGGGTTTAAGGTCTTGTTCTCTCCTTTCTTGTGCTCTCTTATACTCCATACGAATTGAATCCTTCCCTTCTCTCATTACTTGCTTCCTCTTTCCGGGATTAGATTCAACAAGAGGCTGGTGGTGTTTGGGTCTTGATCTCTTCTCAGTCCTTGAAATACCTGAGAAAACAAATCAAAGATACACCAGTAACAAGTCCTTTTTGCAACAGAATCAATCATACACACCAAACACAAACAGATTCTTTAAATCACACCAAGTTTGCTGCAAATACCAGTTTCGACAGTTTGATTTGATCGGAAGAAATAAAATATCAAATCGTACTCAAAAATTTCGAAACCAATTTTAACAAATACTAAACTCGTCCTAGTTTCAGAAACAATCGAAATCACAATTTTCTGACGAACCAAAAAAATATGAAAATTCGAACAATAAGGCACTCGTTTTAGATCAGAATATGAAAAGTCTAAAACCCCTAAAACAGATCAAGTTCGAATTGATTTAACACAACCTGGCACGAAGTGGCTCTGATACCACTTAATATGATCCTGGGTGAGAGGATCCTTTGCCCTTGGATCCACTTCGTGATGGTTGATGGATTGTTGATGATTCTCGATAGATGATGATGAGTGAATGAAGCGGAAGGCTTGAAAGAGGATTTGCGGATTGAGTGATTGATGAACAGATGATTGATGAAGTTGTGATGATCGAATAGAAGATGAAGAGTTGATGTGGAGATGAGTGAAGGTAGAGATGAAATCCACAAGAGATGTGTAAGTCTCTTGCAAACAGTTTCGAGGAATCCAAGAATATGACGCACCAGGGATTCAACGAACTTGAATAAATCCAGGATATGACACACCAGGATTCAAACAAGGGTTCTTTGGATATGACACACCAAAGGATGGTCTAAACTTCAAAAGGTTTTTGATAAAAAGATTAGATGAGTTCTTTGTGGAACAAAGAGAGAAATATAAAGAGAAGGAAGCCTCGGTACAGGCACCAAGACTACCTCGTGACTAAGCAAAACAATAAAAGGGAAAGACCAAGTTTGAATTTGAAAATTAGACCCTTGGACTTCTATTTTCGTCACTCCTCTTGTCCAACAAATAAACTACTTGGTTTGGGCTCTTCTTGGGCTTGTTATTGGCACAAAACAACCTGGACTTGATAGGTGATCCTTTGGGTCGAAATTTGTGGTCTTGATCAACAAATGGAGGATATGGAAGTGATTCACAAGCCTCATTAAAAACCTTCCTTGGAAAACCCAGTGGGACAAAACCAAAGGTACGGGAAAAAGAGTGCCAATGAATCACTTGTCCATTTGTTGATTCTTGAATCAAAAACCAGGGAGGTTTCAGATCATGTTTCTTCCATCTTGGCTCCAATCTAACTCCTGGATGAGCTGCTTCCTCAGCTACAAGCTTCTTGTGCATAGTCCTATTCGTGATCATATCACATAGGGACGCGTCATAAAGCAGGCAACAAACCGAATCTTTGGTCAAAAAGGAGACAGGGATGGCTTGACCAGCTGGCCTTATCCACAAACGGTCATGACCAGCTGGCTCGTCGGTCTTTAGGAAGCTTCCTATAAGCTTCCTTCTTGTCTTCTTGCGCCCGGACTTTGCACAATGCCCTGAACCTTCTAGGAAGCTTCTTAGGACGGTACGGTCGAGCTGCTACGGCCGGCCTTGTACGGACGGTGAGGCCGTACGGTACGGACGCCCGGACTTTGCACATCTTCCACAACCTTCCAAAGAGCTTCCCGGGACAAACGGATGTGGTTGTACGGCCGGTCTTGTACGGACGGTGAGGCCGTACAGTACGGACGGTGAGGCCGTACAGTACGGACGGTGAGGCCGTACAGTACGGACGGTGAGGCCGTACAACCCAAGGTCAACACTCCCCCTCAAGCTAAGCATTCTGGAATCACCCTAGAACGCTTAGCTTGGAATGCCCATGAAGGTACACCTCGTTAAAAACCTTTAACAGATAAAACCCATTGGGAATAACTCTGTTTAAGGAAAAGAGTATGCACTTCATGGGCGAGGGAAGCGCTTACCGCCGGGCCAAGCTCACTAGGCCAAGCTTGCTGAAGATGTGGTCACACACCTTTGGTCTTGCGCCTTAGTGAATATGTCAGCGAGCTGATCCTCACTCCTTGCGAAGCACGGAAGGATTGTCCCGTCCACGATCTTTTCCCTAACTTTATGGCAGTCCACCTCTATATGCTTGGTGCGTTCGTGGAAGACTGAGTTTGAGGCAATGTGAATGGCCGCCTGGTTGTCGCAGTGCATGACCATAGGTGTGGTATGCTGAATGTCAAGGTTGGCCATCAGACTCTTCAGCCATGTCAACTCATTTGTCAGCTTCCTCATGGCCCGGTATTCTGCTTCAGCCGTTGAGCACTCCACCACCTTCTTCTTCTTGGTCTTCCAAGTCACCATGTTGCCTCCAATGAACGTGCAATAGCCAGTTGTGGACCTTCTGTCCACTCTATCTCCGGCCCAGTCAGCGTCACAATATCCCACGATCTCGGTACTTGCATTCTTTCCCATCCAAATGCCGTGGTCCAAGCTCCCCCTGAGGTATCTGAGGATTCTCTCGACCATGGTCCAATGATACTTCGTAGGAACCTTCATGTGCGGACTGACCTGGTTCACACAAAATCACAAGTCAGGTCTAGTAAGTGTTAAGTAGATCAACTTACCAACTAGCTTGCGGTATAAGGCAGGATCTTCAAAGGGCTCATCCTCTTTCTCCCCCTCTCGGTTGACCTTGTAGCCATCTTCAAGGGGACTCACGGCTGGCTTAGCCTCCATTGTACCTGTCTCATTCAACAAATCAAGAAAATACTTTCTTTGGGAAAGAAAGATGCCATCAGTACACCTACAGACTTCGATACCCAAGAAGTATTTGAGCTCACCAAGGTCCTTAATATCTAATGAAGCTTGAAGAGAAGATTTGAGTGCGAGATACCTTCCTTGTTGTCGCCAGAGATGATCAAGTCATCCACATACACGACAACAACAACTATACCTTGGGAGGATTTGTGAGTGAACAGGCTGTGATCAGCTTCGGATCTCCTGAACCCTTGATCCCATAAGGTGCGGCTGAGCTTGTGGTACCACGCCCTTGGTGATTGTTTGAGGCCATAGATGGCCTTCCTCAGTCGCAGCACCTGTCCGGGATCAATGGTATCTTCTAGGCCTGGAGGCGGCCGCATGTACACTTCCTCCTCAAGATCACCTTGCAAGAAGGCGTTCTTGACGTCCATCTGCCACAACTCCCAAGATAGATTAGCTGCTAAAGCTAAAACAACTCTTACCGTGGGTAGTTTGGCGACTGGTGCAAATGTGTCTTTGTAGTCATTCCCATAGGTCTTGGTGAAGCCTCGAGCCACCAGTCTCGCCTTGTAGCGATCAATGTCTCCATTGGTCTTGTACTTGATGGTAAAGACCCATCTGGATGTGACCTCCTTCTTTCCCTTAGGAAGGACTGAAGCATCCCAAGTGTGATTCTTCTCCATAGCACCCACCTCAGCTACAATCGCATCCCTCCATTATGGATTGGCCATTGCCTCCTCGTATGTGGATGGAATGACCTCAGCTTCGATCTTGGTAAGGAATGCAAGGTGCTCAGATGGCAAAAGGGCAAGCGAGCAAACGGCTTCAATTTCTGGATGAGCAACGGCCTGGCTATTGTAGTAGACACGAGTGTTGATCCAGTTGGAGGGGTCTCTTCTGATCCTTGTACTCCGACGCAGAGGAGCCACCTGTTCTTCAGCTGGAACAGTGTCAGCCTCATCATCAGAGTCCTCGGATGGGGCAAGGACCAACTCTGCTGACTCTTCCACGGTTGTGTTTCCCTGACCGGCCTCATTGGTTACAGTAACTGGAGCCAGAACAGAAGGTGCAGGAGCCACCATTTCTTGGTCAACAGGAGCAGGTGGGGCTCCATTCCCAGGATTGTTGCCAAGATGTTCCAAAAGAAACCGTAGGCTAGACGCAATTCCTGAAGGTGACTGAGTCAGGTCCTTGAACTCGCTCCAATCTTTGGTAGCATGAAAGGCCGTGTCTTCTAGGAAATGCACAGAACTTGAGACGTGCATGCGGTTGGTGCTTGGATCAAAGCACTTGTAACCCTTCTGAGTTGGTGAATAACCAATGAACATACATCGCCGACTTGTGGCATCAAGTTTGGTCCGAAGTTCTCCTGGAACCAAAACAAAACACACACACCCAAAGACTTTTAAATGATCAATGGAAGGAGTATTGTTGTGTAATACCTCAAAGGGTGAGCGGTCACCCAAGACCCGTGTAGGGATTCGGTTGATAAGATAGCATGCGGCCATGACCGCATCTCCCCAAAACCTCTTTGGAACACTAGTATGAAACATCATCGACCTGGCCACCTCCATCAAGTGTCTGTTTTTCCTCTCAGCCACACCATTTTGTTGTGGTGTGTAAGGACAACTTGTTTGATGAAGGATTCCGTGTTTGGACAAGTGATCTTTGAATCGTTGACTGATGTATTCACCACCATTATCTGTTCTTAACACTTTTAACTTGGTTTTAAAATGATTAGTAATGTAGTTATGAAAGTTTAAGAATGCATCAAACACCCTATCCTTAGATGGAAGCAATTTAATCCAGATATATTTTGATTTCTCATCTATGAATGTGACAAAGTACTTCTTATTATCTCTAGATAGGCAGGGTGAAGTCCAAACATCAGAATGCACAAGATCAAAACAGTTCTCATATATTGTTTTAGAATTAGGGAAAACGGTTCTACAATGTTTGCCTAAGATACAAGCCTCACAAGACAAAGGATCAAAGACAACATCAGGCAGCATCAATTTAAGAGCTCCCGCATGCGGATGTCCTAATCTAGCATGCCACAATTTATTTAAAACAACTGAATTACAAGAAGCAGATAAAACGGTGCTTGGTGAGGCGTCTTCTAACATATAAAGGTCACCATTTGTTCCTCCTTTACCAAGCAATCTCATAGTTTCAATATCCTGAAAATGCACATTGTTGGGACCAAAGATAGCATAGCAATTAAGATTAGTGGTAGCTCTCTTAACAGATAACAAGTTTGATGTGAACTTAGGCATGTATAGAGCTTTAGAGTGTTTATCAAACAGTTTAAGATTCCCTATACCACTAACTGATATCTTATCACCATTAGCTATTTCAACACTACCTAAGGCCGGTTTAATATCACTAAGCAAGTCAGGATTGCTAATCATGTGATGGGAAGCACCCGAATCGATAACTAGAGATTTACTAGGTCTAGAAGTTAGAAATGATATACCAGACTCCTTGAGTGAGACAATGGATTTGATAAGAGCCTCCAGGTCGGACTTCCTCACCACATCATTGTTTGACCCACTCGTAGCACCATAGGAACCACCGGCTTCTCCAGGTCCTTTGTAAGCGATCATGGCAAGAGGGTTGTTGTCAACTTGTCCTGAACCACCATGACTTCCTTGTGCTCCTCCATTAGGGCAGTGAACACCCACAGCTTCGGTAAGGTGAGCTTTAGCACCTTTGAACTTGGCCGGCTTGAGATGAGGATGAAGAATCCAGCACTTGTCCTTTGGATGGCCCTGCTTCTTGCAATGGTCGCATACCACAATCTTTCGGTCCTCTGGCTTGAAGTAGCCCTTGTTCGCTGTGGAAAGCTCATCTTTTCCACCAAACAATCCAAGCGACCCTTGCTCCTTCTGGATTTGACAGCAAACCTCATCAAGACTTGGAAGTTTGTCGGCCCTGAGGATGTGTTTTATAAGGTCATTGTACGCAGGATTGAGAACCATCAACAGAGCAAAGACCTTGTCTTACTCCTTCCGTTCATTCAGCACCAAGGGGTCAACAGTTGCTGGCCTCAACATCTCGAACTCGGCCCATAGTGACCTAAACTTGCCGAAGAAGGCATTGAACTCCATATCTGCTTGGCAAAGATTGTTGATAGCACGTTTCACCTTAAACACCCTGGTAAGATTGGAGATGTTACCAAAGACTGTCTTGAGAGTTTCCCACAGAGCTTTAGCTGTCTCGCAGTAAGAGTAGGCTTCTAGGACCGGCGTGTCTAGACTCCCTTGAAGAATGGCTAACAAGGCCTGGTCTTGTTGGAACCATTTTGCTCCTCCAGTTGATGGTGAATCCTCATCTTGAGGAAAGTTCTCACCATCTAAGTCACTGACATGTGACCAGACTCCTCGGCCACAGAGGACCGCCTTTGCTGTCCTTGCCCACAAGAGGTAGTTGCTTCCTCCTTTTAGTGTGACCGGTAAGGTGACTGACTTGTTGTTGGTGTTCTCCATGGATACCAGCTATAAGTTGATGTCTTGAAGCTTGAACGGTTCCTTCTTTATACACACCTCAAAGATTGGCTACAAGGACCTCCCTTGAAGCTTTCCAATGAAGGAAAACAGAACCACGAACGCAGAGAGAATAGACCAAGTATTCAAGAAGAAACCAGAAAAGTGATCAAGAGAATAGAGAATAGAATCGATTGCTCTGATACCATGTAAGATTATGCGGAATATAGAAGAAGAATAGGAGAGATTGAGTAAGAGTTTCAACAAGAACACAAGAGAGAATGAGAGATAGAACGAGAGAGATAAGAGAATTTCATTGTAACAAAAGAATCAAATCGTTTACAAATGAGATACAATTGCTTATAAAGAAGAACTCTGGCAAGAATATGCCAGAGGATCTAGTGACTCATAGAGACGCGTCATAAAGCAGGGAACAGACCGAATCTTTGGTCAAAAAGGAGACAGGGACGGCTTGACCAGCTGGCCTTATCCACAAACGGTCATGACCAGCTGGCTCGTCGGTCTTTAGGAAGCTTCCTATAAGCTTCCTTCTTGTCTTCTTACGCCCGGACTTTGCACAATGCCCTCAACCTTCTAGGAAGCTTCTTAGGACGGTACGGTCGAGCTGGTACGGCCGGCCTTGTACGGAACGGTAAGGACGCCCGGACTTTACACATCTTCCACAACCTTCCAGAGAGCTTCCCGGGACAAACGGACGTGGTTGTACGTCCGGCCTTGTACGGACGGTGAGGCCGTACAACCCAAGGTCAACAAGATTGGAGCGAGTTCAAGGACCTGACTTAGTCACCTTCAGGAATTGCCTCTAGCTTACGGTTCCTCTTGGAACATCTCGGCAACAATCCAGTGAACGGAGCTCAGTCTCCCCCTGTTAACCAAGGAACAGTGGCCCCCGAGTTTCCTGTTCCAGCTCCAGCTCCTGTACCCAATGATGATCAACCTAATCAGGAGGATGCAAATGAGGGAGACACAACTGTGGAGAAGTCAACCGAGTCGGTCATTGCACTCTCTGAGGACTCTGATGATGAAGTTCATCATGCTCCAGCTGAAGCACCGGAGGTTCCCTTGCGTCGAAGTACAAGGATCAGGCTGTTGCTCATCCAGAAATCGAAGCCGTTTTGCCATCTGAGCACCTTGCATTCCTCACCAAGATTGAAGCCGAGGTTATTCCATCCACTTATGAGGAGGCCATGACCCAACCACAATGGAGGGATGCGATTGTTGCTGAGGTGGGAGCTATGGAGAAAAATCATACATGGGATGTTTCGGCCCTTCCTAAAGGTAAGAAGGCGGTCACGTCTAGATGGGTTTTCACCATTAAGTACAAAACCAATGGTGACATCGACCGTTACAAGGTGCGACTGGTAGCCAGAGGCTTCACACAGACTTATGGCAATGACTACAAGGACACCTTTGCACCGGTCGCCAAACTACCCACTGTAAGAGTTGTTTTAGCTTTGGCTGCTAACCTATCTTGGGAGTTGTGGCAGATGGACATCAAGAACGCCTTCTTGCAAGGTGGCCTTGAAGAGGAAGTGTACATGCGACCGCCTCCAGGCCTGGAAGACACCATTACTCTAGGACAGGTGCTGCGGTTGAGGAAGGCCATCTATGGTCTTAAACAATCACCAAGGGTGTGGTATCACAAGCTAAGCCGCACGTTATGGGATCAAGGGTTCAGGCGATCCGAAGCCGACCATAGCCTCTTCACTCACAAATCCTCTCAAGGTATAGTGGTGGTTGTCGTCTATGTAGATGACTTGATCATCTCTGGCGACAACAAGGAAGGTATCCTCGCACTCAAAGCCTCTCTTCAAGCTTCATTAGACATTAAGGACCTTGGTGAGCTCAAGTACTTCTTGGGCATAGAAGTATGTAGGTGCTCTGACGGCATCCTTCTTTCCCAAAGAAAGTATGTTCTTGATTTATTGAAAGAGACAGGTACATTGGAGGCTAAGCCGACCGTGAGTCCCCTTGAAGATGGCTACAAGGTCAATCGAGAGGCGGAGAAAGAGGATGAGCCATTTGAAGATCCTGCCTTATACCGCAAGCTAGTTTGATACGGGGATCACTCCCTCCCACGGATTACACTTCGAAGTTGGTCTGGATAAACTTTGAACTCAATTGAGCTACTAGCTCTCAAGAACAAAGAAATGGATCGTTAGGTCGCACAAGGGATGCAGAAGGCCCTTGATATTCCAAACCTCAGCAGTCCTAAGATATGACTCACTTAGTCGACCGAAGAGGGGTTGTTGTTTGGATATGACTCACCAAGCAACAGGGGTTTGTTCACAAGGAACAACAGAGATTCACTCTCCAAGACAATCACAATGATCAAACTTAAAATTCTTATTATTCAATGGTTTCCGAAATACATATATAGTGTTTGTGTTTCAGAAAACAAGACAACACGGAAAACAATACATTAAAGAAGTAAAGACTTGACTGAATTGATTCCATGTTGACTGACTCTTCAACTGATGTGAACACGCGGCCTTGGGTGCTATGCGAATCGCCATTTAGGAAGGTCCACCTAAATCTTCATGAAACCTTACTAAAAAGTCGATTTTAGGAAGGGGTTCCCGAATCGTCTTTGAACCTTACTAAAGTTGTGTGTTGCATATCTTCCTCCTTAAGGTTGAACTGAACATTGGCAGAACTAAGTAAAGAACTTAGTGTTTGAGACAGCTGTCTGGTCTGCGTCCTGGTCATTGCTCCGGCCGTGATATGAACTCCCTTGATCACTCTAAAGAAAGGCTGCCGATTGTGTATTGCAGGTTGGTGAGCTTGTGTAACGAGATTGATGATGATGATGGATCCCATGGGGAATCTATGGTGTGAGAATGGGTTTAGGATTGAAGACAAGGGTTTTATGGATTGAATTCAGATGATCAGATGATTAGAATAAATAGAAGAGTCTCAAGGTCACTAGGTGTAATGAAACTCGGATTCCTGAACGCATTCAAGGGATCAAAGGTGAGAGAAGAAGTGCATTCTATTGCTTTTCATTTATGTTCTTCGCTACCCTATCATGGGAGGCTGATTACAGCTTAAATACAACTCTCAGACAACCCTAAAACTCAACAACATGCTGTTTTAAAACAATCAGTAAACAGCATGGTGTTCTAAAAATTTAAAACAACAAAGCGTTCTGAAAACAAATAAAAGAAACAACAAGGTGTCCCAACCCACAGGTTCCTAATTGGTGCAGCTTTAAAATCACTAAGTACAAAGCCATAGTGACTTGTACATTATTACCCAAAAGTAATGACTCCTAAGCAACTCAACATAGTGACTCATCTGCCTCATTAAAAACCATGCTGAGAAAACCCAGTGGGACACAACTCATCATGGGAAAAAGAGTACAGACTCATCACCTTAAGTTACTTAGTTATCATTACTGGGTAGAGTCTTTTGGCTGAAGATGTTGAACACTTGAATAGCAGGTAAGGTAAGTGATCCTTTTGCTAGAAGTGAATGAGCTTCCTTAGCCAATTCTCTAGCTCTGGAACGAGTGATCCTTCCTACTATCTCTGGCTCTTCCTTTGACTCCTTTTTTGCTGTGCTATCCATGATCACATCATCCTCTCCCTCTAGAAAAGGATTTGTCCTCAAATCTGTATCTGCAATATAAGGGAGCAAGTCAGAAACATTGAATGTTGTAGAGATATTATACTTACCTTGGAGATCAAGCTGGTAGGCATTATTATTGATTCTCTTGACAACTTCAAATGGTCCATCCATTCGCGGCATAAGCTTGATTTTCCTCTCCTCTGGAAACCTGTCCTTCCTCAAATGAATCCACACCAAGTCTCCTTCTTCGAATATCAACTCTTTTCTGCCCTTGTTTGCGTGCTTCTCATACTGTTTAGTCTTCTTCTCTATGTTCTCCTTGGCTTTAGCATGTTTCTTCCTCACCTGTTCAACTTTTTCCTTTCCATCTAAACTGCTTTTCACACTTAAAGGCAAAGGGATCAAGTCTACAGGTGATTGTGGATTAAAACCATATACAATTTCAAAAGGGGAAAAGAGAGATGCAGAGTTCTTAGCATGGTTGTAAGCAAACTCCACGTGGGGTAGGCACTCTTCCCATGACTTGATGTTGCTTTTAACCAAAGTTCTGAGGAGTGTAGACAATGTCCTGTTCACCACCTCTGTTTGTCCATCAGTTTGGGGGTGACATGTAGTGGAGAATGCAAGCTTTGTTCCTAGTTTAGCCCATAAGGTTCTCCAAAAATGTCCTAGGAATTTAGTGTCCCTGTCTGAAACTATCTCTTGAGGCATTCCATGCAGTCTTACTACTTCCCTGAAAAACAAGTTAGCTACACAGATAGCATCATCTGTCTTGTGACTGGCAATGAAGTGTGCCATCTTGCTGAACCTGTCAACAACTACAAAGATAGAATCTCTACCATTCCTAGTTCGGGGTAAGCCAAACACAAAATCCATAGAGATATGAGTCCAAGGTCGAGAAGGAATAGGGAGATGGGTGTACAAACTGTGAGGTTGCACCTTACTCATTGCCATTTTATAGACAGCACATCTAGAACAAACCCTCTCCACGTCAGTCTTCATGTTAGGCCAATAGAAGTGGTCTTGCAATCCAAGTAAAGTCTTTACAACTCCAAAGTGTCCAGCTAGTCCACCTCCATGAGCTTCTCTTATTAACAGTTCTCTGATGGAGCCCCGTGGTATGCACAGGCGGTTGTTATAGAACAGATATCCTTCCTGTCTATGATACTTTTCAAAAGCAAACTTATGGCACTTGCCATAGCTCTCAGCAAAGTCAATGTCAGTTTTATAAAGATCTATTATGTGATCTAACCCATCTAACTTTGAAGTCAAGGTAGATACAAGTGTGCACCTTCTGGATAATGCATCTGCAACTACATTATCCTTACCTTTCTTGTATCTAATAATGTATGGGAAGGTCTCCATAAACTCCATCCATCTGGCATGTCTTTTATGGAGCTTCTGTTGTCCTTTAAGGTGCTTTAAAGACTCATGATCTGTGTGAATGACAAATTCCTTGGGCCACAAGTAGTGCTGCCACATTTGGAGAGCTCTAACCAAGGCATATAGTTCTTTGTCATATGTTGGATAGTTGGCTGTTGCTCCTCCCAACTTCTCACTAAAGTATGCCACTGGTTTCCTATCCTGCATCAACACAGCACCAATACCAACTCCTGAAGCATCACATTCAATTTCAAATGTTTTAAGAAAATCAGAAAGAACTAAAAGGGGAGCATTGATAAGCTTCTCTTTAAGGGTTATAAAAGCCTGTTCTTGTGCGTCCTCCCATCTAAACCCGACTTCTTTCTTGATGACTTCAGTTAATGGTGCGGCCAGAGTGCTAAAGTTTGGAAAAAATCTTCTGTAGAACCCTGCTAACCCATGAAAGCTCAGAACTTCTCCAATACTCTTAGGTGTGGGCCATTCTTTGATTGCTTTAACTTTCTCTTCATCAACCTTAACTCCTTCTGCACTAACAATAAAGCCTAGAAAGACAACCTCAGTAGTACAGAATGAACACTTAGAGAAGTTAGCAAAGAGAGATTGAGAACGAAGAACCTCCAGAACTTGTCGGATGTGTCCTAGATGTTCTCTCAGACCTCTGCTGTAGATGAGGATGTCATCAAAGTAGACTACAACAAAGACTCCAATGAATGGTCTCAAAGCATGATTCATTAGGCGCATGTAGGTGCAGGGAGCATTGGTGAGACCAAATGGCATGACTAGCCACTCATACAAGCCTTGCTTGGTCTTCCAAGCAGTCTTCCACTCATCCCCTTCCTTCATCCTGATCTGGTGGTAACCACTCTTCAAATCAATTTCAGAGAAGATTGTGGAGCCACATAACTCATCTAGCCTTGGAATAGGATATCTGTACTTCACTGTGATATTGTTGATAGCTCTGCAGCCTACACACATCCTCCATGTTCCATCTTTCTTAGGAACCAATAGAACTGGTACTGCACAGGCTGAGACTTTCTCTGATGTGGCCTTTATTCATCAGCTCTTCCACTTGCTTCTGAAGTTCCTTGGTCTCCACAGGGTTGGTTCTGTAAGCTGGTCTGTTTGGTAGCACTGACCCTGGTACTAGATCAATTTGATGCTCAATCCCACGAATTGGAGGTAGGCCTGGAGGTATCTCTTCAGGAAAGACATCCTTGTACTCCTCAATGATCTCTATCATCTCTTGTGGAAGTTCCTTTAAAGGTTTGGTCCTAGCAAGTGTCTCCTTGTAGACAATCATGAAGGTTGTCATCTCTGTATCAAAGAGTTTGTTGAACTCACTGTGGTTGATGTACAAGCTGTTTGAGACCCTTTCCTTATCCTTGTGGTTCATGTGGAGCTGGTCTTTGTAGATTTCGCTGGGTGACAGGGGTAGAAGAGTGACCTTGCGCCCTTTAAACTCAAAGGACTGCTTGTTGGTGTAGCCATCATGAAGAACTCTTCTGTCAAACTGCCATGGTCTGCCCAACAACAAGTGACTAGACCTCAGAGAAATCACATCACAAAGTAGCTCATCCTCATACTTACCAATAGCCAACTTGACAAGTACTTGTTGAGAGACAGTTAAGGCTCCTTTGTTGTCTAACCGTTGTAGCTGATAAGGCCTAGGGTGTGAAGTGGTTTTGAGGTTGAGTTTCTTCACCATCTCTTCACTTTTGGCATTGGTGCAACTACCTCCATCTACAATCAGTGTGCAAACCTTATCCTGGACCACACATCTGGTGTGGAAGAGATTCTCACGCTGGCCTCTATCATCTGGATGGATCTGAACACTCAAGGTCCTGCGTGCCACTAACATCTCCCCAACTGCTGCTGGTTCTTCTTCTCCTTCTGTACCAGCATCGGTTTCACTCTCTGAGCTGTCTTGAGGAACTATCTCTCCTCCTTCTTGTAGCAGAAACATCTTCTTGTTGGGACAGTCTCTGGAGTAATGCCCCATGCCTTGACATTTAAAGCACCTGATGTTGCTAGTAGAAGTCCCACTCCTTGGCTTAAACTCGATCTTGACCTCTTCCTTGATTGTAGTTGAAGACGGTTTATGATCCTTGACATAAGCTGGTTTACTGAGCTCCTTAGGTCTTGGAATGTTAGAGGAGAAGGTTGATCTTCCAAGTCTCCTCTTGATCTGTGATTCAATCAGCTCAGCCTTATGCACCATCTCTTGTACATCCTCATAGTTCTGTAGCTCAACTTTGTCCTGAATCTCTCTGTTAAGTCCCCCAAGGAACCTAGACATCACCATGTCTTCTCCTTCTCTCAGATCAGCTCTGATCAGTAAGGTCTCCAGCTCTTGGTAATAGTCTCGAACTGACTTAGTCCCTTGTATGAGACGTCTGAGCTTGTTGATGATCTCTCTCTGGTAGTGTGCAGGCACAAACTTCTTTCTCATCTGCATAGTCAGTTGCTCCCAAGTAGTGATAGGAGGCTCTCTGTGTCGGTCTCTGGTGATTCCCAACTGTTCCCACCACAAGAGTGCATAGCCATTATGATGAAAACCTCCCAAGGATGATGCTCTCTGAAGTTGGTAAAAGGGATAAGCCTTCGTTCAACAGACTGTGAAGCCACGAAGAACAAGGAGATGAGGACTGAATAGTAACACAGAAGCTGCGGAAGACTTCTGATTAACCGGTGGATCGATTCTCTGGATATTACGCACCAGAGGGGATCGACAGCTTGCTGGATATGACGCACCAACAAGGAATGGATAGAGAGATGGATCGAGAGACGCCACAAAGATCTGTGAAAGGATCTATGATAAGTCTAAACCAGCCATGAACATAGATATGACACACCATGAACATGGAGTTCCAAAAATTACAAGACATCACATCTTGCAAGAGAGAAACTTCTCTGATTTTTACTGAAAACAAAACTTATTATTATTCATGATTTTTGGGTCTCTTTATATAGAGAATTACAAGTCATTTAAGTCCTAATTAAAAGCCTAACATGCAGAGCTTTTAGGAAATCGAAATTTGACTTTAATCTGCATGTAAGAGAGAGAAATACACATCAATAAATGCAATTGAAGCTTGAACTCGAAAATGAGTCTTCACTTGATAATCTGTGGACTTCAAATGATATATTTCTTCTTTGAATCCAGCACATGAAGTTGCAAGCCTTGATTGATTGATGGATCGATTTCAGGATCATATCATTCCCTCCCTCTTGAAAAAGATTTGTCCTCAAATCTTTCTCTTCAGTGAGGACGATAACTTGAACTCTAACTAACAGAAGATGGAGAGATGAGAAGGATGATTACATAGTGAATACCGGACTCCAGAGTGTGCTATGATACCAATTGATGAAAACCTCCCAAGGATGATGCACTCTGAAGTTGGTAAAAGGGATAAGCATTCGTTCAACAGACTGTGAAGCCACGAAGAACAAGGAGATGGGGACTGAATGGTAACACAGAAGCTGCGGAAGACTTCTGATTAACCGGTGGATCGATTCTCTGGATATTACGCACCAGAGGGGATCGACAGCTTGCTAGATATGACACACCAACAAGGAATGGATAGAGAGATGGATCGAGAGACGCCACAAAGATCTGTGAAAGGATCTATGATAAGTCTAAACCAGCCATGAACATATATATGACACACCATGAACATGGAGTTCCAAAAATTACAAGACATCACATCTTGCAAGAGAGAAACTTCTCTGATTTTTACTGAAAACAAAACTTATTATTATTCATGATTTTGAGGTCTCTTTATATAGAAAATTACAAGTCATTTAAGTCCTAATTAAGAGTCTAACATGCAGAGCTTCTAGGAAATCGAAATTTGACTTTAATCTGCATGTAAGAGAGAGAACTACACATCAATAAATGCAATTGAAGCTTGAACTCGAAAATGAGTCTTCACTTGATAATCTGTGGACTTCAAATGATATTTTTTCTTCTTTGAATCCAGCCCATGAAGTTGCAAGCCTTGATTGATTGATGGATCGATTTCATGATCATATCACAATTGGTCCACATTGTTACTGATCCATTAGTTGATTCTCCTCAAGCCCAAGAAGCCCAAAATAAAGAAGAATTTCGTCCAAGACCATTGCATGAAGAGGAAATTCGAATTTGAACTTTAATTAAGTGTTTTGTCTAGTTCCAAGGTCATTTAATGTTTGCTGTTCATGCAAGCCTTGCTTGAACTCTACTTAAACCTCTTGTACTCCCTATTTTCGAAATTATCTATCTTTTTTTATCAAAAACCTTTTGAATTTAGATCACTGTTTATTGGTGTGTCATATCCAGTAAACAAACCCGAATTCTTGTGTCTCATATCAAGAATTCAACCTGGTTTGCTTGAGGAAATTCCGCAGCCTCTTAGCAAAACCATTCAATCCATCACATATTCCATTCTTCACAGTTCTGTTCCTTCAGCTCCAGAATCTTTTCAACTTCAGACTGGGTGATTCAAGGGAGTTTATATTACATTAAACTCAGACACAGCTATCTTCACCTTGTTAAGTTCATATGTTCCTTGTACCAAGAAGTTTGATTCCATCTTCCTCTCCCAATCTAGGTTGCTTCTGGATCATTGGTGCCGTGGAAAGAGGGGTACTGGATCTTAAGGTGCCTCAGCTGCTTCCCTAACGGGTCATAGTCTCTGCCGTGGCCTCTGTTTCGATCCCTCCTTATGGTATGAAGACTGTCATCTGACCTCTCTTCTTCTTCTGAGTACTCAGGTTCTGTCTCCAATTGGACTCGGTGATTTGGGTGTCGAGGTGTTCTGTTAGCTCTGCGCCTTTCTCTTCCCGTGCCCTCGGTGTTTCTGGTCTGATGGATGCTGGGTTCCCTACCTCCTGTAGGTGGTCGGACGGTGCTGCCTCTGGGTTGCCTAGAAGAGGCTCCCACATGTGCTTTCCCCTTGGCAAGGCGGATAACTTCTCTAGGGCTTGGTGGTTCTGATGAGGCAGTCTCTGCCGTGCTATGGTCCTTCAACAGATCCTTTAATCGAACCTCAAATTTGTTGTTGAGCTGTTCTATCTGTTGCATAAGCTGAGTAGCCACAGATTGATTTGCCTCTCTGATCTGTTGAGCCATGGTTTGATTCAGAGCTTCCATAGCTTCTGCTGAAAGCTCCATGGTACCTGAAACAATCAAAACAGCTCACAGTAAAAAGTTCTAAAAACAAACTTCTGTATACCTAAAACTTTTAAAACTTGGTGTATAAAAGGAATGAAAACACAAAAGGAAAAGAGGGGGTTTTCTAGGGTTTTCTCAGCCTTTGGTTCATAGTTGGCTCTGATACCACCTGATATGAACTCCCTTGATCACTCTAAAGAAAGGCTGATGATTGTGTATTACTGGATGGTGAGATGATGCAATGAGATTGATGATGAAGGAGGATCTCGTGGGAGATCTATGGAGTGAGGATGGGATAGGGTTGATGACAAGGGGTTTTATGGATTGAATTCAGATGATCAGATGACTAGAACAGATTGCAGAGTTTCAGATTCATTAGGTGTTTAGAAACTCGGATTACAAGAACGGATTCAAGGAATTAAGGGTGAGAGAAGAAGAGCATTCTATTTCTTTTTTCATTACGTTCTTCGATAACTACAAGAGGAGGCTGATTACATCTTAAATACAACCCTAAAACTCAACAACATGCTGTTTTAAAACAATCATTAAACAGAATGGTGTTCTAAAAATTAAAAACAACAAAGCGTTCTGAAAACAAATAAAAACAACAAGGTGTCCCAACCTACAGGTTCCTAAAGCCATAGTGACTTGTACATTATTACCCAATGGTAATGACTCCTAAGCAACTCAACGTAGTGATTCATCTGCCTCATTAAAAACCATGCTGAGAAAACCCAATGGGACAAAACTCATCATGGGAAAAAGAGTACAGACTCCTCACCTAAGTTACTTAGTTATCATTACTGGGTGGAGTCTTCTGGCTGAAGATGTTGAAGACTTGAATAGCAGGTAAGGTAAGTGATCCTTCTGCTAGAAGTGAATGAGCTTCCTTAGCCAGTTCCTTAGCTCTGGATCGAGTGACCCTTTCTACTATCTCTAGCTCTTCCTCTGCCTCTTCCTTTGGCTCCTTAGATGCTGTGCTATCCATGATCACATCATTTCGGCTTCAAAACAATCTTTAGAGGAGGATTCACTCGACCAAGTGGCTATGATAGACATTCTGGTCGTTCCAAAACTCACTTGGTTCAGGCAGAATCAACAGATGGTCGAAGTTCCCTTCTACCCGGCCAAAGCGATTTACTTAGGCCACCCGAGGAACAAGATGACCCGGATTTTAGGAACCCCTTCCTAAATCCATTTTTTTAGGAAGCCCTTCCTAAAGCCTTCCTAAAAACGCTTCAACTTCTCAACAAAGGAGATCAAGACTACTTTGGATTTGATCAACATTTGACCAGGCCTGCTGAATACTTGTCAAAGTCCATTTCAGAAGCCTACTTCTCAATTCTACAAAGGCCAGGCGGATTTAATCAGATCAAGAGTCATTTTAAGTTGAAAAGTCATTCAAATTTCATTAAAAACTAGTCTAAGGCATTAACTAGGTTCTAGTTTCGAGTTGCCTTGTTTTTAACACATTCTACCTAGTTTTTAATACCTTTGTATGCTATATAACCACATTTTCGTGGTTAATGAAAATAAGACATGTTTTTGAGTTGAAACCTTGTGTTTTGTGAGAGAGTGATTCTCTTTGTTCCTTTGGAACTGTTCGATCTTCTTGGTGTGTAATATCCAAGAACCTTCGGTGTATCAAGTGTATCCACAACACTTGTGTGACCATTCTATCTTACCAAAGATTGTCTTAGGCGGCCTAGATAGTATCAGGCACTGGGTTTAATATACCTCTTGTTGGAACTACCTGTCTAACTCATTCTAAGGTTCCACCGCCTATCTCCTTTCGGAACGTTTAAGAAAGCATCAGGTCGTGGGTTTAATATTCCCATTGTTGGATCTTCACGAGCCAAAGAAGCTTAGGATTATCTTGCCCAACTCGGAGTGTTCATCTTGGGACTGCGATTCTGTCCGAGCCTGGCCAGTTTCACATCACTAGATGAGTTGCATGGTTCCTGCATCTTTTCTAAAATTGATTTAAAGAGTACATATCACCAAATTAGAATGAAAGAAAGTGATGAGTGCAAAACAGCCCTTAAAACTAAACATGGGTTGTATGAATGGTTAGTTATGCCATTTGGGCTAACAAATGCACCTAGTACTTTCATGAGGCTGATGAATCATGTTCTTAGGTCATTCATCGGAGATTTGTTGTTGTTTACTTTGATGATATTTTGGTTTACAGCAAAAGCCTAAATGAACATGTTGAGCATCTGAATTCTGTTTAAAGTGTGCTTAAAAGGGAAAAGATTTATGCTAATCTTAAGAAATGCACATTCTGCACAGATAACCTTGTGTTTCTAGGTTTTGTTGTAAGTGCAGATGGTGTTAAAGTTGAAGAAGCAAAAGTTAAGGCAATCAGCGATTGGCCAAGTCCAAAGACAGTAGGTGAGGTGAGGAGTTTCCATGGCCTTGCTGGATTTTACAGGAGGTTTTGTGAAGGACTTTAGCACGCTGGCAGCTCCCCTCACTGAGGTTATAAAGAAGGACGTGGGTTTTAAATGGGAACAAGCACAGGAAGATGTATTCCAATCCCTTAAAAAGAAGCTTACTCATGCCCCTGTCTTAACCTTACCAGATTTTTTTTAAAATTTTGAGATAGAACGTGATGCCTCTGGTATAGGTATTGGAGCTGTTCTGATGCAGGATAAGAAGCCCATAGCATTTTTCAGTGAGAAGCTTGGAGGAGCAATGTTAAACTATCCCACGTATGATAAGGAGCTGTATGCTTTGGTGAGAGCTTTACAAACATGGCAGCACTATCTCTAGCCTAAGGAGTTCATCATACACTCTTATCATAAGTCCCTTAAGCATCTCAAAGGTCAGCAGAAGCTAAACAAGAGACATGCCAGGTGGGTTGAATTCATAGAAACCTTCCCCTATGTTATCAAGTACAAACAAGGTAAGGACAATATAGTGGCATATGCATTGTCTCGGAGGTATGTTTTAATCTCAACTCTTGATGCCAAACTGTTGGGTTTTGAACAACTTAAGCATTTATATGAGACTGACCCTGATTTTAAAGAAGTTTATAAGTCTTGTGAGAAGTTTTCTTCAGGACATTACTGCAAGATGGTTTTCTTTTCTTTGATAATCGCTTGTGTGTGTCTAACTGTTCTGTTAGAGACTTGTTCATAAGGGAAGCTCACGGTGGAGGCCTGATGGGCCACTTTGGTATTGCTAAAACACTTAAGGTGATGCAGGATCACTTCCATTGGCCTCACATGAAAAGAGATGTGGAAAGAATCTGTGGCAGATGTGCAACATGTAAACAAGCTAAGTCTAAGGTCCAGCCTCACGGTTTGTACACTCCTCTGCCTATTCCTTCTCATCCCTGGACTGATATCTCTATGGATTTTGTGCTTGGATTGCCTAGAACTAGGACTGGAAAAGATTCTATTTTTGTGGTAGTTGATAGGTTTTCTAAGATGGCACATTTCATTGCTTGTCATAAAACAGATGATGCATCTCATGTAGCAGACTTGTTCTTTAAGGAAATCATTCGTTTACATGGCATGCCCAGAACCATTATTTCTGATAGAGATACCAAGTTTCTTAGATATTTCTGGAAAACATTGTGGTCTAAGCTAGGAACTAAGCTATTGTTTTCAACCACATTTCATCCCCAAACTGATGGACAAACAGAAGTTGTTAATCACACTCTAGGAACTCTATTGCGTGCACTGATTAAAACGAACCTAAAAACTTGGGAAGATTGCTTGCCTCATATAGAATTTGCATATAATCATGCTATGCATTCTGCTTCTAAGTTTTCTCCATTTCAGATTGTTTATGGCTTTAATCCATTATCACCTTTGGATCTAATGCCTTTACCTTTGAGTGAAAGAGCTAGCATAGATGGGAAAAAGATAGCTGAATTGGTTAAACATATTCATAAGAAAGCCAAGAAGAACATAGAAGAGAAAACAAAGCAGTATGTCAAACAAGCTAACAAAGACAGGCGTGGCATGATCTTTGAAGTTGGTGATCAGGTCTGGGTTCATTTGAGGAAGGAACAATTCCCTGCTGAGAGAAAGTCTAAGCTAATGCCAAAGATCGATGGCCCTTTCACAGTCACAAGGAGAATAAGCGACAATGCTTATCATCTGGATCTCCAAGGTAAGTATAATGTAAGCTCTAGCTTTAATGTTTCTTACCTGGTTCCTTATATTGCAGATGAAACGGATTTGAGGTCAAATCCTTCTCAAGTGGGAGAGGATAATGTGATAGTGGACAAATCATGGAGCTTGGAGCATGGAAAGGAGTCTATGGAGCAGCTTGATGCAGAACCAGAACCTGAGGAGCAGCTTGAACCAGAGCTAGGAGGAGACGAAGCTTTGATTGTGCCTACCGGTCCAATGACTAGATCAAAGACTAAGCTATTCAATCAAGCTGTTGGAGGACTTCTCAATCATACCTTGAAGCCAGATGATCAAGACATTAAACAGGAAGGTATAACTTGTCAAAACACTTTGGTTTTGATTCAAGTTATATAGTTTTAACATTTGGGAAAAGTGTTGGGTTTATACTCTTTTTCCCTTGTCAAGTTTTGTCCCACTGGGTTTTCTTGACAAGGTTTTTAATGAGGTATTCCCAGCACTTCACAATGGCCCAAATTGTTAAAACTGAAGCCCAAGGCCTGGAAGCCACGTCCAGGAAGCAAGATGAGGCCATTGGGAAACTCCCAACTGTATTTTTAATGCTTTTGTTATTTTCTAGACTCTGCATGAAGAGCTTATGTCTTTATATGTCTTTGCAACATTTTCTGTAACTTTCATCTATCTTCTTTTATCAAAAACCTTTTGAATTTAGATAACTGTTTAATGGTGTGTCATATCCAGTAAACAAACCCGAATTCTTGTGTGTCATATCAAGAATTCAACCTGGTTTGCTTGAGGAAATTCCGCAGCCTCTTAGCAAAGCCATTCAATCCATTCCATATTCCATTCTACACAGTTCTGTTCCATAAGTTCCAGAACCTTTTCAACTTCAGACTGGGTGATTCAAGGGAGTTTATATTACTTTTGTTGAGCTTGTGCTGTCCTTTCAAGTGCTTGAGTGTCTCATGATTAGTATGCACTACAAACTCCTTAGGCCAAAGATAATGTTGCTAAGTTTGCAAAGCTCTCACCAGTGCATAAAGCTCCTTGTCATATGTTGGGTAATTGAGAGTGGCTCCTCCTAACTTCTCACTGAAGTAAGCAGTCGGTTTCCTATCCTGCATCAAGACAGCATCCATTCCAACTCCTGAGGCATCACACTCAATCTCAAAAGTTTTCAGGAAATCAGGCAAAACAAGAAGAGGTGCATTTGTAAGCTTCCCTTTCAACGTCTGGAATGAATCTTCTTGTGCTTCCTCCAACTTGAATCCCACATTCTTCTTGACGACTTCGGCAAGAGGGGCTGCTATTGTACTGAAGTCCTTCACAAACCTTCTGTAAAATCCTGCAAGGCCATGAAAGCTTCTGACCTCTCGTACGGTTTTCGGACTTGGCCATTCCCGAATAGCTTTAACATTTTCCTCATCCACTTTAATGCCATCTGCAATCAAAACAAAACCCAAAAACACGAGGTTATCTGTCCCAAAAGTGCATTTCTTCAAGTTAGCATAGAGCTTTTCTTTCCTAAGCACTTCTAAAACTGATTCTAGATGATCAATGTGCTCACTAAGTGTTTTGCTGTAAACAAGTATGTCATCAAAGTACACTACAACAAATACTCCTATGAAAGCTCTCAGGACATGATTCATCAATCTCATGAAAGTACTAGGTGCATTGGTTAAACCAAAAGGCATAACTAACCATTCGTACAAACCTAGCTTAGTTTTGAAAGCTGTTTTCAATTCATCCCCTTCTTTCATCCTAATTTGATGATATCCACTTTTCAAATCAATTTTAGAAAAGATACATGATCCATGAAAATCATCTAACATATCATCTAATCTAGGGATGAGATGTCTGTACTTAACTGTGATGTTGTTGATTGCTCTACAATCCACACACATACGCCAACTGCCATCTTTCTTGGGCACAAGGAGAACTGGAACTGCGCATGGACTCATGCTTTCTCTGATGTATCCTTTCTCCATGAGCTCATTGATTTGTTTTTTGCAGCTCTTTAGTTTCAACAGGATTGGTCCTGTATGCTGGTCTGTTTGGAAGAGAAGCGCCTGGTATGAAATCAATCTGGTGCTCAATGCCTCTGACTGGAGGTAGACCATCCGGGTTTTCATCAGGAAACACATCCCTAAAACTTTGCAAAAGAGATTCAAACTCACTTGGAAGCTCCAGTGCATTGTTTGAAGAAGACATTAGTGTTTCTTTAAAAACTAGCAAAAGCATTGGTTGATCAGAAAACAAAGCTTTCTTGATCTCACAAGTTTTAGCAAAGAAATTGGAATGCCTTACTTGCTTGGAATCGCTTTCCTTGGATGATTTGGATTCTTGATCTCGCTTGGCCTGCTCTCTTCTTTCCTTTAAAAGCTTTTGATGCTGATGTACCTCTTGTGGTGACAGTGGTGCCAACATAATCTTCTTCCCTTGGTGTTCAAAGGTGTGGCGGTTTGTGTACCCATCATGTATGGCTCTTTTGTCATACTGCCAAGGCCTTCCTAAAAGAATGTGACCGGCCTCCATAGGTAGAACATTACAAAGGATCTCATCCTTGTATCTTCCAATGGTGATTGGAACTATGACTTGGTTGCTCACCTTCATCTCTCCTGTTTCATTAAGCCACTGAAGAGAGTATGGCCGAGGGTGTTTCCTGATACTCAAGCCGAGTTTCTTAACCATTGTCTCGCTAGCCACGTTGGTACAGCTGCCTCCATCCACAATCAGGCTACATACTTTGTCATTGACATAGCATCTAGTGTGAAAGAGGTTCTCTCTCTGCTCATGCTCCTTGGGTTTGAGTTGTGCACTCAAGGTTCGCCTAGTAACCAAAAGTTATCCGTGAGCAGGATAAACTATTTGCTTTTCCTCAGAATCTGTTTGCGGCTACTTGTCCTCAGATTCTATGTCACCGTTCTCCAGAACGATCATGACTCTCTTGTTGGTACAATCCTTAGCATAGAAGACTCCACCCAGTAATGATAACTAAGTAACTTAAGGTGATGAGTCTGTACTCTTTTTCCCATGATGAGTTTTGTCCCACTGGGTTTTCTCAGCATGGTTTTTAATGAGGCAGATGAGTCACTATGTTGAGTTGCTTAGGAGTCATTACCTTGGGTAATAATGTACAAGTCACTATGGCTTTGTACTTAGTGATTTTAAAGGTGCACCAATTAGGAACCTGAGGGTTGGGACACCTTGTTGTTTCTTTTATTTGTTTTCAGAATGCTTGTTGTTTTTAATTTTTAAAACACCATGCTGTTTACTGATTGTTTTAAAACAGCATTTTGTCTAGTTTTAGGTTATCTGAGAGTTGTATTTAAGCTGTAATCAGCCCCCTATGAGAGGGTAGCGAAGAACATTAATGAAAAGCAATAGATTGCATCTCTTCTCTCACCTTTGATTCCTTGAATGAGTTCATGAAATCCGAGTTTCATTACACCTAGTGACCTTCAAACTCTTCTATCTGTTCTAATCATCTAATCATCTGAATTCAATCCATAAAACCATTGTATTTAATCCTAATCTTCACCCTCAATCCATAAAACCCACGGAATCCCCTCATCACCAAATTCGTGCTGAATCTCATCATCCATCATTCACAGGACGTCAGCCTTTCCTTTAGAGTGATCAAGGGAGTTCATATCAGGTGGTATCAGAGCCAACTCTGAACCAAAGGCTGAGCAAACCCTAAAACCCCCTCTTTTCTTTTTGTGATATCCTTTCTTTTATGCATCATGTTTTAAAAGTTTTAGGTATACAGAAGTATTGTTTTTAGAACTTTTACTGTGAGTTGTTTTGATTGTCTCATGTACCATGGAGCTTTCAGCAGAGGCTATGGAAGCTCTGAATCAAACCATGGCTCAACAGATCAGAGAGGCAAACTAATCTGTGGCTACTCAACTTATGCAACAGATAGAACAACTCAACAACAAGTTTGAGGTCCGATTCAAGGATCTGTTGAAGGAGCATAGCACAGCAGAGACTGCCTCAACAGAACCACCCAGCCCTAGCGAAGCAATCCGCCTTGCCAAGGGAAAAGCACATGTGGGAACCTCTTCTAGACAACCTAGAGATAACACAGTCCGACCACCTACAGGAGGTAGGGAACCCAGCACCCATCAGACCAGAAATACTCAGGGCACGGGGAGAGGAAGTCGCAGATCAAACAGAACACCACGACACCGAGTCCAATTGGAGACAGAACCTGAGTACTCAATAGAAGAAGAGAGGTCAGATGACAGTCTTCACACCATCAGGAGGGAACGAAACAGAGGCCATGGCAGAGACTATGATCCATTAGGACAGCAGCTGAGACACATTAAGATTCAGCTTCCCTCCTTCCACAGCACCAATGATCCAGAAGCTTACCTAGATTGGGAGAGGAAGATGGAATCAAACTTCTTGGTACAAGGAACATATGAGCTCAACAAGGTGAAGATAGCTGTATCAGAATTCAATGGCTATGCACTTTTGTGGTGGGAGCAGTTGGGAATCACCAGAGATCGACACAGAGAGCTTCCTATCACCACCTGGGAGCAACTGGTCACGCAAATGAGAAAGAAGTTCGTGCCTGCACACTACCAGAGGGAGATCCTCAACAAACTCCGACGCCTTATACAAGGAACTAAGTCAGTTCGAGACTATTACCAAGAGTTGGAGACCCTACTGATCAGAGCTGATCTAAGAGAAGGTGAAGACATGGTGATGTCTAGGTTCCTTGGGGGACTTAACAGAGAGATTCAGGACAAAGTGGAGTTACAAAACTATGAAGATGTACAAGAGATGGTGCATAAGGCCGAATTGATTGAATCACAGATCAAGAGGAGAATGGGCAGATCAAACTTCTCCTCTAACATTCCAAAGCCTAAGGAGCTCATTAAACCTCTTTACACCAAGGATCACAAACCATCTTCAACTACAGTCAAGGAAGAGGTCAAGATCGAGTTTAAACCAAGGAGTGGGACTTCTACTAACAACATCAGATGCTTTAAATGCCAAGGCATGGGGCATTACTCCAGAGACTGTCCCAACAAGAAGATGTTCCTGTTACAAGAAGGAGGAGAGATAGTACCTCAAGATAGTTCAGAGAGTGAAACCGATGTTGGTACAGAAGAAGAAGAAGAACCAGCAGCAGTTGGGGAGATGTTAGTGGCCCGCAGAACCTTGAGTGTTCAGATCCATCCAGATGACAGAGGTTAGCGTGAGAATCTCTTCCACACCAGATGTGTGGTCCAGGATAAGGTTTGCACACTGATTGTAGATGGAGGTAGTTGCACCAATGCAGTAAGTGAAGAGATGGTGAAGAAACTCAACCTCAAAACCACTTCACACCCAAGGCCTTATCAGCTACAATGATTGGACAACAAAGGAGCTTTAACTGTCTCTCAACAAGTACTTGTCAAGCTAGCCATTGGTAAGTATGAGGATGAGCTACTCTGTGATGTGATTCCTATGAAGTCTAGTCACTTGTTGTTGGGCAGATCATGGCAGTTTGACAGAAGAGTTCTTCATGATGGCTACACCAACAAGCAGTCCTTTGAGTTTAAAGGGCGCAAGGTCACTCTCCTACCCTTATCACCCAGCGAAATCTACAAAGACCAGCTCCACATGAACCACAAGGATAAGGAAAGGGTCTCAAACAGCTTATACATCAATCACAGCGAGTTCAACAAACTCTTTGATCCAGAGATGACAACCTTCATGTTTGTCTACAAGGAGACACTTGCTAGCACCAAACCCTTAAAGGAACTGCCACAAGAGATGGTGGAGTTCATTGAGGAGTACAAGGATGTCTTTCCAGAGGAGATACCTCCAGGTTTACCTCCAATTCGTGGGATTGAGCATCAAATTGATCTAGTACCAGGGTCAGTGCTACCAAACTGACCAGCTTACAGAACCAACCCTGTGGAGACCAAGGAACTTCAGAAGCGAGTGGAAGAGTTGATGAACAAAGGCCACATCAGAGAGAGTCTCAGCCCCTGTGCAGTACCAGTTCTACTGGTTCCTAAGAAAGATGGAACATGGAGGATGTGTGTAGACTGCAGAGCTATCAACAATATCACAGTGAAGTACAGACATCCTATTCCAAGGCTTGATGACATGCTAGATGAGTTATGTGGCTCCACAATCTTCTCTAAAATCGATTTAAAGAGTGGCTACCACCAGATCAGAATGAAAGAAGGGGATGAGTGGAAGACTGCTTTCAATACCAAGCAAGGCTTGTATGAGTGGCTAGCATGCCATTTGGTCTCACCAATGCTCCCAGTACCTTCATGCGCCTCATGAGTCATGCCTTAAGACCATTTATTGGAGTCTTTGTTGTAGTCTACTTTGATGACATCCTCATCTACAGCAAAGGTCTGAGAGAACATCTAGGACACATCCGACAAGTCCTGGAGGTTCTTCGTTCTCAATCTCTCTTTGCTAACTTCTCTAAATGTTCATTCTGTACTACTGAGGTTGTCTTTCTAGGCTTTGTTGTTAGTGCAGAAGGAGTTAAGGTTGATGAAGAGAAGGTTAAAGCAATCAAAGAATGGCCTACACCTAAGAGTATTGGAGAAGTTCGGAGCTTTCATGGGTTAGCAGGGTTTTACAGAAGATTTGTCCCAAACTTCAGCACTCTGGCCACACCATTAACTGAAGTCATCAAGAAAGAAGTCGGGTTCAGATGGGAGGACGCCCAAGAACAGGCTTTTAAAGCCCTTAAAGAGAAGCTTATCAATGCTCCACTATTAGTTCTTCCTGATTTTCTTAAAACATTTGAAATTGAATGTGATGCTTCAGGAGTTGGTATTGGTGCTGTGTTGATGCAGGATAGAAAACCAGTGGCATACTTTAGTGAGAAGTTAGGAGGAGCAACAGCCAACTACCCAACCTATGACAAAGAACTATATGCCTTGGTTAGAGCTCTCCAAATGTGGCAGCACTACTTGTGGCCCAAGGAATTTGTCCTTCACACAGATCATGAGTCTTTAAAACACCTTAAAGGACAACAGAAGCTTAATAAAAGACATGCCAGATGGATGGAGTTTATAGAGACCTTCCCATACATTATCAAATACAAGAAAGGTAAGGATAATGTAGTTGCAGATGCATTATCCAGAAGGTACACACTTGTATCTACCTTAACTTCAAAGTTAGATGGGTTAGATCACATAATAGAACTCTATAAAACTGACATTGATTTTGCTGAGAGCTATGGCAAGTGCCATAAGTTTGCTTTTGAAAAGTATCATAGACAGGAAGGATATCTGTTCTATAACAACCGCCTGTGCATACCACGGGGCTCCATCAGAGAACTGTTAGTAAGAGAAGCTCATGGAGGTGGACTAGCTGGACACTTTGGAGTTGCAAAGACGTTACTTGGATTGCAAGACCACTTCTATTGGCCTAACATGAAGACTGACGTGGAGAGGGTTTGTTCTAGATGTGCTATCTGTAAAATGGCAAAGAGTAAGGTGCAACCTCACGGTTTGTACACCCCACTCCCTATTCCTTCTCAACCTTGGACTGATATCTCTATGGATTTTGTGCCTGGCTTACCCCGAACTAGGAATGGTAGAGATTCTATCTTTGTAGTTGTTGACAGGTTCAGCAAGATGGCACACTTCATTGCCAGTCACAAGACAGATGATGCTGTCTGTGTAGCTAACTTGTTTTTCAGGGAAGTAGTAAGACTGCATGGAATGCCTCAAGAGATAGTTTCAGACAGGGACACTAAATTCCTAGGACATTTTTGGAGAACCTTATGGGCTAAACTAGGAACAAAGTTTGCATTCTCTACTACATGTCACCCCCAAACTGATGGACAAACAGAGGTGGTGAACAGAACATTTTCTACACTTCTCAGAACCTTGGTTAAAAGCAACATCAAGTCATGGGAAGAGTGTCTACCTCATGTGGAGTTTGCTTACAACCATGCTAAGCACTCTGCATCTCTCTTTTCCCCTTTTGAAATTGTATATGGTTTTAATCCACAATCACCTCTAGACTTTATCCCTTTACCTTTAAGTGTGAAAAGCAGTTTAGATGGAAAGGAAAAAGCTGAACAGGTGCGGAAGACACATGCTAAGGCTAAGGAGAACATAGAGAAGAAGACTAAACAGTATGAGAAGCACGCAAACAAGGGCAGAAAGGAGTTGATCTTTGAAGAAGGAGATTTGGTGTGGATTCATTTGAGGAAAGACAGGTTTCCAGAGGAGAGGAAAAGCAAGCTTATGCCATGAATGGATGGACCATTTGAAGTTGTCAAGAGAATCAACAACAATGCCTACCAGATTGATCTCCAAGGTAAGTATAATATCTCTACAACATTCAATGTTTCTGATTTGCTCCCTTATGTTGCAGATACAGATTTGAGGACAAATCATTTTCAAGAGGGAGAGGATGATGAGATCATGGATAGCACAGCAACAAAGGAGTCAAAGGAAGAGCCAGAGATAGTAGGAAGGATGACCCGTTCCAGAGCTAGAGAATTGGCTAAGGAGGCTAATTCACTTCTAGCAGAAGAATCACTTACCTTACCTGCTATTCAAGTGTTCAACATCTTCAGCCAGAAGACTCCACCCAGTAATGATAACTAAGTAACTTAAGGTGATGAGTCTGTACTCTTTTTCCCATGATGAGTTTTGTCCCACTGGGTTTTCTCAGCATGGTTTTTAATGAGGCAGATGAGTCACTATGTTGAGTTGCTTAGGAGTCATTACCTTGGGTAATAATGTACAAGTCACTATGGCTTTGTACTTAGTGATTTTAAAGGTGCACCAATTAGGAACCTGAGGGTTGGGACACCTTGTTGTTTCTTTTATTTATTTTCAGAATGCTTGTTGTTTTTAATTTTTAAAACACCATGCTGTTTACTGATTGTTTTAAAACAGCATGTTGTCTAGTTTTAGGTTATATGAGAGTTGTATTTAAGCTGTAATCAGCCTCCTATGAGAGGGTAGTGAAGAACATTAATGAAAAGCAATAGATTGCATCTCTTCTCTCAACTTTGATTCCTTGAATGAGTTCAAGAAATCCGAGTTTCATTACACCTAGTGACCTTGAAACTCTTCTATCTGTTCTAATAATCTAATCATCTGAATTCAATCCATAAAACCATTGTATTTAATCCTAATCTTCACCCTCAATCCATAAAACCCACGGAATCCCCCCCTCATCACCAAATTCGTGCTCAATCTCATCATCCATCATTCACTGGACGTCAGCCTTTCCTTTAGAGTGATCAAGGGAGTTCATATCACACAATATAAAGGAAGAGAGTCTCGGTACAGGCACCAAGGCCGTCTCGAAACTAAGCCAAAACAAAAGAAAGGAAACACCAACTCTTGAACTTCTCAGAACAAATAAAAAGGACTTGGGCTTGGCCTTCAAATAAGCATTATGGGCAATGACAATGTGATACATTAACCTTTGAAGAAAATCCAATGGGACAAAACTTGACAAGTGAAAAAGAGCACACAATGTATCACAAACCCATAAGCTAATCAGCTTGTATAAAAACCAGAGTAGTAAGTATAGATGAGTCTTCATTGGTTTTGATTTGATTAAGTAAAGCTTCCAAAGCTTTATGGAACGCCTTAGCTCTTGACCGTGTCAAAGGAACACTTGGAACTTCTAGATCCTGATCAGCTACAGGCTTGCTTTGCTTTAGTTCCTCCTCAGCTACAAGTTGGTTCTTCTCGTCCTTGATCAAATCATCCTCTCCTTCTTGAAAAGGATTTGACCTCAAATCCAAGTAATCTGCAACATAAGACACACGATCAGTAATGTTAAAGCTAGAACTTATATTGTACTTACCTCGGAGGTCAAGCTAATAGGCATTATTATTTATTCTCTTTGTGATCTTAAAGGGGCCATCAATCCGTGGCATCAAGTTCGACTTCTTTTCAGCCGGGAACCTCTCCTTCCGCAAGTGCACCCACACTTGGTCTCCAACCACAAAAACTTTCTCTTGTCTCCCTTTGTTGGTTTGTTTAGCATAGAGTTTTGTCTTTTCTTCCAAGTTCTTCTTCGCTTCCAAATGAATCTGTTGAACCAGTTCGACCTTCTTCTTACCATCCATGCTAACTCTTTCACTCACAGGTAAAGGCAATAAATCCATAGGAGAGATGGGAATGAACCCATAAACAATTTGAAATGGAGAATACTTAGATGCAGATTGAACAGCATGGCTATATGCAAATTCGATATTAGGCAAACACTCTTCCCATGTTTCAAATTCTTTTTTATCAATGCACACAAGAGAGTACCTAGAACCCTATTAATTACTTCAGTCTGAGGGTGACAAGTAGTAGAGAACATAAGGTTAGTACTTAACTTAGACCATAGTGTTTTCCAAAAGAAACTCAGAAACTTTGCATCCCTATCAGAGAATTGTTTTAGGCATATCGTGAATGCGAACTACTTCTTTGAAGAACAGGTTTGAGACATGCAGTGCTTCATCAGTTTTATGACAAGCAATAAAATGAGCCATCTTAGAAAATCTATCAACAACAACAAATATCGAATCCTTACCAGTTTTAGTCCTAGGTAAACCCATAACAAAATCCATAGAAATGTCATGCCAATGATGAGAAGGTATAGGTAAAGGAGAATACAAACCGTGGTGTTGGACTTTAGACTTAGCTTGCTTACAAGTATTGCATCTTCCACAAAACGTCTTTCTTCATATGCGGCCAAGAGATATGATCTTTCATGATTTCTAGAGTTTTGGCAATGCCAAAATGTCCCATCAAACCCCCACCGTGGGCTTCTCTAACAAACACATCCCTCATAGAACAGTTAGGTACACAAAGACGGTTCTCATAGAATAGAAACCCACCTTGTTGGAAGAATTTACCCGAAGGAGTCTTAGAACAAGCAGCATTTATATCTGAAAAGTCTTCATCAACTTTTTACAGATCTTTAATCTGATCAAAACCTAACATTTTAACTTCTAGAGTAGAGAGTAAAGTGTACCTTCTCGATAATGCGACAGCCACGACATTATCCTTACCTTGTTTGTATTTAATCACGTATGGAAAGGTCTCTATGAATTCAACCCATCTCGCATGCCTTTTATTAAGGTTTTTTTACCTTTAAAGAAGCTTCAAGGATTCATGATCAGTGCGAAACACAAACTCCTTAGGCCAGAGATAATGTTGCCATGTTTGTAAAGCTCTAACAAGAGCATAGAGCTCCTTGTCATATGTTGGATAATTAAGCGTGGCTCCACCAAGCTTTTCACTAAAAAAGGCAATCGGTTGTTTTCCTTGCATGAGCAGAGCTCCAATTCCTATACCTGAAGCATCACATTCAATTTCGAAAGTCTTTAGAAAATCAGGCAAAATAAGGACAGGGGTATTAGTAAGCTTCTCTTTCAGCTACTGAAATGATTCTTCTTGTGCCATTCCCCATTTGAATCCCACATCTTTCTTGATAATCTCTGTAAGAGGTTCGGCTATAGTACTAAAATCCTGCACAAAACGTCTATAGAACCCGTCCAAATCATGGAAGCTTCTTACTTCTCCCACTGTCTTAGGACTCGGCCACTCTCTGATGGCTCTCACTTTTTCCCCATCCACTTTCATACCTTCTGCACTTACAACAAACCCAAGAAACACAAGACTCTCGTTGCAAAAGATGCACTTTTTGAGGTTAGCATATAGATTCTCTTGCCTAAGCAAATCTATGACCAGACTGATGTCCTTAATATGCTCCTCTAAACCCTTGCTATAAACCAGAATGTCATCGAAATATACTACCACAAAGATGCCAATATAAGCCCTAAGAACATGATTCATCAAACGCATGAACGTGCTAAGAGCATTAGACAACCCGAATGGCATAACAACCCATTCATATAGACCATGCTTTGTTTTAAATGCAGTTTTACACTCACCCCTTCTTTCATCTCAATCTGATGATATCCACTTTTCAAATCTATCTTAGAGAATATACTAGAAGCATGCAATTCATCTAACATATCATCTAGCCTAGGAATGGGTTGGTGGTACTTCACCGTAATGTTATTGATTGCACGATAAACAACACACATGCGCCAACTCCCATCTTTCTTTGGAACCAAAAGCACTGGCACCGCACTTTCACGGATGTCCTTTGGTCATTAGCTCATCCACTTGTCTTTGTAGCTCCTTTGTTTGTTCTGTATTAGTTGGGTAGGCTGGGCGATTTGGTAGTGCATCTCCAGGGGTAAAATTGATCTGATGCTCTATTCCCCGGACAGGAGGTAACCATTCGGTGTTTCTTCTGGACACACATCCCTATAGTCTTGTAACAAAGCTTGCATTTCACTCGGATATACTGGTGTAAGATCAGTACTGCTGTTAGTGATTCGTTAAATACGAATAGAACCATGGGTTGTTTTGAATGCAAAGCTTTCTTTACCTCCCCTGCCTTAGTATAGAAGTTAGGGTGTTTAGCTGACCTGGCCGATTGTTTTTTATCATTGTAAACCTCTTGAGGAGTCATGGGGATCATGGCCCTTGAACTCAAATGAGTGTCGGTTTCAATAGCCATCGTGTATTACTCCTTTGTCTAATTGCCATGGTCTTCCTAGAAGTATGTGGATTGCTTCCATTGGTAACATATAACATAGGATTTAATTTTGGTACTTTCCAATCTCCAGAGGAATCTCAACTTGACTAGAAACCTTCATTTCACCCTCATCGTTGAGACATTGTAACATGTAAGGGCTTGGATGAGGTTTGACTTGCAGGCTGAGCTTCTTAACCATTGTCTCACTAGCAACATTGGTGCAGCTACCCCCGTCGATGATCAAACTACACACTTTTTCTTGTACCAGACAGCGGGTGTGAAACAAGTTTTTCCTTTGAGCTTGTTCTTCCGTCTTACTTTGCATGCTCAATGTTCTCCTGGCTACCAACAAGTCTCCTTTAACCGGTAGTACCTCAGTGTCTTCACTAGATTCCTCTTGTGTCTCATCCTCGGACGCTATTTCACCATTCTCCATCATGATCATAGTTCTTTTGTTAATGCATTCGTTAACATAATGTCCTCGCCATTGACATTTGAAACACTTCACATCCCTAGTTCGTGAAGTAGACTCCTTGGACTCCCCTTTGACGTCATGTAGGAACATAGCTTTGGGCTTTGTCACTGAACTTGGTTTGTTTTCTTTTGAATAGTATGACTTTTATTCACGTTGGTTGTTAGCCCTGTAAGTGTTGCCTGTACCATGAGTGGATCGGTGAGAGTTACTTCTCTTAAGCTGCTGCTCGAACATCACAGCCTTATGTAGCATCTCTTCCAAATCCACATAAATATGAGTTTCCAGTCGATCTTGGACTTCGCGGTTAAGGCCACCAAGGAAACGGGCCATCATTGCTTCTTTGCCTTCAACTATGTCAGCTCTGAGCATAAGCTTCTCCACTTCTTGAAAATATTCTTCCACCGTTCGGTTGCCCCTGAGCCAGTCTTCTAAGTCTTTGATGTAGGTCACGGTTGTAGTGGCTTGGAACATACCACTTCCTCATGAAGCTTTTCATCTCGGTCCATGATTCTACATGGTACTCTTGATTGCGCCTCCTTGTAGTGACCAGCTGATCCCACCAGGTTAAGGCAAATTCAAAAAATTCTATAGCTGGAACCTTTGTGCTCTGTTCCTCTTAAGTGTCGTGTCGAGCATTGAAAACTAGTTCCATCTTCTTTTCCCGTTCCAAATATGCGTCCGGGTCGCACTTGCCATGGAAAGGAGGAATCTTCAATTTGATCCGTCAAAATTTTTTCGCAACCGGTCCCTGCCTTATCTAGATCTCCTGCAACCACTCTTAGATGATCCACTGATTTTATAATACTGGTCCGTCTGATGGCCACTGTCACGATCCGTCGGCTCTCTTTCTTTCTCTTTGCCTGGCCGCCTTTGGTACGGTTCTCTCGGCCGTTCATACTCTTGTCGCATCCTTGTCATCTCAGTTTGAAACATCTTCCTCATTTTGGATGACAGAGCATCTAATAGTAGTCGATTATTTCTTCTTGCACTTGTCTCCTGATCATCCTCTCCATCCATGGTTTCCTGCCAAAACAGAGACAATACTTGCAGTAAGCAGTTCTCTAATCGATTCAAAAGCCCTAGTAAAACAAGCCCAAAAGAGTCGTCCTTGATCATATCATCCATCGATGGAGCACATGCTCCATCCACATCTGAAGAAAAATCTGCAACAGCTCTGGAAAGGGTCTACAGACCTAAAGTACCCTACCCATTCTCACATAGGAAGTCACGCAAAGACCTAAAGGAGGCTAAATGCAAGGAGGTGCTTCAAGATATAACCATTGAACTCTATTTGGTTGATGCTGCCCAAATGATGCATTCTTTGAAGAAGTACTTGAAAGGACTGCTGGTTGGAAGGGTAGCTGAGAATGAGAATGTCATGCTGGTTTTAAATGACTGCAGTGATGTACTGCAAAACAAGGTACTCAAGCAGATGGGATATCCAGGGAGAGTTGTTCTATTTGTACAAGTAGAACCTATGACATTCGCTTGCTATATCTGCGATCTAGGTTCAAGTGTGAATCTTATGCCATATTATATGGCTAAGAGACTGGGTTTCACCAAGTTAAAACCAACAAGGATCTCCCTGGCTTTTGCTGATAGGTCAACGAAGCTGCCTGTTGGAATTCTTGAGGATTTTCATGTGAAGATATGGAACATTCTAATCTCTGCAGATATTGTATTTTTGGAACTTCATGAAGAACCAAGAGACCCTCTGATTATGGGTAGACCATTCCTCTGCACAGCAGGAGCAATAATCGATGTAAGGAGTGGGGTGATTGATCTCTAGCTGCGAGATATTGTGGTGAAGTTTGAAATGGATAAGTTTCTGAGAAGACCCATGCTGGGTAAGAAGACTTTCACCATCGAAAGAAATGATGCAATCTCAGAAGAAATGGTTAAAGAGGTTTTATCCACTAATCATTTGGATGTTGCATTGACTGTGGTTGAAGGCATACATGATTTTCTGAGTGAGGTTGATGATGGGTTTGCAAAGATGCTGGATTGAAGTTTCAGAGTGGAGAAGATGGTAGCCTATATGAGTCTAGGAGAAGGGCAGAACTCGACTGTAGAAATCAGCAATGCAGCACCCGCTCCGAATTTAGGAGCACGTGCTCCGAATTTAGGAGCACATGCTTCGAAGTCAAGTCTGATTGATGGTCTTTGGAGCGAGCTGAAAGCTCCTAAACCTGAGCTGAAAACAATCCCTTCCGGGCTAGGTTACACATTCCTTAGAACAAACTCTACCTACCCTATGATAGTGAACTGAACAATGTGGAAGTTGCCTTACTTTTGTGTGAACTTAGAAAGTATAGGAAAGCATTAGGATACTCACTTGATGATATCACTGGAATCTCTCCTGATCTTTGCGTGCATATGATACATCTAAAAGATGAATCGATGAGTTCTATAGAACATCGAGGAAGTTAAACTCGAATTTTAAAGATATTTTTTAAGAAGGAGATAATGAAACTTCTAGAGACTGGTGTGATCTATGCTATATCCGATAGTACTTGGGTTAGTCATGTTCATGTAGTTCCTAAGAAAGGTAGAATCAGTGTCATCAAAATTGATAGGAATGAATTGATACCAACTAGGACTGTAATCGGCCAAATGATGTAAATAGATTATCAGAAATTGAACGCTGCAACTCGTCAGGACCATTTTCCTATGCTCTTTATCGATCAAATGCTTGAAATATTGGCTAACCACCTTACTACTGTTTTCTATATGGTTACTCTGGTTTCTTTCAGATCCCAATCCATCCATATAACTAGGATAAGAAAACATTCACATGTCCTTATGGCACATTCGCTTATCGGTCGATGCCATTTGGCTTGTGCAATGCCCCAACAATTTTCCAATGGTGCATGATGTCGATTTTTACTGACTTCATCGAAGACATTATGCAGGTTTTCATAGAAGATTTTTCTGTCTATGGAAACTCCTTTCTGTCTATTTGTCGAATTTTTGCAGGTACTTCAACGATGTGTGGAGAAACATCTGGTTTTGAAATAGGAGAAATGTCACTTTATGGTCAGGAATGTGATCGTGTTGTATAATTGAATCTCAGAGCAGGGTATTGAGTTGGATAAGGCGAAGATAGAGGTTATGATGAGCATGCAGCCACCTACATTAGATAAGGGGATGCACAGTTTTCTAGGTCATGCTGAGTTCTACAGGAGATTCATCAAGGACTTCTCCAAGATACATATACCTCTTACACAGCTGTTGTGAAAGGAGGTGAAGTTTGAGTTTGATGGTGTCTGCCTTGATGCTTTTCACACAATCAAAAGAGCATTGGTTAGTGCTCCCATTATGCAGCCACCAGACTGGCAGACTGAGAGTTGCCATTGGAGATTATGACAGATGCAAGTGGCTATGCAGTTGCTGTTGTCCTGGGTCATAGAAAAGACAGGATGATGCATGTTATCTACTATGCGAGTCGAACTCTTGATGAGGCTCAATGCAGATATGCCACCACAGAGAATGAGCTTCTAGTGATTGTCTTCGCTTTTGAGAAATTTTGATCCTACCTTGTTGGGTCAAAAGTCACTGTGAACAAAGACCATGCTGCACTGAAGTACTTGATGACTAAGAAGGATACCAAACCGAGACTCCTAAGATGGATTCTTCTACTACAAGAATTCGATTTAGAGATTATAGAAAAGAAGGGAGTTGAGAATAGTGTTACAGATCATCTATCTATGATGAGAGTAGAGACTGAGATGCCTCTAGATGACAACTTTCCTGAAGAAAAAATCTATGCTAAAAGTGTGTGCTAGGTCGTGGAGCACCTTCTCCGACCAGTTTCTGCAACCAAATCGATAATACATTGCACCCAAAGTTACATTGGTTTGGAGAGATAGCCACTACCTTGCTGATGAGGAAGAACCCAATGATTTCTTGGGCAACAAAAAGAAGAAATTCTTGAAGGATAAAAGTCACTACTTTTGGGATGAGCCTTACCTCTACAAATACTGCACTGATGGAGTATTTAGAAGGTGTGTAACTGAAGTGGAAATCCCATAAATTTTGTTCCACTGCCATGGTTCCTCAGATGCTGGGCATTTTGCCACATTTAAGATAGTATCTAAGGTGCTACAAGTAGGATATTGGTGGCCAACTATGTTCAGAGATGCTCAGCGATTTGTTTCTAGGTGTGATTCATGTCAAAGACAAGACAATATAAGCAAGAGGAATGAAATGCAACAGAACTTCATCCTGGAAGTTGAAGTTTTTGATGTGTGGGGGATTGATTTTATGGGACCATTCCCAGCATCTTTTGGGAATGAGTATATCTTAGTGGTTTTAGATTATGTATCCAAGTGGGTTGAGGCTTTGGCAAGTCCGACAAATGATGCAAGGGTGGTGATCAAGATGTTCAAATCCATCATTTTCCCAAGGTTTGGTGTACCTAGAGTGGTCATTAGTGAGAGAGGATCTCACTTCATAAACAAGATCTTTGAAAGTATGCTGAAAAAGAATGGTGTGAAACATAATGTTGCATCTCCCTACCATCCTCAAACTAGTGGGCAAGTTGAAATTGCCAACAGGAAAATCAAGAGCATCTTGCAGAAAACTGTGGGCACAACAAGGAAGGATTGGGATTCCAAGCTTGATGATGCTCTTTGGACATAGATAACTGCCTACAAAACACTTTTTGGGAAAAGACCATTTCACTTCGTGTATGGCAAAGCTTGTCACCCTCCTGTAGAACTTGAGTTCAAAGCAGCATGGGTAGTGAAGATGCTCAATTTCGAACTTAAGACTGCTTCAGAAAGGTGGATGATGCAGCTGCATGAGTTGGAAGAGATTAGCCATCTGGCCTATGACAACTCAAATATTTATAAAGAGAGAACCAAACCCTACCACGACAAGAGGATTCTCACCTGGAATTTTGCTCCAAATGACCAATTACTGCAGTTTAACTCTCAGTTGAAGTTGTTTCCCGGGATGTGGAACTCAAGATAGTTTGGACCATTCACAATCAAGGAGGTTGGACCTTATGGACCTGTGGTGTTGTTGGACACCAGTGGAGGAGAGTTTGTTGTCAATGGTCAGCGAATTAAACCATATCTTGGTGAGTCTCATTTCCCACAAGGTGAAGCATTTCCCTTAGGTGATCCTCCTCAAACCTAAACCAAGTGCTTGGTGGGAGGCAACCCACCGGTAAGAGTCTATAACTTTAAAATTTTGGTTATTTTTTTTATTATAACTTTTAGTTTTAGTTTCCATTGTTTGAAAAAAAAGAAGGGAGCACCCGGCCAGAGCACGTGCTCCAGAGCATTCTTTGGTGCTCCAGATAGAGAAACTCGAACAGAGCACCCAAAACCCCAAACGGAGCAAATGCTCCTTTCCCTCTTAGGATGCTCCAGGCGTAAATCATGCGAACAAAGTACTCCAAAATTCGCGACCATTTAAGTTTTCTGGGATTGTTTAAATCAATTTTCAGTCAAAATTTTCATTATTTGGGTTTAACCCTAAACCGAACTGATTTTCCCTTTAAAAACAACCTCTCTCTCCCCACTTCTTCTTCTTCCTCGCGACACCACCTTCTCTCTAGCTTTGGTTTTCGCTCAAATCTCAAGTTTTGCAAAAATCAACCAAATTGAGTGATTTTTTTTAGCCTAACCCACTATGATTTTTGTCCTGATTCCATATCTGCCATCGATTTTGATAACAAGCAAATGTATGCACCCGAAAACCCTTTTTTACAGTCGCGAGCCAACTTTGGGATTTGAGGTTTTGTGCTCTCTCTCTCTGAAATGCTTGTGCAAACTGTCGTTGGTGTTTTTCATGATGATTTGTGTGATATAGCTTGAATTGACCTCAAATTTTCACATGCAATTTTTGGAAAAAGATGAAGTTCCGTACTAAACGGCTCCTCCACTCATCCGCTTCAACGGGATCTATGCTCCCCTTGAAGTGTTTTGTTCCCAAACGGGAAATGTGATCCAGTAGACTTAAATAGTCCATTCTACGGACCACACGAGGCGGGTTTATTTCAACCACGTCCTCATCCTCGACTCGCTGGGCCCCTTTCAGAACTCCGGTAGTTTCCTTTCCCGTGGACTGACCTACGGTAGGATTCTCAGCCGGGGTGAGGGTCTGAGTCAATGTGGTCATCTGAGTCATGACCGTTTTCAGGGCTGCCCACATCTCTTCCGTATAAGGAGTTGCGGGTTGGTTCACACCATCAGCCCCGATGTCCTTACCAACATGGTCCCGTTCCATGTTGGATGACTCGGCCATTTCCTCATCTTCCACATGCTCAATCCCGATCACTCCCGTCCGGGTCTGAGTGGTTGGAGGAGGAAGTACCGTACCGGTATTCCCATTCCTGACCACAGGTCCAGTCAGGTCTTCAACCACTTTGTTGGAAGTTCCTACTCCTGCCGGAGTAACCTCTAACGTGGTTTTCTTAGACTTCCTCCTCTTGGAGGATTTGGTTTTCTCACCCTACAAGTTCAGTATATAATATAATCGTTTAATTACCTATTGAACCAAGGGAAAAAACAAGAAAGCCTAACACTAGTCCTTCGGTGCCTGACGTGTGTGTGTACTATCCCATAACCTCACTGTCCTAGAATCAAGCATGCTCTGATACCAATCCGGATACACGACCCGGATCGGTTTTCCCACTTCTTAGTCTCCATGAGACTAAGGCCCTATCCAAACAGCTTAACAAAAATATTCCAGAAGGTTCCTCTATCTACCAATTATGCGGAAAATAAAGGAGATAAATAAGAAAAAGGAAACTCTTATTAATATAATAATGATTCAATACATCATGCTAAAGTTTGTCCAAAGGCTTTACATGGACCGATCCTATTTTATCCAGTGCTCCTAATACACACCACACATCATCAGGGGGCCGCCGGACCTTGTACCTAGGCTTGGTTGATACTCAGACCAACCTCACGTCCTGAAAAGATATAAGCACGTCAGTAATCAGACTAGTCCGTAACCGAACTATGCATATGCTTCCCAGAACCCTTATGCCCCGTTAGTATAGCCGAAGCTTGTCCTAACTTATCCTAAGACTATCCCCAGTTGTACTTAGTCATTCAACCAACCGCCCCACTGACCAAGTATAATCTAGGTAGCCTTAGGGACAAACAGGTGAACCGTTTGTCCGGAGGAACCATCAGCCAAAGTCCGTGGCACTTCTTGGCATGTATCGGCCTTTCGGCTCACCGCGGCACTGCTCCGAATTCACTCTACCGGACCACCTGTACTGACCGTAGAGGTTCGGTCACCCGAGGACATGTTCCAACACGTCCATGGCATGCCAACACTCACACCGGTTCTGTGGGTCCAAGTTGGGACTCGGCCGTGAGGGCTATTGACCCAAAGGGTGCAATTCCCCGAACAGTCGCAATGGTTCACAGGTCGTGCCTGTTCATCCATGTGACCTGTCCATTCACACCATTTCGTGCGTGGCAGTTTCTCATGGGTCACAAAGGCATGGCGAGTTCCGCATCCCCTGACTATGGACTTAGGCCCGGTTGTACGTACGGTTATGGCACTTACCGGATCCAGTTACAAGCCTGGATCCGATCGCATTACACGGCCAAACCGCATTACTCTGACCCACCCAGTCCGATACACGTATGCATGAACCGTGACCTTATACCGACCACACACGTGTCTGGTCCAAGACCATTGGATCACGCGCGAGTTCCCAACCATCGGCCGAGACCTTCCTTAGCCATTAGGCACACAGCCGAGTACTAAGGTGGTTCCTTCGGCCAATCCAGACAATCATCCAGATCATTTCTGATTGGAATGAGTTTCCCAGGCAACAGCGTGATTCTGGGCTGTATCCGCACATGGCACCCGTTCATACTATGCCTGGCCTAGGGGTCCTTTATGGATTAACCCGGATAGGCTCTTAGTCCTATCTGGTGCATTACGCGACCCGACCCTCATCCCTTTCGCATGAACCATTCGGTGACATACCTCGACCCCAACCCAGAATAATCGCTTACACATGAGTCTGGCCGAAGCCAAAGACTCAGCGGATCAGCCGTATGAAAAATAGACAGGGAGACAAGACAAAGGTTGCGAGACACAGTCCAATCAGTCCGGTTCTGGGATCGCAACAGTTGTCACCGGCGATCCAGGATCAACGGTTAGACATTGGTTAGTCAGACATACATTTGGGACTTGATCAGGATCGACAGGGTCTTTCCCCTTGTCGATGGCCGGAACTTCTTCCACACCGGACATCTTTCCCGGTCACAGTCTCTCTCTTTCTCACTTTCCGATCACAATCGGTATTTCTTTCTTTCTTTCTTACTCACGGTTTTTCCTTTGCAGGAACTGATGCCAAAACAGGCGTGGGGGATCTGGTATTTATAGGCGAGGCCTTGGCCTGTCAAACAGGCACCAGCGAGTGGTTGCATCCATTCAGGAAGGGTTGCCTTGGTTCGTGGTGACCCTTCGACCAGGCACCATTTTCCCATGCCCTTTCACACTCCCACCCCTTCCCTTGTCGCACCAGCTTATCTCCGGAGGTGACTGTCACTCCCCGGCCACTAGCTGACTCAGCTAGCTCACTATGTCACCAGCTGGTCCCAGCTGCGGGTCACTCCCTCCAGCTGGCGGTGGGCTGAACCAGCTGACCCAGCTGAAGTGTCACTGTCCATACTGGACCGTGAGCTACCCCAGCTGTCCTCAGCTGGTGTTTCACTTAGGTCTAGCTGATTCCCATCATTTTTAGCTCGAACAAGACTCATGTCATGCCGACTATCACCCGAATAGACCTTTTCCCTTATGACAGATCACTCACGACCCGATCCTTTCCCTTGGGCCTTAAGGTCCATACTCCGGGCCTTAATGGGAGTTGGGGACGTTACATGGGATACTGCCAAGCATAGCAATCCGCCGAATTCAATGGATTTGTGCTTTATCCGGGACCCATCCTCTCAGCACGTTGTTGATTGGTACTGCCTTGACTCAGCTCGCCTTAGGTTTGGTCAAGTCCGATTCAAGTTTGATTTGCCATCTCGTTCGGCTTCTGTCCCGGTCTGGTGTCCGGTCCGTGAGAAGTGTTTCGTGAATCGTGAATACTGTTTCAGAACACTAATCTGAAACCAAATATCGTTAAACCAAACGTTAAGCTCGCTGGTTCGAATAACAAATAGGTAAAGAGATCGTGTGAAGGTACAGGTCGCCCGAGCCGTTCAGGGCGAGGCTGGCAACCTGCTCCTTCAGAGTTGAGCAGGTTGCCATCTCCCTTCCCAGGATGGTGGGCGACCTGCTCCTCTTGGAGTTGAGCAGGTCGCCATCTCCCTTCCCGGGATTGTGGGCGACCTGCTCCTCTTTAAGTTAAGGAGGTCACCATCTCCCTTCTCGGGAAGGTTAGCGACCTGCTCAGCTAGCGACCTACTCCTCTTGGAGCTGAGCAGGTCGACATCTCCCTTCCTGGGACGGTGGGTGACCTGCTCCTCTTGGAGCTGAGCAGGTCGCCAACTCCCTTCCCGGTATGGTGGGCGACCTGCTCTTGTATTCTGACGTCTTAAGACTAGTTTTTCGTGTAGATATCTAGATTTCTTGGCTCATTAATCCCGAAAGGCGGCCAGGTCGTCTCCCTCTCTCTCCCGGGGAAGAGAGCGGGCAACCTGCCCATTTAAGGTGACCGGGTCGCCACTCCCTCTCTCCCAGGAGACAGAGCGGATGATGTGCTTCATGTTCTGATGTCTAGGGATCAGTCCTTCGCGTAGATGCTTAGATTCTTTGACTTATCAATCTCGAGGGATGGGTTTTAACCCCAAAAGTTAGCAGCCCCTTAACTCGTTGGTTCTGTGTGCGGGAGTGAAGAGTTTTAAGTCAAGTATTAATTGAGCTCGATGAACCAAAGATTTGAGATGTATGCCAAGAGGTGAGCTGATATTATTATTATTATTATTTTAATTTTTAATTTGTTTATTTTTTTAATTTTAATTTTTTTATTTAACTTTTTGTTTTTTTTTAAATATTCGAATGTCGATGTTAGCGAGCTGAAAAAAGGAAAATCTTCTTTTCTATCTGAATACACTGAAAAATCCGGCTCGGGATAAAGAAAAGTCATATTCCTCCTCGAGTTTGGATTAGAGATGGCTCTTGTATATATATATATATATATATATATATATATATATATATGCCTATTTTCTTCATTGTGTACTTACGACCTTTTTCTGAGAGATGCCTTCCGATTTTTCCATCGAAGAAGTTTTGGGCTTGTTTGATTTTTAGTATCATGGCCGGATTGAAGCTTTGTGAAAAGAAAGAGAAAGAGGGGCGGGGAAAAGAGGAGAAGGAGCGGTGCAAGAAGAAAAGTGCGAGTTCGTCTGATAAGTTGGCGACCTCCTTCTCTGCAGTGAAGTCTCTTAAAGGTGACCCTGCGTTTCCACCTTCTGAGTGGTCTGTGAACAAGTTGGCTTTGTCTACCGTCGTGGTTACTCATTTGAAGAAAAAGCCGATCTTGGCGCGAAAAATTGCAAACAATTCAAAGAATGCTATGAAACGTTCTTCTGATCGTTCGTCAAATCAAGGCGTTATTTGCGGCCTTCCCGCGGCGAACTCCCCGTTCTATCAGAAGTGGCGCGGATTGAATGCCAAGAAGGGGGCAGGATGTCCTAAAGATCACAACACTAAGGGGGAAAGAGTTCCTCCCTTGGAACATAGCCTTCCGATGATGTGGCAGTGAATTCTCCGCGAGAGTCTTGTTCGACCAAAGCGGCTTGCCGGAACGATTGTGAATGGATTCTGATTTTCACCTTCCCCCTTGTGATAGTTTGCAAGAATCTGAGAAATATACGGATATGGCCCAGTTTGGGATGAAGGTATAGTTCTCTTCAACTCTCTTTTTGAGCCTTGTTTGTCAACCCTCGTTTAGTTCCGTGGTATTCTAAAAAACTTTTTGTAGGAGAAGATCTCCTTTTTTGAATTTGCGGCTGCGGACATTGGAGTTGTAGTATTTGGCCTGCTTGTTGATAGTTTTGGATACAGACTAGTGCTTGGTCTCTCCTTTCGTTGATCAGGTCCAACTTGTTAAGTAGCATCAGATGGTTCAAGCCTTCTTATCCGGGAAGGAGTCTGCGTCTGACTACGGGAAACTCAACCTCCGCTGGGATGACACATTCGGTGCCGTAGACCTGTGCGAATGGTGTTTATCCTGTTGCTCACCCTGGAATTGTCCGATGAGACCATATAGCCCTCTCAAGCTCGTCTGCTCACCGGCCCTTCTTCTCTCCTAGGTGTTTTTTTGCGTCCGTCGACGATGGCCTTGTTGGCTGCTTCGGCCTGGCCATTTCCCTGCGGATAGCGTGGCGTTAACTTGCTTAGTCGTATCTTCCACTTCTCGCAGAATCCTTCGTATGGTACTCCGTGTCGGCAAATGATGTTTTTCCAAAACAAGTGCTCTACCTGGGCGTCTTTGATGCTAGCGTATGATTCGGCCTCGACCCATTTTGAGAAGTAATCTGTAAGGATAAGCAGGAATCTCTTCTGTTACGAGTTGTGCATTGGCCCCACAATGTCCATTGACCATCTCATGAACGGGTACGGCACTGAAATGGATAATAAGACTTCGATAGGCTGGTGTATTGTCGGCGCGTGTCTTTGGCACTTTTCCCATTTGAAGGAGATTTTCTCGCAGTTTTTCACCATGGTCGGGCAGTAGTGTCCGTGCCGCTTGATTTTGATTGCAAGAGCTCTTCCTTTGGAATGGTTTCTGCATAATCCCCTATGGACTTCTTCCATGATTCTTCTCGCCTCTTCGACTTCTACGCAAGTCATTAATGGTCCGGATAGCCTCCATTTGAAAACGTTTCCGTCTAATAAAACAAAACAAGCTTCTTGTGCTCTCAGCTTTCGGGCCGCCCAAATCTCTGCTGGAATTCTCCGTCCATGATATATGCTCGTATCGGGCCCATCCATTTGCGATCGCAGCCGTACTCTTCCCGCAGATCCGTTGTTATTTCTTCTTCTGAAGGGTCTTCTTCTTATTCCCCTTCCGGTGATCGTATAAGGTTTGTGACTTGGGGCGGATCGATGAATTCCACGGGTATAACTCGCCTTTCTCCGGGGTCGAAGTCGATGCTAGAGCTGCCAATGCATCGGGTGCGGCATTTTCTCCGCGAGGAATCTGCGTGAGTTCGAACTCTTTGAATTGCTTGGATAAGCTTCGGACGATTTTGAGATAGGCCTCCATTCTGTCGTCTCTTGTCTAGTACTCTCCGCTGAATTGCTTCGCGGCCAGCTGTGATTCGTAGTGCTTTTAGGTTTTGGATCTTAAGTCCAAGAGCCAATCTCAGGCCCGAAATTAGAGCTTCGCACTCTACTTCATTATTTGAGGTGTTGAATAGTAGTCAGAATGACTGCTCCAAGATTTCTCTGGTGGCTGACGTCAATCGCACTCTGATTCCTGAGCCTTGCTTTGACGACGATCCGTCCGCGGGAAGCATCCAAACTGAATTTGGAGTTGGCTCTTCAATGCCTGAAGTCGGGAGTTTGACTAGGAAATCTGCCAGCACTTTCGACTTGGCGCATGTTATCATCCGATATTTGATGTCGTACTAACTCAGTTCTACCACCCATTTCGCTAGTCGCCCCGATTAACTCGGACTATGCAAAATTGTTCTGAGGGGGAAATTTGTGAGCATGATGTTCGTATGTGACTGGAAGTACGGTCGCAGCTTCCGGCCTGACATCACCACCGCTAGTGCTGCTTTCTCCATTAATGGGTACCGAGCCTCCGCGTCTGTCAAAGTTTAGCTTACGTAAAAGATCGGGTTTTCCTTGTTACGTTCCTCCGTTATGAGCACTCCGCTTACCGCTGTGGATGACACTGCGGTGTACAGGAACAAAGGTTCCCCTTAACTAGCTTTGCTAGGATATGTGGACTCGCCAAATATTTATTCAACTCCTGGAACGCCTTCTTGCACTTCTCAGTCCATTCGAACGTTTTGCTTCCCCTGAGGTTGTCGTAGAATGGCAGACATTTGTCTCTCGATATTCTGTTTAGTGCCGCGATTCTCCTCGTCAACTTCTGGATTTCTCTTTTTGTGTTTTGGGAGACCATCTCTATCAGCGTGTTGATTTGTTTCGGGTTTGCTTCTATTACTGGGTGTGTGACAAAGTAGCCTAGGAACTCTCCCAATGTTACTCCGTATCTACACTTCGTCGCGTTCAGCTTCATATTGTGGCGGTTGAGCTGCTCGAAACATTCTCGCAGATGGTTGATGTGGTCCTTCTCCTCCAGGGATTTTACCAACATGTCATCGATATAAACCTCCATTGTCTTTCCGAGCTACCCGGTGAACATTTTGTTGACGAGTCTTTGGTATTTCGCAATTGCGTTTTTAAGGCCGATCAGCATCACCTTAAAGCAATATATCCCGCGGTCAGTTATGAACGCGGTCTTCTCTCTGTCATTGGGACTCATCATGATTTGGTTGTATCCGCAGAATGCGTCCATGAATGATAGCATTTTGTTTCCAGCTGTGGCCTCCACTAGTCGGTCAATGTGCGGAAACGGGAAGCTGTCTTTCGGGCATGCTTTGTTCAGATCTGTGAAATCGATGCAGACTTGCCAGCTTCCATGATGGATCCGACCTTCAACAGCCGCTCAACCTCGTCATTTACCGCTTGGGCCCGTTCCGGTCCAAGTTTGCTCCTATTTTTCTTCACCGGTTTGAAGGTCGGATCTATGTTGAGATAGTGGCTCGTGATATTAATGTCTATCCCGGGCATATCTTCCGCCGCCCATGCGAAGGTGTTGACATTTTCTTTCAAAATAGATATCAACTTCGACTTGATTGGCACTTTTAGGTTCCCTCCGATTTCTGTGCACCGTTCTGGGTGTGCTTCGTCGATGCATGTCAAGATCACCGGCTCGCGAGGAGGATCACTCTCTGCTTTTTGGGCTTCCTCGGCTGATAATTTGTATTCCATTTTTGCGAGTTGTCGTTCCGCCCTTGTCTTCTTCGGTTTCGTCTTTGCGTCAGATTCGGTCACCGGCCCTCTTAATTTATCTCCGTTAGAAAACATGTTCGCGAATCTCTCTGTTGTTCCCAGATCGTTTCAGTTCCAATTGGAGTCGGGAATTTGAGGCATAGATGATACGTCGAAGGAATGGCCTTCATCGAATTTAGCCATGGAGTTCCCATAACTGCGCTGTAGATTGCGAGCAGTCCACCATCGAAAATTCTACTTCCTTCTTTACTCCTTTGGCCCTCACGGGAAGTCGGATTTTTTCGGAGGTCATTTTCGTTTTGTGGTATAACCAGTCAACGGTTTAGGATGATGGGTTGTGAGATGCCAAGTCCCAGTGTCCATCCTCCTAAGGGTTTCTTGAAATATAATGTTCACCGAACTTACTGTGTTGATTATAACTCCTACCATGTTACGGTCTCTGATCGATAGGTTAATGACAAGGGGATCGTCATGAGGGTGGTTGATTCCGGTAGCTTCACTTCCTCTGAATGAGATCCTATTGCTTTGAAACTCCTGCGCTTGACTCCAGTCCATCATTTCTTCGGGCATGGCTTTCGTTCTTGTATCCTGTTGCTCTTAGGGTTTAAATTATTTCTCGTCCCCACAACGACGCCAAACTGTGAGAATTGAAAGTCACACAATCAACACTTATAATAAATGAGGGCTCAAAAATCCTATTTAAAAATAACTTAAGGACCAAGATCAAAAGTTTATTTTGTTAAATGATCTTTTTAGCCTAATACAAAGAATTCCGTAAAAGTTGTAAAGTCTAAAAATACGAAGTCTAAGTACTCGGATTGAGATGGATTAAAACTTAATACATGTTATCTATATATACTGAAAGACTTAGGGTTCTGAGATGAGCTACTACCGATGTGGGACATTGCCAAGCATAGCAATCCGCCGACTTCAACGGGTTATGGCTTTATCTGCGGCCCGTCCTCTCAGCACGTCATCGTTTGGTCCTGTCCTGACTCAGCTCGCCTTAGGTTTGGTCTGGTCCAATTCAAGTTTGATTTGCCATCTCGTTTGGCTTCTGTCCCGGTCTGGTATCCGGTCTGTGAGCGCTGTTTCGTGAATCATCAGTAATTTTTTGGAACACTATTCTGAAACCAAATATCGTTAAACCAAACTTTAAGCTCACAGGTTCGAACAACGAATACGTAAAGAGATCGTGTGAAGGTACAGGTCACCCGAGCCATTCAGGTTGAGGCTGGCGACCTGCTCCTCTTGGAGTTGAGCAGGTCGCCATCTCCTTTCCCAGGATGGTGGGCGACGCGTCACCACTCTCTCTCTCCCAGGAGAGAGAGCAGACGACATGCTTCGTGTTCTGATGTCTAGAGATCAGTCCTTCGCGTAGATACTTAGATTCTTCGGCTTATCAATTTCGAGGGGTGGGTTTTGACCCCAACGCGTTTCTCAGATCGAGAAGATGGACACCGCTAACCTCATTAGTTCTAAGATCCCGCGGGAACCTGTACACCTACTAGTTCAAGGGCGAGAATGGCGAGACACTCTTGTGCAAGCTCCCACAGCCACTGATCACTCGGCTCAACTCCGAGTTCGATCTCCGATTTATGCCACACACGGATTTCCTATGTCCAGACCCTCTTCGGTGCACTCCTGTTACTACTCATGCTAGCTCTTCCCGAGTTTAACCGCCTCACCGGGAGGATGAGGAGACGCCTCATGCACTCCACCCACATTTTATCTGCCCTATCACGCCACTGCCAGTCTGGGTGAATTCGATTTCCCCTATCTTTGATGAGCCTGATACAGCTGAGTACAGGAAATGGATGATCACTTCTCAGCGGAAGAACAACAGTCTCCTACAGTGCATCATGCCGACCCTATACCATGGTTGTTGCTACAGCACGGCAGCGAGAGACACCACACTGAGCAGACTTCGAGACTATCTGAGCATCCTTCTCAGGGATGGAAGCGCCTTTGACACGACGGGAGCAAGAGTCCTGATGCCACCACCCGCTGATCGCCAGTAACAACTTTTTATCACCATTGTATTATTCCGCTGTTATTTGCTTTTCTTTGTGACCCAACTTCATACTTATTTTCAAACTGGGGACGGTGTGAAGTAAGTGTGGGGGAGGGAGTTTGTTGCTATTAATTTCGTTTATTTTCTTTGATTTTTGTTTGAGTCTTTGAGCCAGTTTGTTTTATTGAGTCATGAATTTGGTTATTACTTAGGACCTTAATCTACAAAGAGCTTGCACCATTTATGTGATTTTAACCATCTCTCTAGAGACCATAACTGCTGAATTTTGAGTGCTCAGATAAGCTGGACCACCATACTCGAATCTCTCTCTTTCTAGAACATCCCACTACTCTAAGGTTTCATCGGAATGACATAAACTCTACTTTATTTGGATGTAATTTGGACTCAAACTCTTCTTGTTATTGGCAATAGATTAGGGGAACAAGTTTATATTCAGGACTTCTTATACCTTTTAACACTCTTGCTGATCCTGAATAGTTTTTATCTAGTACCTGCCTCTAGCCTAGTCCCCTTTTAGACCACTTGCACTCTTGTGTTTCATTTTCATATGTGCAGATATGTTCAAAAGGGTCGGAGAGAAAAGGATTGACACAACTTCTAACTCACTCTTGCTGAGAAATCGTTAGAAGATGAGAAAGAATTCTAGGAGCAACTGCTCCAAATAAGAGCACCTGCTCCAAACAGCAGTGTCTGATCCAGCACACCCATGCTAAGCCGTTAGAAGTTGAGAAAAAGGTTCCAGGAGCACATGCTCTAAATTCGAGCACCTGCTCTGTGTTGCCCGATGAAGAAAACAATAAAATCACATGACCTGCTGGGGTATGAAGACAGACGGATCGAAATTTTCATGTCCAAGGGACACACACCATGTAAAAACCCTCCTTATCACCCCCAAAACAATTTCAACCAATGATAAGGAGTGGAGAGTTAGTAACTCAGATATGTGTCCCTCAGCACCGGTCAGTCACAAGGAAAGAAGAACCGAGATTTGAGGAGTTAAACTTCTCAAGAGAAGAAGAGTAATTAGAGGTTGTAGAACCTCAATAAGTCAATTCTCTCTTGCCATTTTGTGCAATATGTTGCATCCTCGACAAAACTACAGTAACCCATAAAAACTATGAAACTCCACCGCTGAATTGGTTTCTTTATTCCCTAGCATTGTCTCTCCTATGTAGTGCCATAATTAGAAGTTCACGCCACCCCTTAATAGAATGTAGAGAGTTTATTGTCTGGATAGTGAACTTTATTTGTTTGTGAATACAAGTTGGAATATGGTTTGAGAAGATGTTTGCTGGTTTTGGTTAGGATATGCTACTCTTGTTTTAAAGTATGTGATCTACAGATTGTGGACAAATCACGGTCGCTGCGATTTTTGAGAGTTCCCGCGTTTTCAAACCTCTTTATCGTGGCTTAAGGTTAAGTTTGCTTGAGGACAAACAAATGTCTAAGTATGAGGGAGTTGATATGATGCGATTTTACCTCATTCTAACCTTTGTTTTCTGGTTTTTATCTAGTCTTTTTAGTCTTTATCTAGTCGATTCATGTTACTAAGGAGCTATAAACGAAAATATGAGAAAATGGAGCCTCTAGAATAAAGAGGAGTCGAAATGAAGGAAAATGACCTGAGTTTGAAGAATATCATAAGATAGAGCACCTACTCCCCTTCGGAGCACATCCTCCCCTTCGGAGCACATCCTCCCCTTCGGAGCACATCCTCTACTTTGGAGCACATGCTCCATCCATCCGAAACAGATGTTGAAACTCCACTTACCTAGTTTTGGAACGCGACCAAGAAAGAAAAAAGGGGAGCCGTCACCTTCTTCCATGATCCTCCTTTCATCATTCATTCTATCATCTTGTGAACATCATACTTTGAGAGCTTTTGTGACCTAGAGACATTTTCATAAATTTTTGAGAGTTTCTACTTGAATTGATTTTCTTCACCATTTGTTAGTTTTAATGTCTGAATTAAACTGATCACTTTATTCATGATTTTAGGTTAATCTATTCATCAAAAGTGTAATAGGTTGCTAGAAGAGACTTTAGTGAGCGATTTGTCTTTAACCAACAACAGTTGATGTTAAGGCAAATCATGAACATATCGAACATGTGCAATAATGCTTGTCTGTGATTTTAAGACCAAACGACTGTTTAGGATTCTAAGTTGTTAGATAAAGTTGTTGATGCCACAATAGTAGATTGATATTATCATTATGTTTGAGTTCAAGACTTGTGCTTAATTGATCCATGAATAGTTATTCGATCATTTGCTCTGAATTTCCAGCGAAAGTTCTTTGGTCTAACGCTCGGTTTTATTTTGTTTAATTTACTATTTAAATCGATTACTTTTTACCGAAACAACAAAACCAATATGTTTTCTTAGCTTATAGATTCAAAGTGTAGCACTGGCCCTCTGGAAATTAAATTTTTCTGTATTACAATTATAAGTTGTGCACTTCCAATAGAAAACAAATACTGATTCCAGTGCATCAGGGTTGAATTGAATATTGTCAAAAGATTAACAACAAATAATATATAAGGTGATGTACAATTTGCAAGGTACATAAGTGTTCTGATTGCACTTAGATATGGTACTTTAGGACCCACATATTTATTCGTTTTCCTCATGTGCTTGGAGTGGATCGATTTCAACATAGAGTGATCTAATGACCATAGGAGTTCGGAGAGGAGTTGCCTTATCCATGTTAAAGCGTTGCTTTTGGTATATGTGGATTTGTGCACAAATATACCCTTTTGAGAATGCTCAATTTGTAGGCCAAGACACTATATTGTTTGTCCTAGATTTGTCATCTTAAATTCCTCTTTCAAATAATTTAATGCTTTTTCTATCTCTTCATGAGTTACGATAATATTTAGATCATCAACATAAAATACAATTTTCATAAATCTAGATGTTGTTTTCTTGATGAAAATGCATGACATATAAGATCATTTTCATATCCTTCTTTCGTTAAATGCCCACTGAGACAATTGTACCAAATACGCCTAGATTGTTTTAGCCCATACAATGATCTTTGCAATTTTTTTGTGCATAACTCTTTTGGGTTAGATCTTAATCCCACTGGCATCTTAAACCCATCAGGAACTCTCATGTGTATATTAGTATCTAATGATCCATATAAGTATGTTGTAACAACATCTACAAGTCACATCTCTAGATTTTCATCAGCCGATAGACTCATCAGGAATCTAAACGTGATTGCATCAATAACAGGATAATTTTTTTCTTTGTAATCTATTTCAGGTCTTTGAGGAAAACATTGAGCCATAAGACGAGCTTTATATCTCATAATCTCATTTTCGTATTTCTTTTCCTAACGAAAATCAATTTGTATCTAACAGGTCTCGCATCTGTAAGTATGAGTACAATAGATCTGAACACTTCTCCTTTATTAAGTGAATCCAGTTTACCTTGTATTGCATCTTTCCATTTTTTCTAGTCATGTCTCTTTTGATATTCATATACAGATTTTGGTAATGGATCTTCATTTTCCTCATTTATTTTCTTTGACACAAAGTATGAGAAAGCATCCTTTGATGACATCCTTTCATTTCTTTTCCATATATTTCTATTATGAATGTAGTTGATAGAAATCTCATGATTTCCTTCTGATTCATGATGCTCTACTTTTTTAATAGCCTCAAAATTTATTTCCTCCAAAATACATTATGCTATTTCAGGTGTGTCATGCATCTGAGCTCCCTTTTGTTTTCTAAGATTTTTATTTTTAGAGCAAATATGTCTACCATGCTTCAGGTGTGTTGTAGACTCACTTGTATTATCTGCTCTTCCATGTTCATATGATATTTCAATACAAGATGGAGCATTTGTAGCTGGTATATGAGATTTAGTTAGTGTCTTGATATCGACAAATGCATCTGGTAGCTGATTTTTTATACTTTGAAAATGCATAATTTGTCGAACTTCTAGTTCTAACTCTTTAGTATGAGTATCAAGATGTAACAAGGATGGTACAATCCATTTGATATCATTTCTTACTTGTTTATCTTCTCCCCCTAGAGCTGAGAATACTTTATCATCAAAATGAAAATCGAAAAATCGTGCCATAAAGACATCACCAATATGTTGTCCTAGGTATCCTATTGATGGAGAATCATAACCAATATATATTCCCAACCTTATATGTAGTCCCTTATATTTTTACGTAACGGTGGTGCTGCAGGCATATACACACACAACCAAAGGTTCTTAGATGAGAGATATTCGCTTCGCGATAAAATGCTAACTGTAGTGGAAAATACTTATGGTATGCATTTGGTCGCGACTGCAAGATTCTTAGTGTTGTCTACAGGCTCTGGTATAGTATTGACAATTGTTCTTCTTGGTTTTATATTAGAGAAATATCTCTTTTCTCTCAGAATAGTGTGAATTATTTTACTATCTGGTATGCAATTTTTTCAAATCTTTTTCTTGTATTTTGTTATATCTGTATTATGATCCATTTATGTAATTAATACAAACATCAACAAAGAAAAAGTGAAATTCATTCATAGAAAAAGGTGTATAATAATTATACATTATTTTATTGTAAAAACAACATTATTGGATAAAAACTGAAAACGTAATAAGTATACATGACATTTCTGGCTATTCAGCAGTCTTGCTACAAGCATTTCAGTTCTCTGCAAGAGCGGTCTCATCGAAATCATTCACAAAGTATGGAGAGTCAAGGTACGATGTACCCTCAAAGTGATCTGTGAGGTTTACCTCATTTCCTTTGCCTTATGTGGTCTCTTGGTATAACTTACAAAGATGTGGAGAGGTACAACATGTACGAGACCAATGTCCTTTGAATCCACATATGTAACAAATAATCTCACGCTTATTGGTGATATCCACTAGGGTTTCTTTTCCCTTGGAATATTTTTCAGATCAGACCCATTTGTTAGATCCCCTCCCCTTTGGATTGTAAGTTTTCCACATCTGCGATCTAATCGACGGGCAAGACCAATAAGTTTGAAGTTTTTTTTCAAAATTTTCCACAGCCATAGCATTCACTTCAGGGAATGCTTTGGCTCCAGCAATTCGGAAATTGTGGTTTTTATGAGAAACTCATTATTCTTCTCTGCTAGAATAAGTGTCACCATCAATTTAGAAAAACCTTGTATATCCATATTTTCTATATATTTGTGGCAAGACATGCTGCTCTTCTTGAAAGTGAGGTATGACTTCTCAAATATTTATGCTTCTGAGACAGGGTTACCGTAATATTTTAATTGTGAAACTATCCTCACCATAGCAGAGTTATAATCTTCAACCTTTTGAAAATTCCTAAACCTTAGGTTCTTCCACTCTTTTCGAGCATGAAAGAGATTTAATTTCCTCTGTTTGTCAAACATTTCTTTCAGAGTTTGCCATAGTTCTCCTCAGTCTTTTTTGTGCGCATAATTATGTGTCACATTTTCATTTAGATATTTTCTGAGAAAACTTATCGCTTCTGCTTAGTTTCAGCATGTGGTTTGTTTCCACTTGCAATAGTGTCGGTTAACTTTTTCATCTCTAGATAAAACTGGACATTGGTTATCCATGCTATGTAATTTGATCCAGTTATTTTGAGAGCCGAAAACTTAAGCTTCTCAATATTTTCCATTTAATTTTCTAAAACCATAATCACAAAACTTTTATCATAAAGATAATAATATTTTCTATTAAAATGAACGGTGTACATGAATAATTAAAGTAATTACAAAAAAAATAGTGCATAAAAAAAAGTAATGCAACAGTTATGGTAAACTCTTCGTGAGTAAACTTTCAAATGAAGACCATAAATCGAAGCAAAAACTACAACCACATTTAAAATCAATAATAAAAGAATCATCTTTCTTACATAATGAAATCTGAAGAAAATTATTTGAGAAAGTTACATTGTTCATAGCCGTTTGAAAAAGGTAAATAATTATTATATATGTGAATTGTATATTGGCCATTATAATATATATATATATATATATATATATATATATTATATAGTCGTATTACAAAATGATTGTGTTGAACTTGTTATAATAATGGTAATAATTTATTGTATAAATAAATATAATTAAGGTTTATAATATTTTACCTGCAGAATTTAAGGATACTGAGAATCGAAAGGAATAAGAGAGAGAGAGAGAGAGAGAGAGAGAGATTTTTACTTATCTTATTTTGTTGTGTGAAGTTATGTTTTATAGTACACTGAGATCGATCATTTATATAGAAGTAAAAAGTAAAAATTATTGTGTGTGTATAGTGATTGTGTCCTTTTGGCCTTTTTCATGTTTATTTTCACTACATTCTTCTTTAGTTTTTTTTCCTTATATTGTTGACTTTATAACAGCTTCCGCTTCTGCTAGAATTTCAATTCCATTTGCAAAAAAAAAAAAAAAAAAAAATTATACGAAATTTTGGATTTACAATAAACCAGGAGTAAGCTGGTCTCCAACAATAATAGGAAAGTTTTACAATTTAGTTTATTTTCTAGGTGGTAATATAATAAATCTATTTTAATATAAGTTTTTTCAAAACCTCATTTAATTATAACATTTTTTATGAATTTGGGTTAGCCTCTCGTTAACTAAAAACCCTAAATTATTCATAATTTATTTTTTCATACCATATTTTTAATAAATGTTAATAAAATAATTAGAATAAAAATGTTAAAAACATAAATGTAATATTGTTAATTTAAAAAAATATTTTAATATATTTTAATTTACTAAACTTTAATATCTAATTAAAAAAATTTAGTATAGAATATGTTCCATTTCAATAGAGATTCTAAATTTGCATTTACAAACAAATATCGGTTCCTAACTCCATCATATTAAAGAAATATAAATTATTTATTAAAATTTAATTTCAATTTTTAATTTAGTTGTTGTCTGAATCTAATCTAAAACCTAAACAATCCAAATATAACATATAATGTACATTTATGTGGTTGCTCCTTGCCCGAAGAGCCGGATTCTTTGAGATCTTGATAGCTGAAACATTATCACCTAATATTATTGTTGGACCTCTTTGTTGTTGTTGAATTTTTTCCATCAAACTTGCTGAACAAATCAAGAGCATATTTATGTTGAGAGATAAAATAACGTCAGCTACAAACTTGACATTAATCCTAAGGAAATAATGCATGAGAGCTAAATCAATAATTTCAAAATTTTCAAACATGCTTTGGTTATTGCCCGTATATATAAAATCATTTAAATATAAACAAACAATTAGTAAATGACCATTGTCACCATGTTTAGTGAAAAATGTGTGTTCAAATGGATATTTCTTAAACCCCTCTCTTCAAAAATAAATATTTATACGACCATGCCAAGCTCTTGGAACTTGTTTAAGGCCATATAAAGCTTTTTTTCAGTTTAAGTACTTTATCCGCATTACTAGATGATGCATAGTCTAAAGGTGATCCATATAAAATTCTTCTTGAAGCTCTCTATACAAAAATGGAGATTTAACATCTAATTGGTAATATAGACCATGAATAATAGTGTCTAATCGTTATGTGGGAGCAAAGACATGCTTTGTAGTCAACTCCAAACTCCTGCTTATATCTCTTGCTATAAGACATGCTTTGAGTTTATCAACTCCCCATCTTTGTTAAGCTTCGTCTTGTAAATCAACTTCACTCCAATACATTTCTGCCCATGTGGAAGATCAGATAACTCCCAAGTATTGTTTCTTTCAATGGATTTAATCTCATTATCCATAGCTATCTTCCATTTTTCATCATTAAATGCTTCATCATAAGTGATGGGATCACTCTACGAATAAAGCAAAATATGCTATATTGTAATGAGGTATAATGTAGAAGATCAGATAACTCCTAAGTGTCTTACTTGCAATCCCCTATTATGTAATGTGTTGCTTCCAACTATCCATGAGCCTCTACAAATGGATACAATCAATTCTCACTAAATTTTGGTGGGATGAAAATTCAACAAATAAGAAGATGTGTTGGTTATCTTAGAAGAAGCTTATCAAATCAAAGAAGTCGGGAGACCTTGTTTTTTGTGATGTTCAGATATTCAATAATACATTTCTTGCTAAGCTATATTGGTGAAATTTCGTAAAACCTGATTGTCTTCACGCACGAATCTTCCTTGGGAAAGATTGCCAGAATAATCTTTTTCTCTTATCATCATTCCCTCCCTCAACCTCTCATGGTTGGAGGGGTATTATGGTAGGGTGGAATCTCCTTACAAGGAACTTAGAGAAATCTATTGGTAATGGAAACTCCATGAGATTTTGGCGTGACTTTTGAATTTCAACAACTCAACATCAGCTACTTCACGACCCTGTATAAGACTGACCAAGATTTCTTGCTTCGTATCTCCTCTCCCGTGAAACTTTCAACTGGAACATACAGAAAATAAAGACAATCTGTAATGTCTATGATCGGCAACAGAGCATTTCACAGTCCTCCCAGACCTTGCAAAAGAGGTCCTATCCCTGAGACCAAGTACCTTGGGTGCTGAAGATTCTTATATCTGGCAGCAGCATTAGTTAAGGATCTACACAACGAAATCAGTCTACTATTTTGTGATCATAAATTAACTACAGGACAAGACAGATCTGTCAAATACTGTGGGCATAAACTGCCATAAAAACATTTGGTCTGGCTACTTTTTGCTAAGGTTAAAGTTGGTCTACAGGAAGCAATTTTGGTGGGCGAGAACTTAGAAACATGAAATGGTGGCTTCCACCAACTGCATTCGATGATGAGATGAAAAAAAATTGCACACCTCTTCCTTAATTGCTTATTTGCGGAGAAAAACTTTGGAGAAAGATCACTCTCAAAATAGAGATTCACTTATCTAAATTCCCCATGTTCTCCTCAACCCTGCGAGCTTCGTTGAACTTTATATGCCTCCCTCCAATCGAAATATTATGTGATCTTTTCCATCGATATGTTGGGCCATCTAGTCATCGCGAATCTATTTGATTTTTTTTTTTGCTTTTAATAAATCATCCTATATAGAGGCCACCCTTACCAGAGCAGTATTGGTGTGCGTAAATGGCAAGATACTCCAGCCTTGGCGGTGACTGAAGTTATTACAACAACAAAGTTTGACCTGATTTTGCAGCATCCATCGATCTTAGCAAGCACAATCAGCAGCAACAACAATGTGGCATGACGACAAAATAACAAACACGCGGGACTTGGCTGGATCCTCCACGATATTCCTCCTAACATCCCATTCCAGGTTCTTATATTGAACAATATGTCTCCTCTCTACTCATGGTGGAAGATTTAGCGATCTGTGCCGCCTTGATCCACACAATCGATCTGGGTACAACAAAAATTTAGATAAAGTTAGATTTTTAGGGACTCATTAAAACCCGAATATATCATAGTCCAGTATTTTTTTGTATTACCATTGATTAATGCATTCATCGTTTACCCAAGTGGGTGTATATCAGGGCTTATTAAGGCTCGTTTTGCTAAAAGATCCGCTAAGAGATTTTCTAATCAAGAGATATACTTGAAGAAAATATGATTGAAATTATTTGATAAAATAGCAATGTCCAACGGTATACCAAACGTTTCAATGAGTGAAGTGCCCGATTTGATTGTGCGAACAAGATGAAGAGAATCTGAATGGACTTTGAATCTTCTGATTCCAAGTTCCAACGCCTTTCGCAGTGCTGAGAGGATTGATAGAGGTTCTGCAAACCAGTGACAAACCCACTAAAGCTTGGGCTTTGATGTATTATAGATCACCTCCCTCCTCCCCGTCAAAGACCCTTCCAAGCCCTGCTGCCTTGGTTTCCGCTTTCCATGTCGCATCCGTATTATACTTCTTGGGTTGTGTATCATTTTTCGAGGCAGACCGGAGATCTGGGTGGATCGGAGTCGGTGCTGGTTTTCCTCCGCTTGTGCAAGGTACTAGCTTCTGGCATTTGTTATAACCTTTATTATAGTTTCTTTCTCTGTAAAATTTTTAATATGGAAAATCTTCTATGATTCCAAACAATCCACATGTACCATAGGATACATGGGGAGATTATTTCAGCTTCTACTCCAACCGGAGGAAAGGTAGCTCATGTCAAGGATGTATGTAGCCTATTATTGATGTCAGTAATGTTCTCTGGGGACCACGCTTTATCCAGCCGTGCTAAGTTCCAAATTTTCTTTGCGAACTGGCATTGGAAGAGATGGTGAAGAGTTGATTTTTGCTCCCCATACCGGCCACATTTATTCTCACTAATCACTCCTCTTGCAGCCAAGTTTTTTCCCACAGGTAGCGCTTCCTTTAAGACTTTCCATAGAATGGTTTTAATCTTTGGTGATGTTTTGAATTTCCAAACCTATTTTTACCAATCTATTTGCGGATTCGCTGGGGTCTGAGTATGTAGGTGATGATTGGTTAGAGCCAAGTACCCGGATTTAGTGGAATAGATTCTTGAGGGGTGAGTTAGCCATTTGAGTTATCCTGGGGCATCCAAGGTGCTCTGTTTCAATGTGAGGATTACATTCTTATACTCTGGCAAAATACAGTTGATTTTGTCATGGTTCCACTCCATCGAGTTTGGTTTAAACAGTTGTAATACCTTTAGGTGTTGCAGGGCTTCCGAAGGTGGATCAATCGGCTGATGCTTTTTGGAGGCTGAAAGCCAAGGGTTCTACCATAGGCATATCAACTTGTCATTGCCTACACTCCAGCCTAAATGGGAGCATAGTAAGGATGGTGACATACACTCTAGGTGAGAGGATTGTACATAGTATTTACTTGTCAACACGTGAGCTAGTAAGCAGCTAGGTGAGTTTAAGATTCACCAACCTAATTTTTCTAAAAAGGCCACGTTAAATTGTTTGAGGTCTTTAAACCCCAAAACTCATTAAAATTTTGGTTGTGCCAGTTTGTCCTAGGCAATCCAACATATTTTTTTGACGTTATTTGTTGAGTCCCACCAAAACCTGGTTAGTGCTAATTGTATCCGTTTGAAGAGAGATTGGGGAAGGAGGAAGCCGGACATGAGATATGCATTCATTGCTGTTAGGTCACTCTTAAACATTATCATTTTCCATGTTCTTGAAAGGAAACGGGTGACCCAACTCTAAGCTATTTGCTTGACCATATCCATTATTAAGATAAATAGGTCTTTCTTCTTCCTGCCAAAATGTTCAGGTAGTCCCAAGTACATACCAACTCCTGCATCTTTTTTTATGAGTAGGTCTTGCTTCATTTGATCTTTAAGGTGTTGGGGGCTTTCCTAGAGAAGGCAATGAATGATTTCTCTTTATTAATATTTTGTCCCGAAGCTTCCTCATAGAGGTCCAGGATCTGCACTAGTTCTTAGGCATTACTGGTATTTGTGATAATGGGCTTTTGACTAGCTTATCAATGCCCTAAACAGCTATAACTGTTGTAGTATAGTGTTTAGGGTTATCAATCCATTAGAGAGCAGATGATACAATCCGATTGTTATTAACGGTCTTAAGTCAAACCAAAAAATGTAGAAGAGGTGAAAAATCAACTTAAAACAATTAAAGGAAGAATTTTGTGTCACTCAAAACTCAAGTGGAGCTCAAATGAAGATCTTTAACTAGTGATTACGATTTGACTAAGAAAAGAATGAACTTAATATTAAAGGAGGGTTCTTGATGGTTTTTCCATGCAGTTTGGAGGGTCACTGAAGTTTATTACCAAACTGGAATAGACAATCTCAAAATATAAGAATTTGGAGCCTGATTCCTTTGTAAGAGGCCTTTTGGTCTAGTTTATCTCATGGTGTTTAGGTAAAACCCTTTTGAACCCCGAGCCGCCAAAGCTACTGACGGTGAAAATGGCCAAACTTTAACCTCATACCTCATTGAACCAAGGAGCCCCTTATTCGACTAGTTTCCTAAGTAGAGGAAACTCCACCTGCTCAAATGGTTTGGGCTTAACTCTAAGAGTGGTTTTCTCTCAGAGAAGCCTAAGAACTCGACTTATTTGATCAGGCTAAAGCTATCGTTAAGAAAGGTAAGAAAATATGAATCATTGATTTTAAGTACAAGGCCGAATGGAATATTGGTCAAGACTCCTCATTTCTCCTAAAACCATCAAGAAAACCTAAGGGAACTACTCACTTACCATGGAAAGAGCCTCAAAATCCACGAGGATGAGAGATCCTTTCAGGCTAACTAAATGCAGAAATTTTAGAATTTACAAGTAAAATAAGACTAAAAAGACTTTAATTAAATGAACTGGTTCAAAAAGACATAAAGAACTAAGCTTCCAATATTTTTAATGGTGGTAAATAGTTCGACTAAAAAATGGAAAATAAAACAAAACAAGAGACTAGAGAAGATGATGAAAAAAGGCTGCTTTGGTTGAGGGTGAGGTGTCTATTTATAAGCGTGCTTAAATACCCTCGTTGGGATCACTTTGTTACTGTGTGATGAGTTGGATTTGTCAGATAGTGCAAGACTTGGTACGGACGAGGACGGATGTACGGATCACCCATCGCATCTGGGTGGAGTATCGGGGGGTTGTATTGCACAAAGTGTGAACCTCGGGATCTTTCGTATCGGGTTAAAACCATTGTGAATGGTCGATGTGCAAACTTGGGGCGTATTGCATTGGGGTCTTCCTGTTTCGACTCGTCCGATGTGCAAAATCAGGGAGTTCTGCACCGGGATCTTCCTGTTGCGCATCTCGTTGCTTCCGAGTGGGCACCTTTCCTTGACTTCTTCTTCGAGCTTGGTTCTGTTTGTGTTGCTAGTTCCTCTTCATGCCTTGGCCACCTGAAAAACACCCCACAAATTCAAAGTAATGTAGAGTCATAGTCTAATGTAAGCTAAGTCCAAAATGAGACAAAACCTAATGAAAACACACATCTTCGTATTCTAGCTATCATGAGAATGGAGCGTAAAATGAAGAGACATTAACACCCCCCAAACTTGGCTTTTTGCTTGTCCCAAGCAAACAAACTAGTATATGGGATGAAGAATAAATGATGTCATACAAGCGATATCCAAGATGCAATCTAAAAGAGTTAATCCAATGTTTATACCTAAAACTCTAGAGTGCAACCATAGTTTCTTTTACTTCAAAAGCTTTAGCCACTAATCATTACGTCACATATAAGAACCAGCCCTGAAATCATGCAAAATTCAATCATTTTTCCCTTTTTGCATTCATTAAGAAAGACTAAAACACGGATCACACTCAAGCTTGACATTCCGATTCATTTGGGTAAGGGTAAGGTTTTGTGAGCTAAAAGTGAACTCAAAACTAAGGGGATCAAACAAATCAAGGATCACTCTAAGAAATGAATCCTTCCTATGCAAAATGCTAAGGGTAAAAACTAACCTATGCATACAATGACAGATTTCCATCTACCCAAACAACTTATCAGCTTCTACTATAGCCTGAAAACCTGAGAATTCAATCATATTCTCCCCTTTTCCAAGGCTATTTTCTTCCTTTTCCCTTTTACTCCTTGTTCGCCTTCCTTGAATCCCTTTTGAGGGTTTCTTCTACACCATGGTGCTTGGCTTTTGGCTTTAGCTCTTCTCTTATGACGTCTTTTGTTTTCACCCTTATGATGATGACTGGTTTTTGACTTCTTTGTTGTTTTTAGTCTGCCTTTTCTTTCCTTAGTATCGAGCATTTCTATGATGTAACTTTGATTTTGCTTATAACCCCAATTGTTTAGCTCGAAAATTCATTTTTTTTACTTTTCCTACAACAGGATTTTAGACTCCTTTGAGAACATTTGTCGATCAAAACACCCTCCTAAACTACCCAAGGCTAATCTTAGCATATATTGACTCAAGATGCAAGCCAATATCTACATGAAAACCTATCCTTGTCAGCCTAAACCTAACACTTTTTGCTAAGGAAGATTCAAAAGATGATAATGCAAGAGGCCTCACATTCGCTCTTAAAAGTGTTTATTGGTCTAGAAAGAAGGTTTCGCTTAAGTGCAGTAGAATTACTTGGACTAGCAAGAGTGGTAAAAATGGAAAAAGAAAGTCCAAGCATAAAAAAATCCATGAAACCAGACTTTAAAGAAAGAGTGTGATAATTCAAATGCAAAATTTTCAGTTCAAGTTCAATAACGGAAAAATTCAAATAATCATGCTTTCATCCAAGACTAAATCCACAAAAGGCTAGGTCCAAAAAGTGGTGCTGCATTATTTTCAGTTCGACACTAGGTGCACTAGAAAGCTCAAAATATAGGCATAGGCTTAAAAACTTAAAAACAACTATCTACAAAGATTTCTCAATGTGTGAATGATAAAATGCTATAAAATTATATGAATGAATTCTAAAAATATCCAATCATGCTGAATCCGGCTATATGCTCATCTTTTGGTGAAAAAAATTCAAATTTGTTTCAATTTTTATTGATTTTTCAATGCACGTAGAAGAATGCATGATGCTAATCTATATGCAATGCTATGAGTATATGCTCCTCAAAACCTGAATCACACGGTCTGTTGTCTGGTAAAAATGAGGGTGATTACATGCTATCATAATCTAAATGCTATGTTATGCTAAACTTAAACATGCATATTTAGAAAAAATAAAATAAAATAAAAAACTTGTGGGGATTTTAGAATTGACCTGATGGTGAGGACAGTGTCCCCACCGGTGGAGACGGATGGATTTCTGGAGACAGGGGTCGGTGTCCTAACCACTTTTCTTTACCTTGTCCTAGAGTCTGCTCCCTGTTGTGAAGATTTCGGTGGGTCCACCGACAGTGCTGGTATTTGGTGCCATGGAATGGAGCTTGTTAATTTCCTTCTCCTCGGTTCCGCGGCGTTGACTTCCTCCGAGTCTCCTTCTCCTTCTTCCACTTCATCGTTCTCATCGTGATCATTGCGAGATGACGATCCCTTCATCTTGGCAGTTAGACTTTTGATAGTGTGATCTTACCACTTGTTTTATCTTTAGAGGAGATCAATGTGCTGGTTTGACTTTTTAGGGAGTGGTGACTCCCTTGGGTGCTTGGTCAGAAGTAGTACCTTTCGGCACCATAGATGAGGTTACCAAATTCATCGGTTGGTGGCACTTCTTATGCCTCGGGTTCCAGCTCACTCTGCTCGTTCTCCTCAACTATCTGTTCTACTTTTTGGATACTGGCTCTATAGGGTAAGTGGTGCTCTGCCTCGGACTCAAAGTCCAACTTGGTGGCATCTCTAAACGTTGTCAGGCTCACATTGGGGAGGAAGGACACGGCTCCCTTGCCGTTCCCATGTATAAGTGATACTCATACCCATTGTTGACCTGCCTTCCAAGGTATTGCATTTTCTTCTGATAAGGAATGTCCAACTAGTCGATTCCGTGTGTGGCCTCCTCCATTTCTATGTTGGCTCCTCAGATGATGGCAATAACCACACCTCCGCAGCCTACGGAAGGTTTCTCATTCGACTCGGACCTCACCGCAGCCTTGCATCTCAGCAGTTCTTTAAAGAGAACTGTAATCAAACCGGTGCTTCTACTACTACCCTTTAGTTCTATACCATTTTAGCCATTCTCAAAAGATCCACCATTCCATCATCAATTATCTCCACTTTTTTTAGCTTCAGGGTGCTTGATTCCTTTCTACCAAAGAAGGTGTGAGCAACGGCTTTGTTCACATACCTCAAAGCAGGGTGTCTGATCTTGGTGCTTTTCATCACACCGGGCTTGTATTTCCCCACACCAATGGTGTCCCAAAGTGCACTCAGCTCTGCCTTTGGTATGTTCAAGCCATCCACTCTCATAAAACTGCTGCAGAAACCAAGGATGGTCTCAAGCTTGATGAAGCTCATCTTGTAGTTGCTGCTCCCATATCGGAACATGATGCATCCATCTTCTTCTCAGCCATGGTTGTCATCCTCTTTCCCATGTGTATAGAACTTCACATCTAGGGTTGCAAGGTATTGGAATGCGGCTTCATCGTAAGAGGGGTAGGCGGTGTCCATAAACGTTTTTAGGCCCATCTCGTTGAATAGGACTTAGCAGTCTTCGAGGATGCCGAGTTCCTGCTTGGTTTTCGACTAAGGGTAGCGAGTAGTCCTGAACTCTATTTGGTTGTAGGTTACCCTCATTTCTTAAGGTGACATCCTATGCTCATCTCCTCCTTGCGAGGAACTTCCAACCTTTTTCTTCCCCTCTTGCTTGTCGGCCCTCTCAAATTGGCTTGATCCAGCCAAACCTCTTCAGGTCGCGGAAACTATCTTTGGTTCGGGTTGATTCTATTGAAAAGGAAAACCTTGTAGAAAATTTTCGAAAGCTGGATTCGCCCTGAACTCGTTAGAACAAATGAAAGAAACGAGAGAGAGGGTTGTGCTTTTGAGAGAAAAAGTAAGAAGGAGACGTAAAAATCCAACGTCATGCATTGGTTTATAAAGAGGTGAGGGGACAAGTAGGGTAAACAATGTTGGACAAAAAATTTGGCTCGCCCCAGCGATATGATTCTTATCCTTGTGCCCGGAGAAGTGGGCCATAGGGGAGGCTTTTTGTCGGGCTTTCAATTGTTTTACCCATTTACCTTTTCTTGCTTACGATAGGATGAAACTGTTGTGGCTGCCTGTTGCGATAGGAATGGTGTTGCCCAATTCAGCATACGATGCGAGTCTCGATGGTTCTCGTTCGGCTATGGTCACCCATTACATGTTGTTCTTTCACTTCTCCGATCAAGGCTCGATAAGGGTAACATCTGGTTTGGGTGTCAGAACATAACGGGTTCATCCTATTGTAACTTGCCTGTTGTGCACTGATTTGGATCTGCACATCGGGCTCTCCCTGGTGTGCCTTCCCGGTGAGGGTCTTAGTCATCCTCGAACTCCTTTCCAATACCAGAATTCTTCATAGCAAGTCGAATTCCTAAGAACATCTTATGAAAACTAGAAATAGGCATTAGTATTTACAAGGATAAGCTTGGGGTGCCTTCCAAGAGCACTTGTTTTAATTCACTAAGTTTGACCTTATCATTGCTTCATTTTCAAGTAAGATAGGGGGAACGTGCACCCCTTGATCCTATAAGAGGATCTTTAACCTTTCCAATCGTCGAGATGAAGCTAGCTAGGGACTTGTGAAAAGCTTCCATATTGCTTATCTCATTCCCTTGTTCATAGGTCAATGTGGTTTGTTTCTATAAATCGAATAATCAAAATAACTCGAATAAAATCATAAAATAATGTTTAAAACAAAATGCGGAAAATGTAAATCTCAAAAGTAGCACCCAATCCGTTATAGCGTAAATCTACTCGTCCGTCTCACCTGAAAAGGGAAGAAAGAGGGGTGAGTAACAAGGGAGTCACTCAGTGAGGTATGGGATGTTAATCACATAAAATACAATATGGTCATAGCACTCCAAACACAGAAACAGACTAAATATGAGCAATCACGGCACCTAAAACACTCAAACAACAACCAAATGACCCTACTGACGGATCTAGTGACCGTCGGCACCCTCTCACCAGGAGGTCAACATGGAATAAGTGTCCAATGGCACCACCAACTTTGACGATTTATCGATCTTAAGGCACCAGACAGCATATCGACTAGGCTGCCTGCACCCCCTCTCACACAAGGCGTAGATAGTACAGAAGTCCATCTCTGTACCCCGCAATCTCTAATCTCTAACATGCTCTACTACTTATATAATATATATATATATATATATATATATATATATATATATATAAATAACAAACAATAATCATTTATTTAACATGCACAATCAATGGGTTGAATCCTCTATATTCCTATCTCCAATTTAACAATCCAAAATACCTAAACTCAATCAGAGAAACAGATCACATTTAGTACTAAATTTCATCTACGACGTCCTAGATGAAAGTACGGAATTCTGTGGAAAGCCCTCACCTTAGCAAAAATGGAGGGTAACTGCCACTTATGGACTCTGGATGCAAAAACGGATGCTAAATCTGAAATCAGCACGAAAAATCGAGTGAGAACGGCCTTCGAACGGCGAAAAACGGATAACAGATCAGCTGGTCTAAATCAACAGAAAAGTCAACAGTCAAAGTCAACGGTCAACGGTCAAACCAGTCAAACCGGACCCGACCCGACCGACCCGACCCGACAACCCGACCCAACAACCCGACTGGGTCAACCCAGTGAGACACTGAGTCAACTCGGGCGAGTCACCGAGTCAACTTGGCGGCGCGACTTACCAGAGACAGCAGCGGTCAACGGCGGCGCGTGGACGACACACGCGAGATTTCCAACGGCGATTCTGGGCGCGTCCAGTGGTGGTTTGGGGCGATCTTGGTGTCTTCGGACTTGTCTTGTCGTCCTGAATTCGATGGTGGACTTGGATTTGCGAGATTCCATACGGTTAGAAAGTTATGGACGATTTGCTGATCGGCTGAAGAGAAAAGTTATCGAAAAATTGGTTTCTGAGATTACCTTTGCGTCGGATTCGATGATTCACTGATAGATCCCCGCGGTGGCTGCGAGAAATTGCCTTTAACATTCTCCGACGATTTGATTTTGATAGTGCTTCACTTGATGAAGTTTTGTAGAAAAAAAACAAAGGGAAATGAAGCTATTTAAAGGGGAAAACTAGGGTTTCTTGCAGAAATTAAATTGGGCATTGCTGGGCCTGGTTTTGGGTCGTTACAAGGTCATTGATGTCTATTTCCAAGCTGAAATGGACAATCTCAACAAGTAAGAACTTGGAGCCTGATTCCTTGGTAAGAGGCCATTTGATCTAGGTTATCCCATGGTGTTTGGGTAAAACCTTTTTGAACCCCGAGCCGCCAAAGCTAACTTTTGTCTAGTGACGGTGCAAAGGGGCAAACCTTAACCTCAGACCTCATTGAACCATGGAGCCTCTTATTCGACTAGTTTCCTAGGTAAAGGAGACTCCACCTGCTCAAACAGTTTGGGCTTAACTCTAAGAGTGGTTCTCTATAGGAGAAGCCTAATAACTCGGCTTAGTTGATCAGGCTAAAGAGATCGTTAAGAAGGGTAAGAGAAGAGGAATCGTTGATTTCAAGTACAAGGCCGAATGGAATATCGTTCAAGACTCCTGGTTTCTCCTTAAACCATTAATAAAAACCAAAGGGACCTACACGCTAACCATGGAAAGTGCTTCAAAATCCACGAGGAAATCCTTTCATGGCTAACTTAATGTAGAAATTTAAGATTTTACCAGAAAAATAAGATTAAACGAAACGTAAAGTAAATGATCTGGTTAAAAAAGACATAAAGAACTATGCTTCCAATAGCTTAAATGGCAGTAAATATTTCGACAGAAAAATGGAAAATAAAACAGAACAAGAGAATAAAGAAGATGATGAAAAACGCCTGTTTTGATTGAGGGTGAGGTGTCTATTTATATGTATGCTTGAAAACGCTCGTTGGGCTGGATTCGTCCTATAGTGCAAGGCTTGGTACAGACGAGGACAGATGTACGGACCACATATCTTATGTGGGTGGAGCATCGGGAGTTGTATTGCATAAAGTGCAAACCTCGGGATATATTGCAACATATTGAAACTGTTGTGAATGGTCGATGTGCAAACTTTGGACGCACTGCATCGGGGTCTTCCTGTTGTGACTTGCCCGATGTGCAAAAAATCAGGGAGTTTTGCACCGGGATCTTCATGTTGTGCATATCGTTGCTTCCGAGTGGGCACCTTTCCTTGACTTCCTTCTTCCAGCTTGGTTCCTTTTGCGTGGCTAGTCCCTCTTCATGCCTTGGTCACCTGAAAGATAGCCTACAAATGCAAAGAAATGTAAAGTCCTAGTATAATGCAACATAAGTCTAAAATGAGACAAAACCTAAGAAAAACACGTGAAAATGTATTCTAACTATCATGAAAATGCACGTGAACGGAGTATAAAATGCAGAGACATCAATTTGCTTTCCAGAAAAACATGGTGTCATCTTCAAAGAGGAGGTGGTTTACAAAATGTCTTCCCTTGGCTGCTCGAAGCCCTGTGAGTCTTCCACTAACTTTGGCATTGAGTAGCCTGACAGGATCTTGCTGCATAGGATGAGGAGCTAAGGGGAGAGGGGATCACCTTGTCTTATTCCCCTTTCGGGTATAACATGGCCTCGTGGTGCACCATTTTAATATACTCATTTTGACTGTTTGAATGCATTGTAGGATCCAAGTTATCCATCGGTGGTGAAACCCTAGCCTGGTCAGTACAGTGCGGATGAAGCTCCACTCCAGTCTGTTATAGGACTTACTCATGTTCGTTTTAACCGCCATAGCATAATGATTTTCTGCCTTTGAATTCTTTTGATAGTGTAGGACCTCATATGTGATTAGAACATTATTGGAGATGGTTAGTTTTTGGAAAAAAGATGATTGATTTTCTGAAATGATCCCCTCAAGTATATGTTGTAGACGTCGAGGTATTAGTTTAGCGATCACCTTGTACTAGACATTACATAGGGCTATTGGTCTATAATCTGCTACTTTCTTAGGGCTGATTATCTTTGGAATTAGACGAACTTACGTTTCATTGATGGTTCTTGGCATTTCGCCTATTTTGTATGAATGACTTGACTTCGTGTATGATGTTCTGGCCGAGTAATTCCCAGTTAGATTGGAAACACTTGCAGAGAAACCATCTGGTACTATTGCCTTATCCGGATAGATTGAGATAATGACCTCTTTTATCTCCTACTCCGTCGGTTCCTTAATTAGTTTTTGGTTCGCTTCATTTGTGATTCTCGGATTTAAGGATATGTTGACCGTGTCTTCTACTCGTGTAGGGTTTGTGTCTGGAGCCATGAATAGGTCCTGGTAGTATTTTGAGATGGTGTAAGTTATCAGATGCTCGGAGAACACCGGGCTACCAGTCTCATCCTACAAGACTGAAAAGTTATTGATTGTCTTCCAGTGCCAAGTAGCCGCATGGAAGTACCCAGTGTTCTGGTCCCCAAACTTTAGCCAGAGTTGGCAGCTTCTCTGTTTCCAGTACTCTTCTTTGTCTTTGTAAGATTTTTTCAGCGACAAGGTAATTTCAAGTATATGTGCATCATTATGGGCCGGGGTGGTCATGGCTTCCTCTAGTGATTCTTGTAGCCTTTCAATATGCCTTTGATTATTTCTATACGTGTTTCTATTCCTGGGGATGATTGTTGTGCACACCCGGTCGATCTTTTATTTAACATTGATGCTTTGAGCATCCTCCCATTCCTGAGCAATAATTGTTCTAACTTCTTCATATACCTTAGTCTTCTTTTGTAGTAAACCTTTTCATCTTTTCTTTGTAGGGTCAAGATAGGATATGAGTGGTCTATTGTCACATCCCGTATATCATATATACTCACATCGGGCTACAAGGTAATCTTTTGCCCAAAGGCTGTTAGATAATGCTCTATCTAGGCGGCACTTGATAAGTTGTTGATTTTGGATGTCTCGCCAAGAGTAACAGGCTCCTGAATGTTGAAGGTCGTACATGTCCCCCTTAAAGAGGGAAGTGTGAAAATCTCGAGCTTTCAGGTCTATGTGGCCCTCCTTTTTCAGAGTTATCTTTTATGTCGTTAAAGTCTCGTATTATGAACCAGTGAGCATTCCTAGCGAAAGCAAGATCAGACAATGTCGACCACAATAGCTTCATTACAGCCAGATCTGTGTCACTATATACGAAGTTAGTATATAACGGTTTTCCTTCATAGGTTATTTCGGTATCCATGTACTTATTGCCAGAAGAGATTACTTCTAGGTTGACTTCTTGTTTCCATAGCAGCGCCAAGGCCCCAACGGCTGGACTATGAGGTGGGACTAGTACATTGTCGAAACCAAGGTCCTTAAGCTTGTGGTTGACCACCTCATCGGGATTTTTAGTTTTTGACAGATAGAGGATATCAGAGTTAACAAACTGTCAAGGAGTTTCCCAACATTTCATAGTTCTAGGCTACAAGCTTTAAAGAGGAGGAGATGATAGATTTAAAAAATACATCTTGGTCCTCCTTGTTGAAGTCGGGATCAACAAAGTTACTCGGGAAAGTCCGCCTTTCCAGGTACAATGATTGAGCATTATTAATACTCCGGTTGGTTTTTGGGCTCCTGGGTTGATTATTTGTTCTTTTTAGTGTACCCTTGAAGAGTCTTTTTCGAGGGGAAGGGATTGAGCCTGTAACTCTTCTCTAGTGCTTTCATGGTTCTTTGAGCCAATAGGTCTGTCTAGGATTTTCTTTGATACATGTGGTGTTTGTGAGGGTAGATCCTGACTACTACGAGAAGGGGTGAGGCTTAGGTTATGAGCTAGGAGTAGAGGTAAGGAAGGATCTAACCATTTGGGTTGCTATTTCTTCCAATTGTCTCTATTTTCCGCTAACCTGAACCTCACTCTTCTAGCAACACTCTCTGAGGGGTCCACACAGTTGGCATTTTAGATCATAACATCCTACAGTTCGCTTATACCCTCATCAATTTCATGGCTTAGGAGTTCGTCCTCGGGTAACTCTGGGGTTGGTTCCCTATCCAGAGTTAGTCGTCTCTATCTAGATGGTATTGAGGTTGGAGGACTAACCAGTGAGGTAGGATTTTCAACAGGGGATGGTCGGTGCTTTTCGATCTAAGCTTCGTGGTTTAAGGAGTTCCCACGTCTCTGAGAGGTGGAGACTTAACGGTGGGGTGGGCTATGTTCCCTATTCTTAACATAGCCCGGAGAGGTTATAACTCGTTCCTGATGTTGCCAGTACGTCCTCTTGTATATAGTATAGTATATTTGACTTCTTTGAGTTTTGCTGGTGTGTAACATCCTTTGATGGCTAGGGCGGTATAGGTCTTCAGCTCGAATGTAATTTGACCAAGAGTTCAAGGACGCCCTGCTCACTACAGGTTGCTGGGGGGAAACCCTTGCAGGCCGGACGCTAATAGCGGAAAGCTGACTCTTTGTTGGAGGTGGGTGATGATGTTTCCCTGCTTCCAAGTCTCGGAGTGTGAGAAAATCTTTTGCTTCATGGCCGAGGTTGAGGCACGTTTTGCAGTGGTTTTCAAGTTTTTCGTACATTAGAGAGGATGTGACTTCATCTCCCATATCAAATTCCATAATAGTGGAGGTAATAAGCAGCTGGAGACCGTTAATATGTAAATTCCAACACTTCGAACTGATCGATATTATTGGCTATACTAATCAAGGTTTCTTAGACTGGAGGTGAAGGGGATGTGTTGTAATGTTATCCAGAATGGAATAAGTGAGGGGAAAGAAGCTACCATCGTGGATTCTCACCGCTGTAGGGTTATCATCCAGTGGGTGTAATGGTACAGTCGATTCTGCAAGACTTTCTACAGGTCCTCTTCACTGAAAATTTGGATTTGGAACAGTCTTTGTCCCAGATCTGTTCCCACTGGAAGGTAAGAAACATTCCAGTGTTCCGAAAAGAATGATATGAGAGGCCACATATGTTGCACTTTAGAGTTTGTGGTTCTCCCTACTAGCGTCAATGTATGTTTCTATGGAGCTTAGTGTTATCAAAAGAAGAGACTTTAACTCTAAGATCCCTGGCCGGGGCAAGTGGCCGGCCATTCCTTTGTCTTTTTAAGAAGTGGAATACTGGTGGTTCATGGTGTTTTCTTATTGTGGGTTTGGGAAGACTAACCGACAATGTAATCACCCAACAGTAGTTTCAGGATTCCCTATGCAATTTGTACTAAGAATGGAGATTTTAGTCGTGACTTTAGGTGGTGAACAGCTTGGAGACACTTGAAAGGTCGGATGAATTTGATTCGAGTGAGGGTAACAAGACGAACTACATAACACGTAACTCGACGAATTAACAGACTGCAAGTTCCAGAAGATAATTCAGGATTCAGCTATGTAATATGATAGTAATCAATTTTTAATATTTCTAAATCAAATAAATCATATAATGTGTTTCAATCTTTCAGGAAATTTTTATTAAGATGATTGTGGGTTTACAAACCGACATAATTTCTTAGCTCTGCTACGAAGTACTCGGTATCATCTCCAAAAATTACGTGGTGAAAGACGGGATCCAGCAAATCAAAACTAATTGTTTAACCTTTGCCATGCTTCTTTAGAAACATTATCGAGAATTTTTTTGGTATATTTAAATCTCAATTTTCAATTTTTAAATCTGCACAACCATTTTCTAAAAACAGAAGCAGAGATAGCTCTTGCCTGTGCGGCCTTACATAATAGTTTTCAAAAGAAATGTTACTCAGGTAAATTATTAATGATGAGGAAGATGATGAAACTGAAAATCCACATTCAACAGAAATGGTGGTGATGAAAATTGTGAAACACAAGAACAAGAAAAAGAATATGCAAGACAAATGAGAGCGACCGTAACTAAAGATATGTGGAGAAATGCTACTAATATTTGTAGCCAAAGATAATTTATTAGCTTTCTTTATAAGGTTTACATTACCTCTTTCTTTGGTTGTAGTGGTAATATTATTTAGTGTATTTGGATCTAAACGTATATTCTTAATTTTTCTATAGTTTCTTTTTTAAGTGTTTTATACTTTATAGTTCGCCAGTCTGCTATGAACTTTTTCTTTTTAATTCATTTGTTTTGGAACTGAGACAAGAGAAATAAATTACTATATAATAGCACATGTGTTCTATATTATTCAAACGCACACAATTCATTTTGTTTTTTAGATTAAATTGGCAATATTGTGTTTGTACTTCAAAAACCGTTCATTATGATAAAATCATATCAATTAGACATGATCATGAGAAAAACAATATTTTATATCACAAACTTTTTAAAATTAGAAAATATCAATATAATGTATATTTTTATATTAGGGGTAGTCCATTTGCTACGCACGAAAAATGTGACTAAATTTTTTACTAATTGTTTATTATAAAATTACTTATAATTTGTTGTATTTTGTTGTTTTTTTTTCTTTTATAATCACTTTTCTTGTTTTTATGGTATTTTTATATTTCTTTTAAATATTATATATATTTTTAGTTGTGGAACAATTTTTTCTCTTTATTTTCCCTTTGTTCTTCTTTTTATTTTTGCTTACCTTTTTATTTTATTTAACGTCTGATTATTTGTTGTGTCATTCTTTTTATTATTTACTGAATTTTATTGATCAGCTTTAAATACTTTATCTTGTCTTTTTCTTAAATATTTTCTGTATTTTATCTAAATGTGAGTTTCTTTACTTTTCGGTCCATGTTATTTTTTCGTTTTTTTTTCTTTTAATTTTATTACTCTTCAATCAATGTTGTCGATGTTTATTTCTGTTTTTTCCCCAATATTTTTTTCTCTATTTATCTTCGTCCATGTTCGATAATTCTTAAGGTGAATGTCAAAGTCAGAAATAGATATGCTGGTGACTTTACAATATACCATCTATTGTGAGTTTGTTGCCAAAATCAACATGGGAAACTCTCTCTAATGCCATGACTTCTTTATGGTGGAACAGTCTAGAAAAAAAAAATCCACTGGATTGCTTGGGACAAACTCTATCTTACTAAACATCAAGGTGGTTTAGGGTTTAAAGACATTGAACTTTTCAATATTGCTCTTCTTGCCAAACAAGCTTGGTAAATCCTTCAAGAACCTCTTTCCCTTTGCTCAAAATTCTTAAAGAGCAAGTATTTCAGTTTCTCCGATCTTCTTACTGCTGAGGTTAGGTTCCAGACCTTCCTTTGCTTGGCGTAGCATCCTTCATGGTAGATCCTTGCTTACAAAAGGATTGGTTCAGAATGTAAAAATGACAATTCTCTTTCTGTTTGGACGAGTCCGTGGATAAAAGACGATCGTGTGAGAGCTTTCCTAATGAAGAACATTCTTATTTATCTTGATTTGAAAGTATCAGACCTCGTAGATGATAATTCTAAGAGTTGGAACAGAGAAAAACTTCAGATATTATTCTTCCCTCAAGACATTGAGTTAATTATTCAAGCAGAACCAGTTACAGAGAGTGAAAACTTCTGGTGTTGGAAGCATACTCTTAATGGTGAATACTCTGTGAAAACCGGTTACAACCTTGCTATCAATGTTTCCAAACATGCAGAAGTTCATGAAGATCTTCTAAATACCTCTCTCAATGGATTAAAAGAACATGTATGGAGAATCCAAGCTCCTCCAAAGATCAAAATATTTATTCCGGAAGCCTGCTCAGGTGCCATTCCAATGACAGGTAAAATAGCTTCTAGAGGAGTGAAAATCACTCCAAGCTGTCAAACTTGTAGAATGGATAGTGAATCATTCAACCATGTTTTATTCACCTACAGTTTACAAGATAAATTTAGGCCCCCTCAAAATGGTTTCTCAGAATCTTCTCTCTATCAAAACATTTCTTTTATTATCAATATGGCGAAAAACTCTTCTTGCAATCTTGAGGTCATCAAATCCTTCCCTTGGATTCTCTGGTTTTAATGAAAAAACAGAAACAAACTCATATTTGAAGGAATCCAATATGAAGTCATTTCTATGATTTACAAATGTTTCGATGAAGATTCTCAATGGTTCACTGCACAGGATTTCTCCCAAATTGAAGAACAGAAGATTAAAATCCAAGCTGATCTTATGAAGAAAAATTGGTGTCCCCCTGATCGTCTTTGGGTTAAGTGTACCATTGGAGTTACCTAGGATAAATCCAAGCAAATAGGAGGAGCCTCATGGGTGACAAGAAAATTGCAGAGGCCATGTTCTTCTCCATAGCCGTATTGCGTTTCTTAATATTAGAAATGAACTTGAGGAAAATAATGAAGCTTGGAAATGAGCTATAGATAGCATTTATTTTCATTTATTTTGATTAACAAAAAATAATAAGTCAAATAAAAAGATGACTCACGTAAAATTTGGGTTTTAAAAGGGAAGATAGAAAAATTTTAAAACTTGAAAACTTGGCTTTAGAAAAACTTGAAGAAAAAAACAAAAAATTTGAAAAAGTGAGTTTCATGGCTGTTAAATGTTCTAAAGTCTCTAAAGCTTGTTTACCAATCAGTACCCAAATCTCCTGGTTCGAACATGACTTCCTCCCGGCCTTGGTCCACTCGCTCTTTGTGCTTGGCCGTTTCGTTCTCTAAGTTGTCCTTGACTCGCTGGTGAAGCTTCTTCATGAAATCTCCTTTTGTTTCTCCTTCTGCACTAGAGTAAACAGCTTGGGGAAGAGTAGTAAGATCCAAAGGAGATAATGAGTTGAACCCATAGACAATTTCAAAGGGTGATTGTTTTGTGGCTGAGTGCTTAGGATGGTTATACGCAAATTCTATGTAAGGTAAACAAGATAACCAATTACGTAGGTTCTTACCCACCTGAGCCCTTAAGAGTGTTGAGAGTGTCCGGTTTACTACCTCAGTCTGAACTTTGGTCCGTGGATGGCAGGTGGTGGAAAAGAGAAGCTAGGTCCCTAGCTTCTTCCAAAGAGTCCGCCAGAAATGTCCAAGGAACTTGGACTCTTGGTCCGAGACAATGGTCCAGGGAATCCCATGAAGCCTCACAACCTTGTTAAAGAACAGGTCGGCAGTCTGAGTCGCATCATTGGACTTGCTACATGGAATGAAATGGGCCATCTTCGAGAATCGGTCCACAACAACGAAGATGGAATCGCAATGGTTGATCTTTGGTAAACCTAAAACAAAATCCATCGAGATATTTACCCATGGTAGGTTAGGAATATGCAATGGCATATATAAACCATGAGGATGGGACCTGGATTTGGCTTTGAGACATGTGATGCACTTTGCACAGAACCGTTCCACATCTCTCTTCAAATGTGGCCAGAAGAAATGCTCCATTAGGACACTTAGAGTTTTGTCTCGCCCAAAGTGACCCATCAAGCCTCTGTGTGCCTCACGCATCAGTAGTTCCCTCATTGAACCCTGCGGAATACACAACTTCTTATCTTTAAACAAAAACCCATCATGTTGATAGTACCCTCCAAATGCGGCTGTGTGGGTTTCTTCGTAGGCATGCTGGAAGTCCGGATCGTCTGCGTATACCCCCTTAATGTGCTCGAACCCCATGATCTTGGCCTCCATGGTGCAGATCAAGGCGTGTCTCCTTGACAGTGCATCTGCTACAATGTTCTCCTTGCCCTTCTTGTACTTGATAATGTAGGGGAAGGTCTCAATGAACTACATCCACTCTGCATGCCTTCTTTTGAGCGTGGTATGTCCCCTTAGATGCTTAAGCGTCTTGTGATCTGTATGGACAACAAATTCTTTGGACAATAGATAATGTTGTCAAACCTCTAAATATCTTGCCAACGCATACAACTCCTTGTCGTAGGTGGGATAGTTGAGTGAAGCTCCACTGTGATTTTCACTAAAGAATGCAATCGGCTTGCCTCCTTGGGTCAGCACACCTCCAATACATGTTCCAAAAGTATCGCATGCTATCTCATAAATTTTGATTAAAATTCGGGAGTACCACAACCGGTGCTTGAGTCAGGCTTTGTTTGAGCTTATGGAAGGCTTCCTCTTGAGCTGGACCCCAACTAAATGGAAAATTCTTCTTGATGACCGCGGTAAGAGGTGTGTATATGGTGCTGAAATCCCTCACGAATCTTCTATAAAAACTTGCCAGCCCATTGAAACTCTGGACATGTCCAATCATAGTGGGAGTGGGCCATTCTTGGATTGCCTTGATCTTCTCATCATCTACTTTTATGCCCTGCGAACTTACAACAAATCCTAGAAACACAACTTGATCAGTGCAAAAGATGCATTTCTTGAGGTTTTCCGATCTCAAAGTGACTAAGACCTGCTTAAGATGGCTAAGATGATCATCTAAACAAGTGCTATCGACAAGAATATCATCGAAATACACTACCATGAATTTACAGATGTAGGCTCTCAGAACATGGTTCATGAGCCGCATGAAAGTTCTAGGGGTGTTGGTGATGCCGAAGGGCATGACCAACCATTCGTATAGCCCACGTTTGGTATTGAAGGCAGTTTTCCACTCGTCGCCTTCCTTCATCCAAACCTGGTGATATCCTCTCCTTAGATCGATCTTGGAGAATATGAGCTCTCCATTAAGTTCATCCAACAAATCGTCCAGCCGTGGAATAGGGTGCCGGTTCTTGATAATGATGTTGTTGATGGCTCGACAGTCAACACAAATTCGCCACGATCCATCCTTCTTGGGCACGAGGACCACAGACACGACACACGGACTGAGGCTTTCACGAATGTAGCCTTTGGACGTTAGGTCCTGGACTTGTCGTTTGAGCTCATTCGCCTCCTCGGGGTTGATCCGGTACGCAGCTCGGTGCGGTTTGGGCTCCCGAAATGAGGTCGATCCGGTACGCAGCTCCCAGAATGAGGTAGATCTGGTTCTCAATCCCTCGGACCGGAGGAAAGCCAAGTGGAATCTTCTCAGGAAACACATCCACGAATTGCTCCAATAGTTTCTTGACCGTGGGTGGTAACAGGACCATCCTCGGACCCTGAAATCATACATTCCTTGAAGATCATTAGTAGCACTGTTTCTTGCATCATAAGAGATTTACAAATAGCGGTAGGTGTTACATACAAGTTGACCTTACTTACCTTGTCCTCTTTGGCTCCTTTATCCATGGCCTTTTGAAGTTCGAAAACTTCCTGTGGCGCGAGCCATGGCCTTTTGAAGTTCGAAAACTTCCTGTGGCGCGAGTGGGGCAAGACTGTGCTTCTTGTTCTTATGCATGAAGCTGTAGTAATTGGTTCATGTGTTGTGGAGAGTCTCCTTGTCGAACTGCCACGGTCGCCCTAGCAAGATGTGGCCAGCCTGCATAGGAACAACATCGCATAATACCTGATCGGAATACTTACGGATACTTAATGGTACTTGGACCTGTTCGCTGATCCTGAGCTCCACCTTGTCATCAATCCATCGAAGTCTGTACAGACGTGGATGCTTGGTCTTAGGAAGACCGAGCTTATCTACCAGGTGCCTGCTGGCCACGTTAGTACAAGATCCCCCATCGATAATGAGACTACATACCTTAGCCTCTACGCTACATCTTGTATGAAAGATGCTTTCCCTCTGAATCGTGTCTGGGTGGTATAGTGCACTAAGGGCTCGCCTGGTCACCAAAACCTCTCCAAACCTCGGGATGGTCGGTCATCTCTTCCTTGGATTCAGTCTGGTCGGGTGGGGCCTCGTCTTCCGACTCATACTCTCCATTGTTACGGATCACCATGACCTGTTGGTTAGGGCATTCCTCGCGTAGTGTCCCTTTCCCTGACACATAAAGCAAGTGATATCTCGGGCTCTAGGTTTCGAAGACTTTCCTTGTTCGGTTGCGGGTTTTGAGGCTCCCAAGGTGAATTTCTTGGCCCAGTCTTCAGCTGCGACTGTCTTTCTTTTGTTAAGGTTCCTCTGCGGCTGCGAGTTCCAGATTGGCTTGGTTCGGTTCATAGTGGCTCCTGTACGTTTGATGTGTTGCTTCGCTTGAATAGCCACATGTAGAAATTCGTCCAGGTCGTTGTAGGTCTGCCTTTCCACCTTTCGGACGATGCGAGCTTGGAGCCCATCCAAGAACTGGGCCATGAGGGTCTCGGTAGAATCGTTGACCTCCAGCCGGTTTTTAAGAGTCTCAAACTCTTCAAAGTACTCCTCCACGGACCAGTTGCCTTAGCTAAGCTTCTGAAACCTTTTCTGAAGATCCCTGTGGAAGGAAAAAGGTACATACCTTTTTCGGAGGTGGAAGCTCATGTCGACCCATGAGGTGATCGGATGAAGATGTCGTCTCCTCCGTTCAGCCACCTCTTGGTCCCACCAGGCCAACGCATTGTCCGTGAGTTGGGCCACGACTAAGGTCGCCTTCCGAGCATCCGAGTAGTTGTAGTGCTCGAATATGTACTCCATTCTTCTTTCCCAGTCCAAATATGCCTCCAGGTTGATTTTACCTGCAAAAGTAGGAGGTGTTAGTTTAAGATTCTTACCTTGCCAAGGAGGATCGTCCTCAGAGTCCTGGTTCCTGTCCTGGTCGTTCCCATTACGGGTCGGGTCTCGTGTATGGAGGTTCCGCGGTTGGTTGGGTTCCGGTGGTCAGAGGTCCCTTGTGTGTTCCCGGGTACTTTGGGTATCTGATGTGTCATCATCATCAGTTCGGCGTTGTTCCAGCCGATCCAAGCATTCCTGGATGGTTAGAAGATTTGCTAGGATTTGAGCCAGAGCATCATCGCTGGTGCTTCCCATCTAAGACCTGAAAGTAAACCTTAACGAAAAAGTGTGTTATGGACTTCTAACGAGGTATGCAAATGCAACAGAGAAGAAGACAGAAACTTTTAAACCTCATATATGGATTAGACCAATTAAACTCGACTTAATGCAATAATCGATCACTAACTAAATGGTAATCGAATCAGCTATAAGGAAAATGTGCAACAACTAAACAGAAAATGAAATATGCAACGAATGAATTTTTTTTTCTTTCTAAAGAACGATTATGGAAAGTTCTAATGCACAGGAACCCTAGTTTGAATGCAACAGGTATAGGCGGCTATGGCAGATGCAGAAGTTCACAAACCAAATAAACTACCCTAGCAAAAATCCACAACAACTTTCAACCTAACATAATCGATTAACACAGACAATAAGGAAGCAAACAAATGTTCTTTTTTGTTTTATATAAATAAAAACAGAAACAAATCACAAGAACAAAAACAAAAGACACAAGTAAAGATAAAAACAACCTGATTTCCGAGCCTTGGCTCTGATTCCAGATGATATAGGGATACACGGGTGGTCCTACTTTCGGGTGGAGGTTGTGGACTAAGCAACTGGCCGAAGGGCTCTCTTTGCTTGGAACACACAGATGGAAGATTCTTGGCTGGTCGACAGGCTCTCTCCAAGGAACTTGGTGGATGGTATTGTTTGGGGAATCGATGGACGCCACACAAAGGATGGGAACTCTGTGATAAGTCAAACAACCGAGTACTTCAAGGATTCACACACAAGAAGTTAAGCGGCTAAGATTTTCTGAAAGAAACTCCGGTACTTTATTGATATGAGGAAAAAATGTGAATACAGGCTGAGTATGGGACTTTATTAAATAGTCCTGCAGTCTTGACCTACTTGGGTCGGAACACATAAATTAAAGAATGGCCTAACACTTGGCGGAAATTGCTAACAAGGGTCCTAGTAATAAAAACGAAAACTAAAAGGAAAAACCTGCAAAGACGAAAAAAGGAAACTTGTCAAAATAAATCATAAGTCACATGCTTACCGTGGGTCGAAATCAGGTGGCCGGTTGGTGGTTGGATGGCTTTGGGCCGACTGATCCACGCTGGTGGTTGCTTGCTCTCATCCATGCACTAGGGCTGATATGCTGAAGAGGTTGGTCGCTGCATTGCCTTGGAGGATCGGCAAGAATGAGATGGTCCGAGAGCTGGTCGGTGGTCCGGCTGGTTCCATGGTACGGCCCGGGGCCGGGTTGGGTTCCTCGTATGGTCCGGTTGGGATTTCTTCTAGTATTTCCTTGTTGAGCAAACTTCCTTTAAGTTATTCATGTTCCAGCAGAATGAAGAGGCCTTCGATGTTGTGATTGAACTCCTCTCGTAGGTTCCTTGTTTCAGACCGAGTCTTTGGTATATTCTTCATGACTGGCACGGTAACCTCCGTATCACTTCCGGATGGATCTTCGGGGGAGCCTTTGGTCGTGGCCTCATCACCTTCCCTTTCCCTTTGTAATCTGAAACTCTGTTTTTTTGGTTATAGGCAATACAGATGGAAAAAAAAAAAAATTTACCACGATCGTCAAACTAAAAAAGTGTGTTTATTATAATTGAAATTTATGTACATGCACAAGTTAGTTCACATCAGATTATTCATGCATTAATATTAGTGGACTCTCTCTATCTTGCTTATTTAATTAATATTTTATATTAATGTTTTATTTTTGTCATTTAGTGCATAATTAGGTATTTTGTATATATCATTATGGGAGATTCAAAGAAAAAGAAAAATGAAAAAGGTGAATACAATCCATGAAATCCAGTTGAGACTAAGTTGTTCATACAAACTCTTGTAGAAGGGATCAATAACTAATGTGATTCTAATGGTTTAATGAGCAAATTTATCATTGAAACAAAGCTTTTACCAGATCTCAATAAAGATGTTTGTTGTACAAAAAATTACAAAATTATCAAAGTGAAATAAATTAATTAAAACAACAGTACCAAAGTTGTCTCTATCTTGAGCGTTATTCTTTTTGGTTTTGGCTGGGATTATTCAACAAAAAGATTCACATTACCTGATGAAGTTTGGGATGTTTAACAAAAGGTAACTGTTTCTATTAAAAATAATTATTCGGTTATATTTTTATATGTTATTAATATGTTATATTATTTTCATAGGCACATCCAACTGAAAAAAATTTACGTTATGAAAATTTTGAATTTTGAATTTTATGATGAGTTGCAAATCTTATTTCGAGAAGTTTTTGCAGCATTAGATACTAGTACTGATGCACATACATACACTGTCGAATGACTGATCTAGACGACATATACTAGTTAGGTGCAACATCTGAGAGAGGTATTTCACTAAAAGATGAAAACCAAATGGTGACGATTAACACTCAAATCTTTAATTCAATAAACTGATAAGAAAGACAACAAAAAGAAGCAGAGAAAAGAATAATAATGTTTGGGATACTATCAATTTCGAACATATTCATTCTAAAACATTTGCCAAAATTTATTTAACACGTCTTTGTTACTATGGCTGTTGAAGAAAGATTAATGGGAATTCAAACCAATATGAAATGAATGTGGGTTTTTTGTTTTTACTTTTAGGTGTTTTTCTTTCATATTTTTTATTTTGTTTTGTTTTGTTATGTTATCTACATATTTTTTATTTAGTTAGTTCTAATATGTTTATAGGCTTTTTTTTAGGTTTTTAATACATTATATAAAATAAAATTAATGTTTGAATTGCATTTCAAATTAGAATCCTCTTAAAGTTCAATTCTATTACAAAAATTGAAAGATATCATATTGACTTTATAAATACATTCATAAAAATTTAAAATATATAGATAAATCATATATTTTAAATTGTAAAATGAATTAATTTTTTTTAAATCTGATATATTTTAATCCAATAGAATTAATTTCAACTTATACAACCAATAACATTTCCTAAAATTTCATATCACATTATTGGTTATCATAGTCCAGTCTAAAAAAATTATTAAATATTAAGCAAATAAATAAATAAAAACAGAAAAGAAGGAGAATCAGAAGTTAATTTTTTTTTTTTGATAGATAAAGATAAAAGAAAGAGAATAAAATACAAGTTAATAACTAAAAAAACTCATAATCGGATTCAGCAAATCAAATCGGAGGAAAAGAATATACGAAAATAAAAGAATAAGATAGAATTTGAACTCCCAATGCTAATATATCAGTTTTGGTGTTTTTTGTTAGTGAGATTAATTTATTGATATATTCTGAAAAGATTCTTTCATTGGAATTCATCCAAATGAACATCAAAAGTCGGTCAATCTTGTGGTGTAGACACTATCTTCACCAACTCTGAATAATTTGTCAGAAACATCATCCGAAAATTTTGTAAGATGACTATACAGTCCATAGCACAGATAAGTGCTTCAAACTCCACGTATAAAGATGAAAGACTTCGGCGGATTAGAAGTTATTCTTGATGAAGTATTTTGGTTTTCTAGATTTGGTAAACAAATGATACACAATTGAATTTAGGGAAAATGACATTAAAAAACCATCAAAAAGGCAGCCAATATCACTTTAAACCTCGAAAGTATTTTACTAGCATTTTTAACCATCAGAATATAAAACTTAACATATAAAACCATGAATTTGACACTTCAATGCGCGCTGCCATCTGATTTAACGGAACAATTAACGGTGATAACGGAACGGTTTATTCGGATAAAATATTTCGATTTTCTGATAAGTAAATAAAACACATGGCAAAATAATTTAGACATGTGGAATATAAACAAACAAATTGACAATTAAAAACCCAATTCCCCCAAATCGATTTGGGAATTAGGGTTCATCGATATCAAAAAAAAAAAATTAAAAAATAAAAATAAAAAAAATAAACAGAAGCAAAAGAAGAAACAAAACTTAATTGAACAATTGAAAAGGAAAGACAGATGCGCTGGAGTCGAAGTTCAATACTGATTTGGTGTGAAATTTGAGAATTAAAAGTTTTCAATTTGTGATTCTGGGTTTTTTCGAATGATTGGTAAGTGATGATTATGGGTTTGCTTCACTATAGATTCTCTCTTTTTGCTTTGATTACAGTGAGAATACCAAATTAAAATTCAACATCCACTACGGTGGAAGTGTGGCAAAGACAAATGAAAAGGTACAAGTGATCGACACATTCTTCAATTTTCTCTTTTTTGTATTTTTTTTTAATATCGATAAACCCTAATTCCAAATCCATATGGAGGAATTGGGTTTTTAATTGTCAATTTGTTGTTTTTATCTCACATGTCTAAATTATTTCATCACGTTTTTTTTGTTTTTTGTCGAAAAATCAAATTTTTTATCCGAAAAAACTGTTATGTTATCAGGGTACCTTAACTGTTCGGTTAAATCAGATGGTGGCGCGCATTGAAGTATCAAATTCATGGTTTTATATGTTAAATTTTATATCTATGCTATTAAAACAGGAAACATTATAAAAAAACTTTTTATACTGTATTATATTACAATTTTTGTCATTGATCATATTTGATTTTTTAAGAATCTCATTAAGGGTAAAATTGTCATTTGCAAATGTGAACAAATATGCAAAATATTGAAAAATACAAGTGATATTAAAAAAAATTTATCAATAAAGATACTTAATTTCAAAAACTAAAAATATATTGTTAAATATATTTTCGGAATCTAAATACTAACCATATATACGATCAAAATCTTTATATTCTCTTGATTTCAAATCTTAAGATATATAATAAATCTAGAAATCTCAATAAAAAAATATTAACTACAATTAATACATTTAAATACGTCTTAAATAATTATAAAAATATAAAACATTATTTTTTCATGACATTTTCGATTATGCATTTTTTTAAAAAAATTGTAATTAACATTAGTTAACAAAATTATCAATTAATATTAATATATTGTAATAAATTAATAGTTGATCTTCTAAATTTACAAATATATATTATTAAAAGATTATTAAATATATAAGAATAAATCTCATTTTTAGGACGGGACAAAAACTAGTTGTGATGGTTAAAATGCTAGTAAAATAATTTCGAGGTTTAAAGTGATAGTGGTTGCCACTTTGATAGTTTTTATGCCATTTTCCCATTGAATTTATCTTCAAAAATTTCATTTTCATATAAATATTTAACTCTAAAGATATCGAAAAAAGAAAAATAAAATTGCTAGCAAGAATAAGTTGGGAGAACAAAAATGCCATACAAAACTACATTTTTTATTTTCCTAGAATTCGTAAATGAGTTCAGGTTAATCAGAACATTATCTTTCGTTCAAAAGTTATTCAGATTATCTTAATCTGAATATTTTCGAATAAAAAGATTGCGATTTATTTTGAATTTGGTGCTCGTAATAAAACACGTTTAATTTCTTTGTTAATTAAATATGTTTGTAAACAAGCGAATGAGAGAGAAATGATAATTAACAACAAGTAATACCTTAAAATGTACTGTTTTCAAGTTTATGTGAGCAAAATGTTTTCAAGAGGAAAAATAGGCAAAAATGTTTCATTAAACAGGATAAAATACTGTTTATCCCTCCTTCCGTATGTAATTAAAAAATAAAATTAAAATTCAAAAAAATAAATTAATACTAAATTCGAAATTTTTTTTCTTCAAATTTTCTTTTTTTTAAAAAAACTTTTTTTTCGAAAATATTTTTTTTTCCGAAAATATTTTTTTTTCCGAAAATATTTTTTTTCCTAAAAATTATTTTTTTTTCAAATTTTCTTTTTAAAAATTTTTTTTTTTGCAAAAATTTTTTTTTTCAAAAATTTGAAAGTGTATAATAATTTTTAATAATAATTTACATATTTTTAAGAAAGAGTTACTAAACTTGTAATAAATATTTAAAAATAAAAAACATAAAAATATGTTCTTAAAATTTTAGGAAGTGTATTCTAATATTTATGAATGTTTTATATATTTTTAGGCCAAAAACGGTTTTTGAAAAGAAAAAAAATCTTAAAATATTTAGGAATAGTTTACATATTTTTAAGAAAATGTTCATAGAACTTAAACAAAATTTAAAAAAAAAGTTTAACATATATAAAACTATGTTCATAAAATTTTAGGAAGGATATACTGATATTTAGGAATGATTTATATAGCTTTAGTAAATGGTTCCTAAAAATTTAATAAACATTTAAAAATAGATTTAACATACCTAAAAGTATGTTCTTTAATTTTTTAAAATGTATAGTAATATTTAGATTTCTTTTACATATTTTTAGGAAAGTGTTTTTAATACTTTAATACATGAAAATATGTTATTAAAATTTTAGAATGGGTATACTAATATATAGGAATAGTTTACATACTTTTAGAAAAGAGTTCCTAAGACTTTAATAATTATATAAAATAGGTTTAACATCTAGAAAATCATTTTAATTTTTTAAAAAATTTTTAAAAGGATATATTAATTATATATGAAATGTTTGGAAGATTAATAATGTTCTTAAAACGGTAGAAAATTTATAATAATTTTTACGAATTGTTTACATATGTTTACTAAAGGGTACCTAAAACAGTTTTCTAAAAAAAGATTTTTGGGGAAAAAAAATTTTGAAAAAAAAAATTTTGAAAAAAAAAATTTGAAAATGTATTTTCTAATAAAAAATGATATTGAATAATAATTTTTTTAATTTAAATATATAAAAGAGATATAAAATAGTCAATTTTCTTGTTTAATGAAACATTTTGATCATTTTTCTCTTCCTAATTTATTTTGGTCACATAAACATAAAAATTTATTATTTTGCCCACATAAACATAAACATAAATATTTAACTCTAAAGATATCGAAAAAAGAAAAAAAAGTTGCTAGCAAGAATAAGTTGGGAGGACAAAAATGCCATACAAAACTACATTTTTTATTTTCCTAGAATTCGTAAATGAGTTCAGGTTAATCAGAACATTATCTTTTGTTCAAAAGTTATTCAGATTATCTTAATCTGAATATCTTCGAATAAAAAGATTGCGATTTATTTTGTATTTGGTGCTCGTAATAAAACACGTTTAATTTCTTTGTTAATTAAATATGTTTAAAAACATATAAATAGAGAAATGATAATTAACAATTCCTTGAATTGCTTTGTTTGGATGCCAAGAAAATTAATCTCAGAGATTTTTCGCTGCAGAAAAAGAAAATGAGATAAAATTCCGAAAGGTGTTTAAATTTCCCCTAGATTCGCTCTCTGATCGCCATATTTATCATTCTCCAATTCTCTAATTCCGATTTTTGCAGATCTTCTCGGAGAAAAATCTGATTCTTTTCTTCTCTTTATTTAATTATCATTTTAACAGTTCGTTCCTATTTTCTTGTTGATTCCTCCTCTCTCTTCTCCAAATGCATTTTCTCGCTTGTTTCTATGTTTAACTATTTTCTGCTTTTCTCATTTCAGCTTGTTTTTTTCCTGGGTTTTCGATTAATAAGGAATTCTTCAACCTTCCGATTTCCATTGAGATACTAAGTTGCAGTCACTAGGGTTTTTGACCGAATTGGAGCTGAACCATTTGCTATTAAAATTGTTCGAATGGTACACGAGTTCTTGAGTTTCGTTTGATTATAATCTTCATTTCTTTAGACTTCTTATCTGATGAGCGCTTTAGAACACTTGTAATTCTTGAATTTGCCATTTCTAATTTTGTGGATTGCTAAACTATTTACTTGATATAGTCAAACTATAGTGACTGTAGAACCTTATTCTTGAATTTGATCTTGCACAAAAAAGTAGATTCTGACTTTATTTTATTTTCAGCATATTTTTATCAGAGAAGAGGAGGTGTTAGAATGATAGATGAAACTCGAACAAGATGGGTAAAGTTCGCCATGATTCTGGATCAGGCAAAGATTTTTCTATAGAGAAGAACTTTCACAAAGGGCCTTGGACAACAGCGGAAGATCAGCTTTTGATAGCTTATGTTGATAAACATGGTGATGGGAATTGGAACGCTGTTCAAAAACACTCTGGACTTTCTCGGTGTGGCAAAAGCTGTCGGCTTCGTTGGGTGAATCACCTGAGACCGGACTTGAAAAAAGGTGCTTTTACGGAAAAAGAAGAGCAGCGTGTTATCGAACTTCATGCTTCAATGGGTAACAAATGGGCACGAATGGCTGCAGAAGTATGTAAACTCTGTTTCTTTGTTCTACTCTCTTGGCTTCTTACGATTTGCTCTAATCTTGTTTTTTTTTTTTTTTTTAAGTTACCGGGACGAACAGATAATGAGATAAAGAATTTCTGGAACACGAGAATTAAGAGACTGCAGAGACTTGGCTTACCCATTTACCCTCTTGAAGTTCGGGAGCAAGCTATGAATGCAGCAGCTCAAAATGGTCAAAACACAGACTCATTGGATGGTCGTCAACAGTCTTTAAAGTCACAGGTTTTCGAGATCCCTCAACTTGATTTCAAGTACTTCAAACTCAATAGTTGTTCCTCGTACTACGAAACAATGCTTAGCAGTGTTCCCACGGGTAACCTAATGAGACAGAGACCGTGTTTCTTTCAGACTAATATGTATAACTTGATAGGTTCTTCTTACATGCCACCTAACCGCAAACGCTTTAGGGAACCAGAACCAGAAACCGCGTTTCCTTACACGGGTTGTTATGCTACGAACGAGCAAAGTGCTCAGCTTTGGAACTATCCTTTCGCTGAAAGCACTCAAGAACAGTTCAGCGTTGTCCCAGATAGCCATTTACTTGGCAATGCGACGTATTCTTCTCCTTCTGAGCCTCTCGTTGGGGCTGAGAAGTTGGAGCTCCCTTCATTCCAATGTTTCGACACTCAAGAAGAGCCTGGCGATTGGGAAACACCACACTCTAACCCAATGCCGGCAGTTGAGTCAGACAATACTTTAGTCCAGTCCCCTGTGGCAGACCAGACACCATTGGATTTTCCATCAACTTTCTGTGATGGATTGTTGGAATCAGTTGTCTATGGATTATCAGGGGAAAGACGGGCAATAAAAACTGATCCAGATTCACCGCTGCTTCAGTCCTCTCTACTTGGCCATATCGAGCTTACACCAGCCACTGCAAACACAACAGGTGATGATGTTTTGCCTATTTGGGCACTACAGTCACTTTCATTGTTTGCTTAGTCATTTCTCTCTGAACAAACCTCCTCATTCTCCATCTGCAGGACACAACTCCAATTTTGAAACAGATTTGGTTCATTTTGGTCCAACTTCTTCTAAAGAGAAACGCACATCCTTTGAGGGCGGTGATTGGATAGGACAACTTCTTGGTGAGGATAGGGACCACATCAAGTAGAAGACCATTCTCTCGATGGCATGATGCATAAAGGGCTCTCTCTCTCTCTCTCTCGTCTGATCTCTGACTCACTCTGAGTAGATTAGTCTATGTCTTTACATATATCAGTACTGTGGCTACAAAAAAATAACGACCCATTAGTTCTTTTAGTGGCGTTTATAAGCAAGCATCCTTGCTGCACGGGATTATGATAAGTAGGGATTCCGTAGATTTTGATCAAATGGCTTGATGATCATGCCAAGCTATTTTTGGATCTCCAGATAGATTTTCATAGCTGCGTACAAGCGTTTCACAATGACAAATAAGCACATCAAAATCTAGAGCAAACACGAGATAATAAATTGCAGAATTCTTATTCCATTGACATAAATAAAACATTTCATTTTTTATATAATGCTCAAAGTTATTTAATCTATACTATTAAAATATAAAACATTATATAAAAAACATTTTGTACCGTGTTATATTACGATTTTTGCCATTGATCCTATTTGATTTTTTAACAGTCTCATTAAGGGCAAAATTGTTATTTGCAAATGTGAACAAATATGCAAGATATTGAAAAATAGAAGTGATATTAAAAAAAAATCTATCAATAATACCTAATTTCAAAAACCAAAAATATATTCTTAAATTTTATTTTCGGAATCTAAATACTATCCATATATACGATCAAAATCTTTTAATAAATATATTCTCTTGATTTTAAATCTTAAAATATATAATAAATCTAGAAATCTTAACAAAAAATAATAACTAAAATTAATACATTTAAATACGTCTTAAATAATTATCAAAAATATAAAAATTTATTTTTCCATGACATTTTCGATTTTGCATTTTTTTAAAAAAAATTGTAATTAACATTAATTAACAAAATTATCAATTAATATTAATTTATCACAATAAATTAGTAATTTAATTTTGATCTTCTAAATTTACAAATATATATTATTAAAAATTATTAAATATATAAAAACAAATCTCGTCTTTAGGATGGGCCAGAATCTAGTGTTTAGTTAAAGAGTGATGCAGTTATTGATTGTGTGTACTGTTGGTGTCAGATTTTGAACTCTGGTTTGGATCCCATGGAGTACGCATGTCACAGAGATACGCCACCATGATGTCAACAATCCACAAATATTCAAATGGAACTTTAAGCACAACGACAACGAGAAGAGTCCGAATCGAGAAATAGAGAAAGGAGCTAAGAAAACAACCAAAGCGAGTTTGAGGATTAGAAATGAAGAGTTGGCATAAATCAACAAAGAGCAATGAGAAGCGAAAATCTGGACAGCTCGAAAAAAAATCAAAAAGATAACGTTGCTAAATTAACGACAAGATTGAGAATGACATATTTAAAGAAAACAATCACGATAAAGGGCATCTTTCTTTTTAGGTTATTTTGGAATAAAAGACAATATCAATATACACACTTTCCATAATTCATAACTAAGATTTTTTTAGTATATTTCTTATACATATTTCTTGTGTATTTTGTTAGCTACAATACACCCAGATCAACAAAAAAATATGGTGTGAAATCCAACATCCACATTTTGGCGTTAGAAGTGGGATATTGGCTTTTCAATTTTCTATTTTTTGAAGAGTTTCTTTAGCGCAACTTACCAGCCATGAATCATCCATCATGAATACTTGAAGCCATCGAAAAGTTATCGCAGGAAAATGCAGATTTGACAACTAAATTTGGCGGAGTGGAGAAAAGCCCGGTTAACCTTTATACCAAGCAAGCAAACCTTGTCACAGGCCAAGGATTTTTATCTTGTCGTATTAACTCTTTGTGTGCAGGGAATGCTAGTTGACTTAGACCCCTCGCACCCGTAACATCCAATGCAAGGACCTCGGGGACAACCACGCCTACATGTGATCAAGCTAACGGCGAAGAAAACCCCACCGGTAAGGACCACCCAGAGTGACCCATTTTCCCACCATTGGAAAATGAAGACGGAGAGATACCGCGGGATAAGTACGAAAAATTCGAGTTGAAATGAAGAAGATGAAATCAAAGTTTCATCAGACTATCAGTTCGGCACCTGAGATTGATAGATTAATTGAGGAAACGACACGAACACCATTTACTCCGCAAATCGCGAATCTTCGAATAAAATATTTCCGTAAGGTTAATTTATGAACTTATAATGGAAAGGGCGATCTGAAAACCATCTGGTGGCTTTCCAGATTTATGCCGGTCGTACTGACCTGGATAAGCATGAGGAAGACGCAGGCTACTGCAAGCTTTTTTCCGAGAATCTGTCTGGAACAGCTCTGTTGTGGTTTACTCAACTTGATGAGCCAGGAACAATCGGAAGCTTTAACGAGCTCTCAACTGTTTTCTTCAAACAATAGTTAATATTCATGGAGAAAGGAATTTCTGGCGCTAATGGATCCCTCGGTAGGATTGAACTCTTTGTAGGTAAGTTGGATATGACCGTGACCGCAGCTACTAGCTCTTACGGTTCAGACTGATGGATCGAAGGAGACCGTCAAGAGATGTGAAAGTCTCTTGGTATTCCCCCACTCCTAAGACTCAAGGAAGTAACCCTTGCAGTGAATCTAAGGAGGTTGTCGTTTGGAAGTAACCCTTACCAAACAGTCGAAATGTTCCTAAAGAACAAAGAGATTTCCTCTCAAACAAAATAGATAAAAACTTCGATTATTCTTGCAGAATGATGTTGTTACAGACTTATAGAGTATCGTAGATAGAAGCTAGAAGATAGAGAATAGAACGAAGAGTTTTTGTGGATTCCTAGGCTTAATAATAAATAAAGAAGACTAGATCCAGATCAAGACAAAGTTGCCTCCAGTCCACGCGGTTTGGTGAAAATGACTCTTGAACTTCCGGCAAAGTCGACCCTTAAGCTTTGGTGAAATTCAGCTTGGTGTTTCTCGGGCACGGATGGAGCAAAGGAGATCTTCATGGGGCAAGTCTGGTTCGGCTCGTGCTAACTGGAAACTCCCACGTTCGATCATCTCCTTTAGTCCCATAATACGCTGCCTCAAGTTTCGGTCGATGGAAAAATCCATTAAGTCTTGGAAACTCCCTTCTTCCTGTGTTGGCTCGATATCCGGACGTCCGTTCCGGGCTAAAACTTGAGTGTCTCGTGCGATCTCTGAACTGGCTCGGGCAATTTGAATTCTGGCTTGTTCGTTGTCTTCGTTATGACTTCTGGGTCGAGATTGGGATCGAGTGCGTCGAGTGATTCGGTCTTTAGGTCGGCCGTCCCTTCGCAGCTTACTCCCATGTCCGGCCGAGTCGATACGGAACACGGCCGTAGCGTCCGGATGTCCTGTTCCTCGGGCAGAACTGGTTTCCTGTTGTTGAACCTCGGTTTCCTCACGAGCAAGATGTTCCTCAGTACGATTGCCCGGTCCGTCCTGCTCTGGTACGTGCGGTTCCTCATCCTCCGAGCAGTCCGTGGACGTTTGGCCTGGTACGGTACCTCGGTGTTTATCATTCTCCCCCTCTTGAAAAGGATTTGTCCACAAGTCTGGTTCATCTGAAACAAAAGGAGATAAGTCAGACACATTAAAGCTTGAAGAAATATCATACTTACCTTCAAGATCCAGCTGATAGGCATTGTCATGAAGTTTCTTGACCACTGTGAATGGTCCATCCTTTCTGGGCATCAGCTTGGACTTCCTCTCCTCTGGGAATTTTTCCTTCCTCAGATGTACCCAAACGAGGTCACCGGGTTGAAACACCACCTTCCGTCTGTGCTTGTTAGCATATTTTTCATATTGTTTGGTCTTTGCTTCGATGTTTGCTCGGACCTTTTCATGAATCTGCTTAACAAGTTTGGCCTTCTTTTTGCCATCTAAACTTATCCTTTCATCAACAGGTAAAGGAATTAGATCAAGAGGAGACAATGGATTAAAGCCGTAGACAATTTCAAAAGGTGAATGTTTAGTAGCTGAATGCACAGATTGGTTATATGCAAACTCTACGTGTGGCAAATGTTCCTCCCATGATCTAAGGTTCTTTTTAACCAACGTCCTAAGCAAAGCGGATAAGGTTCTGTTGATTACCTCTGTTTGGCCATCGGTCTGAGGGTGACAAGTGGTTGAAAACAGCAACTTAGTTCCTAGTTTGGTCCACAAGGTTTTCCAAAAGTAGCTTAAGAACTTAGCATCTCGATCTGAAACTATGGTTCTAGGCATTCCATGAAGTCTAACAACTTCTCTAAAGAACAGATCGGCAATATGGGAAGCATCATTCGTTTTTAAACAGGGAATGAAGTGTGCCATTTTGGAAAATCTATCTACCACAACAAAGATGGAGTCTTTACCTAATCTAGACTTAGGCAAACCCAAAACAAAGTCCATAGAAAGATCAGTCCAGGGATGGTAGGGAATTGGTAAAGGAGAATACAGACCTTGGTTTGTGCTTTTTGACTTAGCCTCCTTGCAAGTCACACAACGGCTGCAGATCCTTTCTACATCCTTCTTTAGCCCTGGCCAGTAGAAGTGATCCTGTAGAACTTTAAGGGTCTTGGCTGGACCGAAATGTCTCATTAATCCACCTCCATGAGCTTCCCTGGTAAACACTTCTCGCAAAGAACAGTGAGGTACACAACCGATTATCAAAGAAGAGGAAACCTTCAGACAGGTAATACTTGCCATGGGCGTGTCTAGAGCAAGCAAGATAGGGTTCCCTGAAGTCAGTGTCAGCCTCATACAGTTCTTTAATAAACTAAAATCCTAACAACTTGGTTCCAAGAGAAGAAAGAAGCGCATACCTCCGAGATAGAGCGTCAGCTACTATGTTCTCTTTACCTTGTTTGTATTTGATGACGTACGGGAAGGTTTCAATGAATTCCACCCACCGTGCGTGCCTCTTGTTGAGCTTTTGTTGGCCCTTGAGATGCCTTAGGGACTGATGGTCGGTGTGTATGACGAATTCCTTTGGCCACAGGTAGTGTTGCCAGTTTTGAAGGGCACGGACCAAGGCATACAATTCCTTGTCATAAGTCGGATAATTCAAGGTTGCTCCTCCTAGTTTCTCACTGAAGTACGCCAATGGCTTTCCTTCTTGTGTCAGGACAGCATCTATACCAACACCAGATGCATCACATTCTATTTCAAAGGTTCTTAGAAAGTCGGGAAGAACAAGTAAAGGGGCTTGAGTTAACTTCCCTTTCAAGGCCTGGAAGGCGTCTTCTTGAGCTTGTTCCCACTTGAACCCCACGTTCTTTTTAATGACCTCAGTAAGAGGGGCCGCAATGGTGCTGAAGTTTGGGACAAATCTCCTGTAGAAACCGGCTAACCCATGGAAGCTTCGGACTTCACTCACGGTCTTGGGACTGGGCCAGTCTTTGATGGCTTTGACCTTTTCTTCATCGACACGGATGCCATCAGCTCCTACAACAAAACCCAAGAAAACTAGGTGATCCGCTCCAAGGATACATTTCTTTTCATTAGCAAACAATCGTTCTTTCCTAAGCACTTCCAGGACTAGTTCTAGATGTCTAACATGCTCATTCATGCACTTTCTATAGATCAGAATATCATCAAAGTACACGACAACAAATTCTCCTATGTATGTTCAAAGGACATGATTCATTAGTCGCATAAAAGTGCTAGGAGCATTTGTCAGGCCGAACGGCATAACGAGCCATTCATAAAGTCCATGCTTAGTTTTAAAAGCTGTTTTCCATTCATCCCCTTCCTTCATTCTAATTTGATGGTACCCACTTCTAAGATCTATTTTAGAAAAGACCTTTGAACCATGCAATTCATCTAACATTTCATCTAGACAGGGAATAGGATGGCGATACTTAACCGTGATGTTGTTTATGGCTCTGCAGTCCACGCACATTCTCCAAGTTCCATCCTTCTTGGGTACAAGCAAGACTGGGACCGCACAGGGGCTTAGACTTTCCCTGATGTAGCCTTTGTCCATTAGGTCGTCAACTTGCCTTTGCAGCTCCTTGGTTTTGGTCGGGTTGGTGCGATAAGCTGGACGGTTTGGTAGGGAGGCTCCCGGTACCAGATCGATCTGGTGCTCTATCCCTCGAATGGGAGGTAGTCCACTGGGAGTTTCTTCTGGGAACACGTCCTGAAACCTGTGCATAATGGGCTTAAGTTCACACGGTAGCTCCGGTGTAACGTTAGTAACTGTCAGTGTTTCTTTATAAACAAGCAAGATAAAAGATGGACGAGAAAACAAAGTTTTCTTTACCTGACTTGGCTTGATATAAAAGTTGGACTTTCTGACCTGTTCTGGTTGCTTTTCTAGCTCTCGGCTCTTCCGAAGCTGTACTTGGTCCTGGTGTACCTCGGTTGGAGATAGAGGCATAAGAGTGATTTTTTTTCTTTGGTGCTCAAACATGTGCCGGTTAGTGTATCCATCATGGACGGCCTTCCTGTCGAATTGCCACGGCCGTCCTAAGAGAATATGGCTGGCGTCCATAGGCAGGACGTTGCACACGACCTCATCCTGATATCGGCCGATGGTAATGGGAACAGTGACCTGCTCTTTGACGTGCTGGACTCCTTCTTCATTCAGCCATTCTAGCTTAAATGGTCTCGGATGGGGTCTGGTTTCCAGTCCTAGTTTCCTGACAAGGACATCACTGACCACGTTAGTCCAACTTCCACCATCAATGATCAAAGAACAAACCTTATTATTGACTAGACAACGAGAGTGGAAGAGATTCTCCCTCTGTTCTTTGTCACTGGTCTTAGGTTGAACACTTAGTGATCTCATGGTCACAAGTAAATTGCCTTGGGCCGAATAGTCAAATGATTCTTCCTCGTCAAAGATTGGTCCAGTGTCTTCTACCTCCTCGCCCTCGGATTCCACTTCCCCATTGTCAAGCAAGATCATGACCTTCTGGTTCGAGCACTTGTTGGCATAGTGTCCTAATCCATGACACTTAAAACACCTGATGTCTCTGGCTCTACTCTTGGATTCTACGGTTTTGCCCTTATCAAAACGTGAAGGTTGGTTAGTTTTAAACTCGGTATTTGCTGGAAGAGGAGACTTACCTTTGTCTTGGTAGTTTGGCTTGGGTGCATAGGCCGGTTTTGGTGAGTACGCGGGTTTTGGTGCGTAGGCAGGCTTAGAGAAACCTCTCCTTTTAACCTGTTGTTCAATCAGGATTGCTTTGTGGAGCATGTCTTCCACACTTTCAAAATCCTGGAGCTCCAACCGGTCTTGTATTTCTCGGTTTAATCTTGCCAGAAAGCGAGCCAAGGTTGCATCTAAATCCTCCTCAACATCAGCCTTAAGCATAAGGGTTTCCATTTCCTGGAAGTAGTCCTCAACGTTCTTTGGTCCCTGCGTCAGACGCCTTAGTCTCTGATGAAGATCCCTGTTAGTGACTAGGAACAAATCTTTTTCTCATTAGCTCAGTTAGTTCTTGCCAAGTAGTTATTGGACTTTCTCCTATCCTTCTTCTAAGAGAAACTACTTGATCATACCACTTAATGGCATAACCACTAAATTCTGCAGCAGCTAGTCTTACTTTCCTAAGTTCCGAAAAGTTTTGACAATCAAAGACAAACTCAGTTTTTCTTTCCCATTCTAGATAGGCGTCCGGATCGTTCTTACCGTCAAAGGTAGGAATTCTCAGCTTAAGTCCACCAAGCCCATCGTCCGCTCTTCTGGCAAATGGGTTTTCTTCATCCCGGTTCCTGTGGCCTCTCCTGGCCCTGAGAGAACGGTTGTCTTCAAAACGATCTTCTATGTCCTGGCCATCAAAGGATCGGCTGTTCCTCCTGCCACGAGCTCTCCTCTGGCCTGGCCTCGCCTGGCCTTGCTGGTCTTCCTGGATTTTGTCCAGACGGACGTTCACTTCTTCAAGACCTAGGTTCACAGCTCTCATCAAATGGTCAGTCAAAGCTTTCATTTGTAAGATTGATAAACCGCTTCTAGAATTGTTGTTCCTTTCATCCTCACTATCAGACATGGCTTCCTGAAAAGAAACTTAAACAGATAATGTTATAGACACAAAACCCTCGCACTCAAGTGTTTATCCTCACCACTCAAATGTTTTATCTCACGGGTCCTGTTTAAGTAGCACTCAGAGTTTTCTCCCAAGGTTCTAAAGGAACAAGTCAAGCCGAATCTAGCCAAGTAGTTTCCAAACAACAAAGGAGACTGATCGGACATAAATTTCTGAAAGAAAGGATCCGCTTTAACCACCTCAAGGCTGGGTTTGCTCTTCAGCCAGCAGGCTTTCTCTTCCACCACCCTCCCAAACTGGGTTTCTCCTCAGTTTGTACGTTTTTTTTTTTATAGAAACTTATAAAGGTTTAGACAGAGGATTTGGAGGGTAAGAGAGTGGCCCGTATTGAAATGAAAAAGATCAGAATTTTTCGAATAAATAGTTGGAGAAGATGAACAGTTTTACCAACAAAGAGTGGCTCTGATACCACGTAATGGATCCCTCGGTAGGATAGAACTCTTTGTAGGTAAGTTGGATATGACCGTGACCGCAGCTACTAGCTCTTACGGTTCGGACTGATGGATCGAAGGAGACCGTCAAGAGATGTGAAAGTCTCTTGGTATTTCCCCACTCCTAAGACTCAAGGAAGTAACCCTTGCAGTGAATCTAAGGAGGTTGTCGTTTGGAAGTAACCCTTACCAAACAGACGAAATGTTCCTAAAGAACAAAGAGATTTCCTCTCAAACAAAATAGATAAAAACTTCGATTATTCTTGCAGAATGATGTTGTTACAGACTTATAGAGTATCGTAGATAGAAGCTAGAAGATAGAGAATAGAACGAAGAGTTTTTGTGTATTCCTAGGCTTAATAATAAATAAAGAAGACTAGATCCAGATCAAGCAAAGTTGCCTCCAGTCCTCGCGGTTTGGTGAAAATGACTCTTGAAGTTCCGGCAAAGTTGACCCTTGAGCTTCTGGTGAAATTCAGCTTGGTGTTTCTCGGGCACGGATGGAGCAAAGGAGATCTTCATGGGGCAAGTCTGGTTCGGCTCGTGCTAACTGGAAACTCCCACGTTCGATCATCTCCTTTAGTCCCATAATACGCTGCCTCAAGTTTCGGTCGATGGAAAAATCCATTAAGTCTTGGAAACTCCCTTCTTCCTGTGTTGGCTCGATATCCGGACGTCCGTTCCGGGCTAAAACTTGAGTGTCTCGTGCTATCTCTGAACTGGCTCGGGCCATTTGAATTCTGGCTTGTTTGTTGTCTTCTTCATGACTTTTGGGTCGAGATTAGGATCGAGTGTGTCAAGTGATTCAGTCTTTAGGTCGGCCGTCCCTTTGCAGCTTGCTCCCGTGTCCGGCCGGGTCGATACGGAACACGGCCGTAGCGTTCGGATGTCCTGTTCCTCGGGCAGAACTGGTTTCCTGTTGTTGAACCTCGGTTTCTTCACGAGCAAGATGTTCCTCAGTACGATTGCCCGGTCCGTCCTGCTCTGGTACGTGTGGTTCCTCATCCTCCGAGCAGTCCGTGGACGTTTGGCCTGGTACGGTACCTCGGTGTCTATCAGACGCGGAACTCTGGAACGTTACCCAAGGCCCAAATGAACCGTTACAGTGTTATATAGCAAAATTCAAGGACGTCATGTCACAAATTCCTGGAATACCTCAGGGTGCAGCAATAACAGCGCTGAGGAAAGACTTATGGCATGAATCGAGGTTTCACAAAGATTAATCCTATACTGACCAGTGACAATTCAAGATGCCCTATTTTAAGCCGGAAGTTGGATCGAAGCCGAAGAATAAAACCTAAATCTTGCGAAGAAATGTTGCCCAATGAAGCAGAGTACAAGAACCCCCCCTCCCTTCACCCCTCAAAAGACCGAGCAGAGGGAGGAGAAGGAACCAAAGAAGTTTATTCCAATTCCAATGTGGGAAAGTCCCCTCCTGGGCAGGAAAAATATAGTTCCCCGCGTCCAAATACGTGGACGCGTGACGACAAAGCTTTTTGTGATATACATAGGACACATACATGCAACAAAGGATTGTAACGAAGGCATTTGACCGGGCTCTGTGCATCAGGAAACCTCGCTAACTTTAATTTCAAAGAGTTTGTAAAATCATTTCTTGAAGACAAGACAGATGCCGAAGGACCTCAACCAAATGTTAAAAGAGCAAGAATATTCGACGTTGATGTGGCAAACTCCCATGTCCAAGCGGTGGAGCAAAAAAAAGGAGCTCGACTTAGAGCAAACTCAGATACTAAATGACGAAGTAGACACTGTTTAAGATGAATTTTTTCTGGGAAGTCCATTATTCGGAATACTTAGCAGACCTAGTAACCACAAAGAAAACCCGCATCTGCGTTGATTCTGCAGATTTCGATAAAACATACCTACAATAATCGAAAGCAGGAGAAAGGTTATGGTTGTACGTTTCAAGCCACACGGTAACAGTCATAATCATCTGTACAGATGAGGGAAATCAACAGTCGATTTACTACAGTAGCCAAACGATGACCAATCTGGTAGCACAACATACACAGAAGAAAAAACAAACCCTAGTGAAGGTAACCCTAAACTCTTCAGCTCGAAACCCGGTAGAAGTCTTAATCTCCTAATCTTTTCAGATAATGTTTCGAAGGCCGCACCAGGCCGTAAAAGACCAAAAGCAAGGCGAGCGAGAAGAAAAAAAAATTTGCATGATAAGAAAAGGAAGGAGGAGTAGAAAATGATGGATTTTCTTAAAGAGAACCCATCGGGAAACATTCCTGAGGAAATACCGCAAGAGGCAGTACGTAAAAGTGTGTTCTGAACAGCCTAACCTCGGTGTTCCAATAGTCAACACCGAACATAAACAAATGCAATTGAAGTCATCACCGAAGAAGCAATTAGACTCACATTTCCTCTAATAACTGGGGGGCTGACAGAGGGACTGGTTAACAAACTCCTCGGGGCGAAGTCATGACGATTTCAAGAATATGGATACCTAATACTTCGTGATTTAGCTATATTTGATTATGTAACAGATATCAATTTATACGAACTACGAAGCGACTTGATCCCATTTTGGATATGTAGGAAGCTCGGTAAAATGAGTTTAGCTATTTTTATTTAAAATAATAATAATAATGTTTGCATAAGAAATTATGGGTCGTTATTTTGGAAGAGCTAGCAAACATTTTAAAACAAATGAAACTAAGAAAACAACAAATACTTGAAGCCCTCCTTGGACAAACAAGGGACAACGAAACGGCAACAAGATTGCTAGTCATTGGTACTATACAGATCAATGCCCTGACCAGCCAAGTTAATGATTTGTTTCATACAATCTGGAATTGGATAGCAGTACTCTTCAAAACCAAGATCAATCCATTGGGACGGGTGTACCTCAAGAATGCAAAGTTCCCGATGGATTTGCAGAATCCATCTCGTCATCTACTTATGCTTCTGCTCATGTTCATGTTTTACGTGATTAAGTTGCTTATATCTGGATACAATATGAGAAACACAAAAGAAGGCAAGGAGATTTTAGGTGTATGGGTCTCGTCGATAGAGATGTACACTACCTTAGAATCTCGAAATTCTTTACCTTGGCAACATAATCCTCGGCGATAGATTGATCACGAGGAGGTAATTGGTGAATTAAACCACAGGGAATGGTCATCATGGTGCCAAAACCAAGTGGACGATCCTTCAAGGACAATCAGGAAAGATTTCAGCATTTTTCTATGTCACTTGATGGAAAGTTCCCAAGGATTATGCACTCTAAGTTGGAATTGGATAAGCTTTCCATCTAAGAAACTGTGAAGTCTCAAAATTAAAGGATGTGGAGCGAATGGTTGCACAGAAGTTGCGGAAGGCTTCTTATTTACGGATGGATCGTAGGGAGCGTCAAGGGTTGCGGAAGACCCTTGGTATACCCACTCAATGCAATAGGATATGACACACCTAGACAAAAAATAGGTTTTGATCAATGATGTAACCCACCATGATCAGATCAATGGATATTACACACCATTGACAAAGGAAAATGAGTTAACCACTCAAAAGTTCCAAAAATAACAAAAAGGCTTGTTTTTATTCCTTGCACGAAATGGTGCTTAAATAGGTTACAATTGTGTTAAAAACTAGGATAAATGTGGTAAAAAACATTGCAACCTGGAAATTAGAACAGAGACCATAGACTTTGACTGCATTAAACACTTGTTTGAATGACTCTTCAGTTCAATTGCCTCTTGGTCTTCAGTCCACGCCTGGCCTTGTAGAATTGGGCTGAATCCACTTTGCTGGCTTCTCTGAGGCACCATGATTGTAGAACAATTGGTCCTGTAGCTTAATTTAACCTGGTTTGGTCGGAATTTTTCATTGAATGCTCGCAGGTCTAAATTCGCGTATGCTTGGAATCACCCAATTTGAAAATGGCATAACTCCTTCATACGAACTCTGTTTGAGCTGATTCTTCTTCGAGGAACTTCATAATTGAGCTTACCACATTCTCCAAGTGGTTTCATGCGTAGAAGACTCGGGATTGAGAAGATATGCCTCGAACATTGAGTGTATATCTTTACTGCATCCCATTGTTCTATCATTCCCCTCTTAAAAAAAAATTTTTTGTCCTCAAATCTGGTCTATCTAAAAGAAGAGTAGACACAAATCAATTTCTACATTTTTTTTTTCAAATGATAGAAATAAAAATAAAATAGAAATAGAAGATGAAAAAAAGAGAAGATGAATGAAAGAAGATGAAAAGATAAGAAAAGTGATAGAAAGATAAAAAACCAAACATAGAGTGGTGCTCTGATACCAAATGATGGAAATCTCCCAAGGATTATGCACTCTAAGTTGGAATTGGATAAGCTTTGCATCTAAGAAACCGTGAAGTCTCAAAGATCAAAGGATGTGGAGTGAATGGTCGCACAGAATTTGCGGAAGGCTTCTGATTTACCGATGGATCGTAGAGAGCATCAATGGTTGTGGAAGGCCCTTGGTATACCCACTCAATGCCTAGGATATGACACACCTAAACGAGGAAGAGGTTTTGATCAATGATGTATCCCACCATGATCAGATCAATGGATATTACACACCATTGATAAAGGAAAATGAGTTAACCACTCAAAGGTTCCAAAAATAACAAAAAGGCTTGTTTTTATTCCTTGCACGAAATGATGCTTAAATAGGTTACAAATGTGTTAAACACTAGGATAAATGTGGTAAAAACAATGCAACCTAGAAACTAGAACATATACCAAAGACTTTTACTGCATTAAACACTTGTTTGAATGACTCTTCAGTTCAATTGCCTCTTGGTCTTTAGTCCACGCCTGGCCTTGTTAAATTGGGCTGAATATACTTTTCTGGCTTCTCTGATGGACCACGATTGTAGAACAATTGGTCCTGTAGCTTAATTCAACCTGGTTTGGTCGGAATTCTTCATTGAATGCTCGCAGGTCTGAATTCGCGTATGCTTGAAATCACCCAATTTGAAAATGGCATAACTCCTTCATATGAACTCTATTTGAGCTGATTCTTCTTCGAGGAGCTTCATTATTGAGCTGCACATATTTTCCAAGTGGTTTCATGCGTAGAAAACTCGGGGCTGAAAAGATATGCCTCGAAAATTGAACGTGTATCTTTACTGCCTTCCATTATTCTATCATCAATGATGTGTTGCCATAAGCAAAGAAGGAAGGCGGTGAGTGCAAAAGGCGGATAACATGTATTTAATATACATACAAGAAGATACGACAAGAGTTAAAAATAAAAAGTCAATTCTTGATTAACCTTCTATACCTTAAAAATATTAAATATTCTTTAAAGAAAATTCCTAAAATTGAGGAAATGTGAGTGACCTAAAAAAAAAAGAGAGAAAAAGCCGGATATCGATATTTATAATGGATCGAACTCTAAGAACAATACTTAACACAAACCGAAACAACAAAAACCCCACATGTTAACGAAGATAACTACAGTTTGCTAAGGCAGTAGAGATGATTTGGAGCATGACTCTAATTCGATCACTCTATCTTTAGAAGAGGAATCTTCGTCAGATTCCTCCTCTTTTGCCTTTTTAATTCGGGCTTTTGACTCTCGGATGTGTTTGAGTAAACACTCCGGAATTGAAGCAATTAAACTTAACCCCTTCACTTCCCACTGCGAATGATGCAACTCAAGATTGCGTATTTTCCTCTCCCACTTCATGATCTTCCGTCCAAGAGATTTTTTCCTAAACCCCAAAGCGAACCAGTGTTGATCAGCAATCTGTCCAAGAGAAAAATAAAAAATAAAAGTTATCGTGAAGAAATATAAGAGAATTATGGAATAATAGTGCCTTTTTACCTTGTCGACAAAATCACATCACATCTGTTTCTCTTCATTGTCTACATAGTAGATGAAAAAGGAGGAAAAACCTCCAGAGGTTCAAATCCATCTATCGAATGTCTTGGGGGAGATCCTATGGGACGATGGTTAGAACCAGAAGAAATAGACATTTTGTCACAAGACATGATAAAATAACGAAATGTTTTCTTTCTACTCTTTTCTAAGTAATGCTTCAGAAAGAAAAATTCAGAAGAAGTTTAAATAACCAATAAAAGAAGTAAAAAGGAAGCAACTGAAGTGACAGGGCGCGTAAAAAATTCTCCTTATCTTTTGGATTAGACAGTTATAACTCATGAAGCAGTATTTTATAAAATAATTGATACATGTATGAATCATGAAGTTAATAACAAAAATCCAAATCTTGAACAATCTACCCATTTGGATACAGCCATAAGACAGACCTAAAAATGGTACAGTAAGAAATCACTCGTTAAAGGTTCAACTTGTTAATCAAACAAAAGACCAGCTCGCATGAGAAACCACATGTTATATTTCTTAAACCGAGCTCATCGCTCGTAATCAGAAAACCGAGGACTAATCGACAAAATATGAGTTCTTTTCTAAAAAATGGCTCGAAGTCTGATCAGCATTTTCCCAATATCAAAGGCAAAGATTGCCGCATTATAATTTTTGTCGGACGTTACAAATCCGATGTGCAAAATCATATAAATCTCCTATAAAATTAAGTGACAATTACTATTGTAATACTTTCAAAAGGTTCAGAACAATAATTAAGTCCTAAAAAGTTATGAAACATATATAAAAAGGCATATTCATTTCGAGGAGAACTCAAAAGGAACTCCATCTACAGTAGAAGTACTTTCCATTTGAGCGCCCTCCGCCATCTCGACATCAAGTTTTGGGATCTCAAAAGGTTCGGCGGCAGCAGATAGTAAAGACTCTCCGGGAGCAAGGTCTTGACCCTGAAAATCAGCAATAAACTCTTTGCCTACGAGCACAAAAAGCCAAGCCAAGTTAATGAAAAGAAGAAGCAAAAAAAAAAAAAACGAGTATATGAGTCCTAACAAACTAGCCAGTTGGAACATCCTACACGCCTAGATCGAAGTCCTACAAAGGAGAAGAGGCAAACTGATCAAGGTCAAAATCCAACCTCGGTAGGGCGGGTAATTTTGTCTGCAAAGAATCCAATTCAGCATCAGTGCTCGTGATTTCTTTAGGAGAAATCTCTCCTTGTAAAGTTGAAGCAGAAATGCTTTATTGCTTTTCAACTCGGTGAGGTTTGAAGAGAGTTGGTTCCTAAGAGTCTCTGCTTCAAAGAAACCAGAAATCTTCTGCACGAAGTCTTTACCAAGCCCTTTGACTTTGTTCCTTATCTTATTCGCAGATCTTTTTAGATCACATTCCTGGAGTTTGAGTAGCGAGTCGTATTTCAGAGACAGCTCATCGAACTTTCTCGTTATGTCATCCAGTTCTAGCCCAGTTCGGGCACGATCAGTCACAAGGTCACAAATCTGTCGCTTGCTTATCTCCGCTATTTCCCTCGCGTCATAGTAATCATTTTCGATCTTTCTAGCTTGCTCAAGGGTCTCCGGGTCTTCGTTGGCGGCCTTTCTCATTTTGCGGTTGTCAAGTTTGAGTTCCTGTATTTTCTTTTCAGAACTCCTGAGGTGGACTTTTAAATCGCAAGCGGTGGCTTCAAGATGTGTAATAATGTCATTCATTTTGATTACAGCCTAGAAACATCACCCGATGAGCATGAAATGAAGCCAACGAACGGTGGATTAAACGATTAAGAAAACTAACTGGAGAATCCTCTCCGCCTCGATGACCAACCATTCAGGAGAGGTTCACAAGAGCCTTAAAGACTTCCACTCCTCGAGAATCCAAAGCCGGTTGTGATGGAATAGTGTCCGAGGGGTCCGTTAGTGGAAGTACTTTTTCTTCACAGCATTTCTTCTCCTTCGGAGAAGAAGAAGAGCCCGGGACCTTCCTCTCCTTGAGAACAAGCTCTAAAATCAGTTCACTATCAAGAAGAGAGTCGTCAGGAAGAAGGTTAACGGTTGCGGTAACCCGGACCACCTCGGTGAGGTTCTCCTCAACCAAAGATACCTTCCTGTGAGCAGTAGGAGAGAAGGAGCTGTGTTGTTTCCTTTCTTTGTAGACTGCGGAGATTTGATCCTTCATCCGCTTTACCTTAGCTTCCCAAGCAACCTTTCGCTCACAAAAGGATTGCCCTGGAACTTCCTTGTCATTGACGGGTGGACTTAAGTGTTTGGTCTCCCCATCCTCACTTGCAAACCAGATTTTTGGATACGCTCAATAGAAAAAGAGTTCCAAACAATTGACCCTTCAGAGACAACACGGTAAAACTCTAAAAAGCTTGTAGAAGGACCAGGACAAAGCTGATCAGCTGCGGATTAAAACTAGCAATTGGTAACCAATGACAAGTATTGAACTTCAAAATACGTAAGGATTTAACCGAAGGACCATGATATTTCCTAGTTCTCAAGACCATGCGCTCTTAAAAACGCCGGCAATCCTGTTGACCTAAGAAGCGTCAATGCGAAAGAAGAACCAATTCCAGCACCATTCATTGTCACGCGGCAGCAAACCCTCAACCAAATTCCTTTCAAAATTTGAATATGCAGCAAATGTTCCGGCTACTAGTGAAGCTCAGATTTGAAAAAGCTCGAGAAACTCTGCGATGCTGAGAGAATAACCTGCTTCCGCCACTAGTGTAAGGCTGCATATGACTGTACGAAAAATGTTCAGAACTACTTGAGGCAACACAATCCCCAGACGAACAAGGTAGAGAACCAAGACCTCTGGCAAAGGGAAAAACAAGCCGCAGCCCTTGAAATATGCCTCGTATGCGCACAAATACCCCTTACTGACAGACTTCAGCGACTCATCAGGACCCACAAGAATGAAATTTACCTCTAGGGGCATGTGGCAGAGGATACAGAGCCAGTTCGAGGATTGAGGTGTAGAAAGCATGGGGAAATGGGAGCCGAAGTTGTCTCCAGGCTGAGTGAATGGCGTTAACCGGGATATCAGCCTCGTCGTACGGTGGCGAACCGCCACCGTTGGCACCGGTGAGCCCAGTTGAAATAGCCATCATTTTAAATTTTTTTTTGTTGAGGATAAAACAATTGCGAGAAACGATATAGATTCTTTCGACAAAAGAAGGGTGTTAGAGCGAATCAGCAAAAGTCAAATATATAAACTGAAGAAGGAAATTGGAAGGACGTTCCTTTAAAACATAATGATGCAGAGTGAAAGATGCGACGGTTTCCTATGATATTGATTTAAAAATAAAGGAGCTAAAGAAGAAAATCAAGGCAATATGATGTTTTAAAATTTTGCATCATTTCCATGAGCATTTTCATAATAGTTAAAATACATTTTTGACATATTTTCTTAAGGTTTCACTATATTTTAAACTTCAGTTGATTTAGACTATGACTCTGCATTTTCTTGCACTTGTGGGATGCTTTTCAGGTGAATAAGAAATGGAGGACTGGCCCGACAGAAGAGAGAATTCTAGAGGAAGTGGATCAAGAAAATGTGTTTTCTCGGGAAGCAATAGGCACACACAACAGAATGACACTGGTATAAAACACCCCAATTTTGCATATCGACCAATCACAACGGTCTCAGCTTGGTGCAGAACAACTCAAAGATTGCACATCAAGCAAAGCCCGATACTCCTCCCCGATCCAATGCGAGTCCGTATAGCCATCCTTTTCCGATGTTCAATACTACACGATGAATCTAGCTCACCAGACGGAGGAGAATGTGGTCCCGATAGGGTTTTCGTCCTTGCTTATAAAAAGAGCAACAACACACGACTAAAGGGGGGGGGATTCTCTTGTTTTTTGGGTTTTTGTTTTCCCTTTTGTCGAAATCTTATCCCGCCATTAAAAAGCTGTTAAAGCTAGAACCTTGTTGAATTTGAATGCTTATTTAATATTCAGTAGTTACTTTAAGTTAATTTAAGTTTCATTTTTTGCTTGTTTTTGCATTTCTTTTCTCTAGTATTCGACTATGAAAAGGTCTCTCATCCTCATGGATTTTGAGACTCCCTCCATTATTAGCGAGTAGTCTTTTACGGATTTCTTGATGGATTGACGAGAAATGAGGATTCTTGGACAGATTTGTAGTTGGTTATCTTCTTAAGACTACGATTCTTCTCTTCTTATTTCTTTTATAGCTCGATTTAGCTTGATCAGCTAAAGTCGAGTCCTTGGTCATCTCTGAGAGATAACCACTCCATGAGTTCTTCCATAATCATTTGAAAAAGGACATACCTTCTAGATAGGGCATCAGACACAATGTTTTCTTTACCTTGTTTGTATTTGATAACGTAAGGAAATGTTTCAATGAATTCAACACATCTGACATGCATCTTGCTCAGCTTGTTCTGACCCTTCAGGTATTTCAACGATTCATGGTCTGTATGTATGACGAACTCTTTTGGCCAGAGGTAATTCTGCCATGTTTGTAAAGCTCTTACCAGAGCATACAACTCCTTATCGTATGTTGCATAATTTAGAGTTGCTCCTCATAACTTCTTGCTGAAGTAAGCTATAGGTCTCTTATCCTGCATCAAGACAGCACCAATACTTATTCCAGAAGCGTCACCCTCAATCTCAAAGGTTTTAGCAAAATCAGAAAGCATAAGTAAAGGTGAATGAATAAGCTTCTCTTTAAGGTTTTGAAAGGCAGTCTCTTGTGGCTCTCCCCATTTGAATCCCACATCTTTCTTGATTACTTCGGTTAATGGGGCGGCTATGGTACTAAAGTCTTTCACAAATCTCCTGTAGAAACCATCGAGTTTATGGAAACTCCTTACTTCACTTACGGTCGTTAGACTTGGCCACTCTTTAATGGCTTTGATCTTTTCCTCGTCCAACTCCATCTGCACTCACTACAAAACCTAAAAATACCAGTTTATCCGTACAAAAAGTACACTTTTTCAAGTTGGCATAGAGTTTTTCCTTTCTTAAAACATCAAGGACAGACCTAAGATATGACCTAGGTGCTCTTCTAAGCCTTTTCTGTAAACTAGAATGTCATCAAAGTACACTACAACGAAATGACCTATGAAGGCTCTAAGGACGTGGTTCATCAACCTCATGAATGTACTAGGTGCATTGGTTAATCCGAATGGCATAACTAACCACTCATACAAGCCATGTTTAGTTTTAAATGTAGTCTTCCATTCATCTCCATCTTTCATCCTAATTTGATGATACCCACTTTTTAAATCAATCTTATAAAATATGCTAGAACCATCAATTCATCAAGCATACCATCTAGCCTAGGAATAGGATGACGATACTTCACCGTAATATTGTTGATTGCTCTACAATCAACACACATGCACCAGCTGCCATCTTTCTTTGGCACAAGAAGAACCGGCACAACACAAGGACTCATACTATCACGGATATGCCCCTTCTCCATCAACTCTTCAACTTGTCTTTAAAGCTCCTTGGTTTCAACCGGGTTGGTCCTGTAAGCTGGCCTGTTTAGAAGTGTTCATCCAGGTACAAAGTCTATCTGGTGTTCAATTGCTCGCACATGAGGCAGGCCAACAGGGTTATCTTCAGGAAACACATCTTGATATTCCTGCAAAAGAGAAACCATTTCACTCGGATACACCGGTGCAAGGTCAGACATATTCAGAAGAGACTCTTTATGGACAAGAAAAAGAACGGACTCATTAGAATGAAGAGTTCTTTTGATATCACCAATCTTGGCATAGAAGTTGTGTTGCTTGTGTTCTTCCGGCTTGTTCACGGCTTCTTTCTTATTTTTAAGTTGAACCTGATATTGGTGAACCTTTTTAGGAATTAAAGGTATCAAGACCGTCTTCCTTCCCTTGAATTCAAACGAATGCTTGTTGGTAAAGCAATCATGAATCACCCGGCGGTCAGATTGCCACGGTCGGCCCAGTAGAATATGACCGGCCTCCATGGGTAGAACATCACACAAGACCTCGCCTTCATATCTTCCAATGGCCAAAGGTACTTTGACCTGAGTAGACACCCTCATTTCACCCTCATCGTTAAGCCATTGTAGTCTATACGGTTTTGGATGTTTTTGAACCACTAATCCTAACTTCTGCACAATGGGTTTACTTGCAACGTTTACATAGCTACCTCCATCAATGATGAGGCTACAAACCTTTCTTTGGACCAAACATCTTGTATAGAACAAGTTTTCTCTTTGCTCGAACTCCTCAGTCTTAATTTGTAAATTCAAAGTTCTCCTGGCGACCAACAACCAACCACACACTGGCTCTTCCTCAGGATCATCTTCTGATTCGGCTTGAGACTCCTCATCCGGTTCATAATCCTCCGATTCATATTCTCCATTTTCCAACAGAATCATAAGCCTTTTGTTGGTACACTCATTGGCGTAATGACCTCGCCCTTGACATTTAAAAAACTTGACGTCTCTGGCCCTCGAGTTAGAAGACTCGGCTTTCTCCTTGCCTTTGTTGTAGACAGAACTGGGCTTGAACTCTTCTTTCGAAGACGGTTTGCTCTTCTTTACGTAACTTGGTTTTTTGAGCTTAGTATTTTGAAATCTCGTTGCTCCATGGCTGGTACGTGAGTGTCCCCTTCTTTTAAGTTGTTGTTCCACCAATATGGCTTTGTGTAACATTTCCTTCATCGCAACATAATGCTGCACTTCCAAATTGTCTTCTATCTCTCGGTTAAGTCCTTCTAGAAACCGAGACATAGTCGCTTCCCTATCTTCAGATATACTTACCCTCAACATCAGTAACTCCATTTCTTGATAATACTCCACCATTCGAGACCCTTGATAGAGTTTCCTCAGCCTCTGATGGAGATCATGATGATAGAAACCTCTTGTGCATTATAGCCCTCATTTGCTCCCTAGTCTCAACTGGGTCTTCACCATTACGCCTCCGGTTTGTGACTAGCTGATCCCACCAACTCAAGGCATAATCACAGAATTCGGCGGCAGCCACTTGAATATTCTTAGTTTGGGTATATTGTTGGCATTCAAAGACAAACTCGATCTTCTTTTCCCATTCCAGATAAGCATCTGGATCAGCTTTGCCATAGAAAGGAGGTATCTTAAGCTTCAAGCCAGACAACTCATCTCGGTGATTTCTTCCTTCATGGCCACATCTTTCTCTTCTTTGGCTATGTCTAGAACCAGAACTGTCATGCTCATAATAGTTGTCAGTCTCTTCAGAACCAGCATGTTCTCGTTGGTTAACATGAAATCTGACTCTTCTCGGTTCATGACTTGGACCAGGAGCTTGTTGGAACTCATATCTAAGCTCTTTTCGCAGTTCTTCTATGTTGGCCTTCATTATCTCCTTAATGGACGCGATGATGGTCTGGTTTAGCTGTTGCGTCAAGGCTTCCATCAACAGTTTGTTCCTTCTAAGAATGGCTTCCTCTGTATCATCTGCCATGCCCTAATCGTAACTTCCCGACCAAGGACATGAAGAGTCTGAAACCAAACACGTGAAGAAAGTAGTCAGATCTTTCGAGATACACTAACAACACACAGATCAACTTGAACAAACTTTGTACAGAAACAGATCGAAACAAATCAACAACTTTTACCGCAAGAATCCGAATGGTCAGGTTCTAGAAACACGATCAATGATCACTATTCGACCCAATTGCAACACCAAGATTCTAGATTGATCAATACTGAAAAGAAGATGAACAGACAAAATCGAATAACTTAAGAGAGAAACAGAAAACTTCCCTTCCAGAGTTTCTCTGACTTAATACGACACTAGGATGCTCTCTGGAATGGTTGGGATAAATCCTTGCATAAACGAATCAAAGACTCGAGTTTATCAAGGCGGTGGATCGATTGGTGACACAAGAGGGATCGATTGGCCACTTGATACTCCTAGGCAACTAAGTCGGATATTACACACCAAGTTAGAAGCCCTTAGACTCTGGATATTACACACCAGAACTATCCCTCACTCGACGAGTAGAGATGAAGAAAACAGAACAAAAGTTTGAATAAAAGGTTGATTGATTAGTCTTTCTAAGTACTTGGCCAAAGCATATAAAGAGAAAGACTTGTACATGCACAAGCTTTCGAAAATATCAAAGTAGTTATGGCAAGAGGCTCCTCAGAGTTAATGATCATTGTTTAAAATAAAACTTAGGAATTAAAATAACATAAAGTCTTCATGTGGGAAGACCGAGATCAACATCTAGATAGGATAAGTAACTTGCGGCCTCGTTAAAAACCTTGGTTGGAAAACCCAGTCGGACAAAACCAACCAAGGGAAAAAGAGCACACACAAGCCACTTGCCCAGATGTTGATCAACTTAATGTCGAAGTAGCTTGAATGGTGATTAAAACGTTCTGATTGTTCCGGCCTAGTCCAAGTCCAAACATGCATCAACCCGGGCCGTCCTCACCGCGACCAAGACGGTCCGAGTCTCAACCAATGCTTCCTTCATGTCTCCAAATCGTCCTAAGCACTCCCACCATGGCCGTCTTAAGCTTCTTGGTTCTGGAGCGAGTCATAGGGCCCTCTGGAATGGCCAAGGCACCATTGTCCGTGAGCCGGTCCACGATCACTTCATCTTTATCCATAGGCCGGTCCATGATCACATCAGGAGGAAGCAGGGGCGGAAGAGTTCAAACTGATGAGTTTGGCAACCCTATATATGGAGCCGAGTGGTACTACTTCACCCCCAGCATCCAAGGAAGCCATCACTCCCTCAAAAAGGCAAACAAACACATCGATCTCCTCCAAATATGGAACAAGTGGCAAAACCGCACCATCAAGAGGCTGATAAAGAGCATTAAGAGAGTTAGGAGCCAAGTGAAAAGCCTCACTGCCAAGCTGAATGGATCGTCACCCCGTGATGATGAGGAGGACAAAGAGGAAGGAGATTCCAAAGAAGTTGGCACCATGGAGTTGAGAAGGAGAAACTCGACAAGCTCTATCCCTACGAAAGCAACCATTGACACCGGAGGCTGAACCACCAAGGACTTCTTGTGAGAGTCGAAACTCAGACAATCAAAACTTATATTAAATCGGAGTTAACTCGAGGACAAAGATTGAAAGTTTCTTTTTATTGAATGATCTATTTACTGAGCAAAATGATTTCGTAAATATGTTATAGTCTTACAATACAAAGCCTTTAGTATTCAAAAAGGGATGGATAAAACCAAGTACATGTTATCCTATATATATGAAACGTCTTGGGATGCTGAGAAGTTCAGCTAACGATTTGGGACATTGTCAAGTCTAGGAATATGCCAAATATGCCGACTTAGATATTTTATGATGGGTTTGGGCTTGATCCACGGCCCAACTTCCTCATCATACCGTTGTTTGATCTTGTCTCGATCCAGTTCGCCTCTGGTCTAGTCTGGTTCATTCTGATTTCAGCTCGCCATTTTGTTTAAGCTTCTTTCTCCGGTTTTGTGGTTGGTTCACGAACAGTTCTGTGAACAGTCTTTCGTGGACAGTTCTGTAAGCAGTGTTCCGAAAGTGAACAAAGCTAGACTAAACTTTCGGCTCGCCTGTTCATGAACAGGTCCATAAACAGTGTTTCGTAAATAATGTCATGAACAATGTTCCATAATCGAAAAACGCTAGACCAAACTTTCAGTTCGCCGGTTCTGTTAAGTCAAGTAAAGAATGCATGTCTGAAGGATCAGGTCGCCATCTTAATACTTGGTTCAGGTTGCCCACTTCCTGGTGGGCGAACTTGGCAACCTGCCTTGCGCTTGGTCAGGTCGCCCGCTTTCCCTGGAAGGAAATAACGACCTACCTTGAGCTAGGTCAGGTCGCCCACTTCCTGTGAAATGGAAATGACGACCGTCTTTGTGCTAGGTCAGGTCGCCAACTTTCCTTGGAAGGAAGCAACAACCTGCCTTGTGCTTGGTCAGGTTGCCACTTCCTGTGGAAAGGAGTTGGCGACCTGCTTCGTGTGTTAGAGGGTCCTCAGACAAGTTTTTCAGGTCGCTCACTCTTTGCTATAGGAAGTTGGCTGCTTACTCTCATGTTCTGATTGTCTTTGGACAATGTCCAGGTCGTCCGGTCTTTGTTAGAGGAAGTTGGCTCCCTGCTTCGTGTGTTAGAAGGTCCTCGGACAAGTTTCCAGGTCGTCCACTCTTTGCTTGAGGAAGTTGGCTGCCTGCTCTTGTGTTCTGATTGTCTTTGAACAATGACCACATCACCCAGTTTTTGCTAAAGGAAGTTGGCTACCTGCTCTCATGTCTTTATTGTTTTTGGATAATTATCAGGTCTCCCACTATTTGCTAGAGAAAGTTGGCTACCTACACTCGTATCCTGATTGTCTTCGGATGTTGACCAGGTCACCCATTCTTTGCTAGAGGAGGTTGGCTACCTGCTCTCGTATCCTGATTGTCTACAAACGATGACCAGGCGCCCACTCTTTTCTAGAGAAAGTTGGCTACCTGCTCTCGTGTCCTGATTGTCTTCAGACAATGACCAGGTCGTCCACTCTCTGCTTGAGGAAGATTACGACCTGCTCTTGCGTCTTGATAATCCTTGGACACATATTTCGTGCAAATACTTAGACTTCTCGGCTCATCAATCTTCGAGGGGTGGGTTTTGACCCAACACTTCTTACCAAGGGACGGCCTCCGGAAGCAGAGATAGGAGTGCAGTTAAAACACCCACCCCTGTCCCCAGCAACCCATCTCTCTCCACCGGCGTTGACACGACGTCCTCACAATCTGGTCAACTCTATTGCATTCATATCATATTGCATTTGTATTTACTCTTCCTCATTTTTATTACACATGAGACCAAGTGATTTAAGTTTAGGGGAGTATATACCCTTGGCATAACATTTAGATAGTATTCATGTATGGAATCTATGTGCATTGAAAATGCAACAAAAAATATATTTTGAAAAAATTTCCACAAAAAGAACAGCATATAACTGCATTTAGCATAATTGGATTATATTTTATGATGCATTCATATAGGTTCATAGCATCCTTGTACAAAGCGTACATAGAGAAGTCCATATAGATTGTTGTTTTCAAGTTTTTAAACTAATACATATACCTTGAACTGTTTAGTGCACCTAGCGTTAAGCTGAAATTAAGGCAACACTACTTTCAGAATTCACCTACTGAGGATTTAGTCTTAGATGAAGGTATATTGATTTGAAAATCTATCATTGTATGCACCAATTAGTTTTTACTCGTAGCATTTTGCATAGGGAAGTTTCTTTTCGAGAGCAATCCCCGGTTTAATTACTTAGCCCTTCTCTTCGAGTTCATCTTTAGCTCGCTTAAGCCTTACCCTTACCCAAATTAATCCGGATGATAAACTTGAATGTGATTCATGTTTTAAGATTTATTAATGAATGTGAATGGAGGGGGAGGGGGGGGGGGGTTTGATTTTGCATAAGTTGAGGGCTGGTTCCAATTGGTGATGTGATGGTTAGTGGCTAAGGCTTTTCGGAGTAAGTAAAACCTTGGTTGCGCTCTAAAGTTCGAGGTATAGACATCAGATTAATTTCTTTTAGATAGCATCTCGGACTTTGCTTTGAATGCACTCATTTATTCTTCATCATTTAGAATAGTCTTGTTTGCTTGAGGACTACCAAAAAGACAAGTTTAGGGGTGTTGATGTCTTCGCATTTTGCATCATTTCCATGAGCATTTTCATAATAGTTAGGATGCATTTTTACATATTTTCTTAAGGTTTCCCTGCATTTTAGACTTAGGTTGCATTAGACTAGGACTCTGCATTTTCTTGCATTTGTTGGATGTTTTTTAGGTGACTAGGAAGTGGAGAATGACTAGTCAGACAAAAGAGACAATTCTAGAGGAAGTGGGTCAAGAAAATGTGTTTTCTCGGGAAGCAACAGGTATGCGAAACAGGATGAAAATGGTGTAAAAAGCCCCAACTTTGCACATCGACCAATCCTAACGGTCTCAGCCTGGTGCAGAACAACCCAAAGATTGCACGTTAAGCAAATCTCAATACTCCTCCCGATGCAATTTGAGTCCGTACGGCCATCCTTTTCTGCGTTCACGCTCAGTACTACACGACGAATCTAGCTCACCAGACGGCGGAGAATGTGTGGTCCCGGGAGGGTTTTCATCCTTGCCTATAAAAGGAGCAACAACAAGCTTTGGTTGGGGGGGGGATTCTCTTGTTTTTTTTTTTTCCTTTTCTCGAAATCTTATTCCGCCATTAAAAACCTGTTGAAACTGTAACCTTGATAAATTTGAACGTTTATTTAATATTCAGTACTTATTTTAAGTTTTCTTTTTTACTTGTTTTTGCATTTATTTTCTCTATTATTTTACTATGAAAAGGTCTCTCATCCTCATGAATTTTGAGACTCTCCCCATGGTTATCGAGTAGTCTTTGAAGGATTACTTGATGGATTGAATAAAAGGGAGGATTCTTGTACAGATTTCTACTTGGTTTTATTCTTAAAACTATGATTCTTCTCTTCTTATTTCTCTTATAGCTCGATTTAGATTTATCATCTAAAGTCGAGTCCTTGGGCTTCTCTGAGAGAGAACCACTCCATGAGATCTACCAGAACCATTTGAAAAAGGTGGAGTCTCATAGCCTAGGACACTAGCTGTCTAGGATACTTTATGGTTCTAAAGAGGTGATGTATCAATGCTTGGTCTCTTTGTTCTATCACTAGGCAACTAGCATGGCAACAAGGGGAACAAAGAAATTTTTCCCACGAACCATGACAATGTCTTGCAAATGACCTTTTTACAAAAGAATCAGCTCCAAGCGTTGTCTTGTTGAGTTTGTTAAACCAAGTTGTTAATTCAGTCTAAAATCCTTCAATCTCTGATGAAAATCCATCAAGGTCCCTTCTTTAATCATAAAGTTCTCTCCTTTTGTGTTTAATCACTTTCATTTGTTTAAAGACTCTGTTTTTACTCTCTGCTTATAGCTATGTTCTCATCATTTCTTAATCTTGGTTTGACTTTGGCTATTATGGGCAATGTAATTGTACTATCATCCTCTAACGGTTCGAAAAAGCCTATTATATACCACATTTGGTTCATAGTAGTAGTTATTGACAAGTGGTGTTGAGAAAAGCTACGATCACAGTCAAATCATTGTCACAGGAATCAAGAGATACGAATATGAATTGCGGGAATAATTAAAGGAATCCTCCCCGAAAGTTAAGTCTTACGAGCTGGAGTAATAGCTCAATGTTGGTGTCGGATCCCGAACTCCCGATTTGGATTCCATGGAGTACGCCACATCACAGATACACATCACAATAAAAATATCAACAGTCAACAAACGTTCCAACTGAGCTCTAAGCACAACGGTGAGCAGAGGAGTCCGGATTGAGAAATAGAGCAAGGAGCTCGGAAACAACCAAAACAAGCTTGAGAGATATGAATGAAGAGCTCGCATAAACGAAAAAATAGCAATGAGAAGTGAGAATCTGCAAACCTTAAGAAAATAAAAAAGAGAACATTACTGCATTCACCACAAGATTGAAACAGACATATTTAAAGAGAATCAAAATAATTAGGCAAATTAAATGTAGATACATGTACAAATACGAGAACCAATACATTGTACAGGGGATCTCTCTTTTTAGGCTTTTAGGGAAAAAAACAATACCAATATTTGCATTTTCGATGATTCATAGCTAAGATTTTCCTAAGAACATTTCTTATACATATTTTTTGTGTATCTCATTAGCTAAAATCCTCTGGATCAACACAAATATACGGTGTGGAATCTAGTATCTACATATACTGTATTTTAGTATATATATATATATATATATATATATATATTTTTTTTTTTGTCTCCGCAATATAAACTAACTAATAGAAGAGAGAATGAATCCAAAAGTTGTTAAAGAGGGAACGGTCTAATAAATCCAAAAGTTGACAAGCTTTAATATTGTTGTCCTACCTGATAATATAGACTAACATAAATGGAGCAGATAATCTATCAACTTGGAATTAAGACAAATAAATAGGAATTGTGTAGCTAGAGCAATCCACAGCTTATTGGTCAGGCGGGGCCTAGTGACAGACAGGTAGAGAAAGAGTTTCAAAACCATAATTTAGAATATAGCGCATGTATCACATAACAAGTGGATATATGATATTACTAGAAATATGAATATCATTATAGACAACAGAAAGTATTAAGCCTAAAACTGATAACAACACAAAAGCTGTGGAAAGATGAAGGCTCTTATTACGATCCTTAATAAGAGAACTTAAGAGCCACCCAAGTTAGCTCCGTTATAAAGTCCTAAAACTATTTCATAAGATTCACGTTCTCTACATGGTTCAGAAAGGTGTGAATGCTATAAACCCCTTCAAACTTAGTAAATTCATACAAAAAAATAATAAGAAAATCAAATTTTAGCGGTGTCACTGAAACCCTCTTTGATGTAAGTGTTCAAAACTTGTAACTGTTCCATGAATATGATATGAGTTTTTTTTTTTGCATTTGCATGGTAGCTTTCGGAATTTTCAAGTACAAATTTTTAACATCGTTGGCGGGGAAGAATGGTGTATGTAACGTTCAACCATTCTCCATATCAGTTCCCCAGTTTCTCCTAATGTCAGAACTTGATGGAAACAAATTTCCTTAGAATTTTTTTTTTCACCAAACAAACTCATTAATTTTTCATGAATCTTTATCAAATTTGTTTCTTTCTATTGCAAGAAAATAAGACCTAAATAACGATCACACTAAAAAACATTATATATATATATATATATATATATATATATCAGTTTTGATTATCTTTACATAAAAAAAATGATAAGAAACATATATTTCGACCAATTTAAAATAAAATATTTTGGTCGTTATCGTTAGTCACAAATGAATATTTTGGTCGAAAATATGTTAAATCATTTTTGACCTAATCTTGTATTTTTTTTTTTAGTTGAAAATTGAAACACTAAATTCTTTCTATTGTTTTGTTTTCCACTAGTATAATTAGGTCTTACTTTCTTATAACTCTTTTTGTTTTTAGTGTATTTATAAAGGCAATTCAATTTTCTTTTCTATAAAAAAAATATGTGTGAATCATCAAAAGATTATCTCCAATGTAGAGAAAGAAGATTGGTTATGGAAAAAGCTCAATTATTAGAAAACAAAATAATAAAAGTAGAAAATAACTCACAGTTGGATATTGTGATATATGAAGCTTGGTGGTGGTTTTTAGATGAAGCTTTGAAAGAATCAAATATTTTTCAGGGTAAGGTTAGTTGTGTCGCAAGGAGAGAACATCAGAAATGATGATAGGCCAGACCCCATAATGTACGTCGTAGTCTTTCATCTTTGCATGCAAAACTCGAAGCTCCGACTCGGTTCATGGAACATATGCATACACTTCAGCCTTATCAAATCTTTTTTACAACAGGCTACTCAGATTTGGTGTAGATGGTGTCTACTCTCACAAAGTCACAAAGTGACCTGCTTTTTTTAACATACCTGGAATCATGCAACTATAGGGATTCTCTGCTTCGACAAGGAACCGATGTCAACATAAACTGGGTCTACAAGATGAAAATGGAATACGCATCTGCGGGTACTCTAACCAGTTTCATCCACATAAAACAGATATTAACTGGAAAAATACAAAATTTGATGAACAAAAATTTCACTCGGATGATACTCCAAGGATTGATCTCGGTTCATAGTCGCGGTTATGTCCATCGTGATCTTAAACCGGACAATCTGTTCTTTGTAGCACTGAGGTTGACGCGGGTAAGTGCTGAGTTGTACGGACTTGTATTGCGACGGGGAGGAGCATCGGGCCTGGCATTGCAAAAAGTGCAAATATTGGGTTGTCCTACACCAGGTTGAGACCGTTGTGATTGGTCGATGTGCAAACTTATGGTGCACTGCATTAGAATATTCCTGTTGTGTTTTACCCATTGTCAAAATCAGAGAGTTTTGCATCGGGTTAATCCTGTTGCGCGTGCCTGTTGCTTCCCGAGAGAGCATCTTTTTGTGACCTACTTCCTTCAGAATTGCCCCTTTTACCTGGCTAATCTCTCTCCATTTCTTAGTCACCAGAAAAACATCCCACAAATGCAAGAAAATGCATATCCCTAGTCTAATGCAACATAAATCTAAGATAAGGTGATACCTTAAAAAAATATGTGAAAATGCATCCTAATTATCATGAAAATGTACATGAATGAGGTGCAAAATGCAGAGACATCAACACCCCAAAACTTACCTTTTTCTTCTAGGAAACAAAGTTGAATTAGCCTTATACCTATACACATAATCAAATCCATTTTCCCTTTTCACCTTCATTAAGAAATATTAAAACATGGATCCTACTCAAGCTTCTCATTCTGATTCATTTGGGTGAGGGTAAGGTTTTTCGAGCTGAAAGCGAACTCGAAGCTAAGAGGTTCAATTGTTTAAGTGAAGGATCACTCTAAGAAAAAATCTTCCCTAAGCTAAATGATAAGATAAAAACTAACTGATGCATAGAAGGACAGATTTCTGTCTACCCATACACCTAATCATCTTCTATTCTAGCCTGAAACCTGAGAATATAATCCTAAGCTACCATTTTCTAAGGCCTTTTTCATCTCTTCCCCTTATCCCTTCTTGTTCACCTTCATTGAATTGCTTCCAGGGATTTCTTCTTCACCTTGGTGCTTGGATTTTGGCTTTTGGATTCGGCTCTTGTCTTGTGGCATCTTTTGTTTCACCTTTGTGGTGATGGCCGGTTTTTGGCTTCTTTGTTTGGCGTTCTTTGATGTTTTTAGTCTGCATTCTCTTTTTTTTAGTATTGAGCCTTTCCTTAATGCCGCCAAGCTATTGCTTATAATTCCAATCACTTACCTCGAAAACTCAATTTTCTCCTCTTTTTTATCACAAACTCCTTCGAGAGTACTCACCAATAAAAACACCTTCCTAAACTACCCAAACATAATCTTAGCCTATCTTGATTCAAGATGTATGCCAATGTCTACATGAAAACCTATCATTGCAGCTTAAACCCAACACTTTTTGCTAAGGATGTTTCGAAAGTGATAATGCACGTGGCCTCACATTCACTCACAAATATAAAAATTTATGCATTTTTATGTAGTTTTTTTCTTATGCATGAGACTCAAGGGTGAAAAATGGGGAATAAGGAAAACAAAACATCATGTTATGTACCCAACCCTCCCCCAAACTTCAATTACAGTCCCTTATGTAATAAAAGTTCAGAGAAAGAGAAGTTCAGCAGAAAATGCAAGAGGGGGTTGGGTTAAGAAGGTGAAAAAGGTTACACACTGAAGCATCGGCTTGCGACGGTTGTGCAAGCTTAGTTTGTTTTGCGACCACAATGTGAACCTATGGGAGTAACCCAAGACGGTTGAAAACTTCATAGCATACCAGGTTGCATCTGCTACGATAGTCTTGGTTTCCTTGTGGTAATCACCTTATGTGCTGCACTCTTCCTGTATTGGTTTCTGATTCATCTGCAAACTCCATCAATTATTATTCAAGTACAGAAGAGCAAGAAAATTAGAAAAGGAAACGCTTGGAGTGCCTCCCAAGAACTCTTTGTTTAAAGTCTCTTAACTTAATGTTTTTACAGCTGACTATGCTTTGGGAGGGTCTTGGAGAGGTACATAATTCTTCTTTCCAATCTGGTACTTTCCACTCGCAAGGTAGGGCTTTAGCCTATGTATGTTGATTGTGTATTAAAGCTCTTCCTTTGTAAGCAACGTCACGGCCCCATAAGGTAGGACCTCCCTAATGATGAATGGGCCAGACCATCTGGACTTCAGCTTCCCTGGAAAGAGTTTCTACCGTGAGTTGTACAAGATTACTTGGTCTCCTCCTGCAAAGTTCTATGGCCTGGGCATTTTATCATGGAAATTTTTGGTTTTTTCCTAATAAATTTGTGAGCTTTCGAATGCCTCTAGCCGGAATATTCTCCAGTTCTAGAAGGTTTATCAGCCGTTTTTCTTGCGCGGTTTTGATATAATAATTGAGTAACTTGATTGTCCAGAGAGCCTTATACTCCAATTCCACATGGAGATGACAAGCTTTGCTGTATAGGAGGGCATAAAGGGATCTTCCTATGGGTGTCTTAAACTCGGTTGTCTATAAGGCATCATCAAGCTTGGCTGACCAATCTTTTTTAAATGCTCTGCCTGTTTTTTTCAGAATAGCCTTGATCTCCCTGCTAGAGACTTCAACCTGTCTGCTCGTTTGGGGATGAAAATTAGTAGCCTCCCCAACTTGCTTCGGCTCGTACGTTTGAAGCATAACAACAGGCTTTTCTTGTGACTTGAGTTAAGCATCTAGTCGTGCTTGTAGCTCTTAGACATCTTATGTTGTTGTGTGAGAGTCGGTGCTTGATTTATCATCATCATATTGTCCTGCATTGGTTGCCAGATTCTCCATTAAACGCAAACCGCCTTCTTTATCTTGGCCGAGGAAGAGGCCATTGCTGCCTGCATCAAAAACTTTTTTGACTGCTTGGAAGCGCTGTGAGAGTCGAAACTCACACAATCAAAACTTATAATAAATGGCGGTTCGAAAATCCTATCTTATAAGAACTCAATGACCAATATTGTAAGTTTGTTATTGATTGATCTTTTTGTCGAGTACAAAGGATTTCATAAATGCTGTAAAGTCTTACAATACGAATTCTAAAGTATTCAGAATCAGATTCCTATAACCTAGTACATTCTGTCATATATATATGAAACGCCTTCGGGAACATTGTCAAGTCTAGGAATATGCCGAATATGTCGACTTAGATATCATTTGACGGGTTTGAGCTTGATCTGCGGCCCGACTTCTCAACACACCGTCGTTTGATCTTGTCCCGATCCAGTTCGCCTCTGGTTTGGTCCGGTCCAATCTGATTTCAGCTCACCATCTGGTTTTGGTTTCTTTATTCGGCTTTGTGGACGGTTCATGAACGATTCCGTGAACAGTGTGTCGTGAATAGTTTCATGAACAGTATTCCAAAAGCAAACAACGCTAAATCAATCTTTCGGCTCGCTGATTCACGAAAAATTCTGTGAATAGTGTTTTGTGAACAGTGTCATGAACAATGCATATATGAGGGATCAGGTCGCCACTTACCGTGGCACGTTTTCAGGTCGCCATCTTCCGTGAGACGAAGTTGACGACCTACCTCTTGTATGACCAGGTCACCACTTTCCGTGGCACGTGTTCAGGTCGCCATCTTCCGCGAGACAAAGTTGGCGACCTGCCTCTTGTATGACCAGGTCACCCTCTTCTCATTAGAGGAAGTGGTGATCTGCTCCTTGCATGACCAGGTCGCCATCTTCTCTCTAAGAAGAGTTGGCGACCAGCTCTGCATGTTACCAGATCTACATCTTATCTTAGAGGATAGCTGGTGACGTACTCTCGTGTTCTGATGTTTTGAGACACTGATCAGGTCTTTATATTTTCTATGAGACGAAGGTGGCGACCTACCCCTTGCATGACTAGGTCGCCATCTTATCGTGAGAGGAAGTAGTGTCCTGCTCCTTGCATGACCAGGTCGACATCTGCTCTCAGAGGAGATTTGGCGACCTGCTCTGCAGGTTACCATCTTCTCCCGTAGGAGAGTGGGTGACCTTCTCTCGTGTACTGATGCCTTACGACCAGGTCGCCACCTTCTCTCGAAGGATAGTTTGTGACCTGCTCTTATGTTATGAATGTTCCTTGGACATGTTTCTAGGTCGCCAACTCTTTACTAGAGGAAGATAGCGACCTAATCTTATGTCTGGATGATCCTCGAACAAGTCTTTCATGCAAACACTAATACTTTTCTAACTATCAATTTCCGAGGGGTGGGTTTTGACCCCAACAAGCGCCTCTATACATAATACTAAGGAGAGATGAAGTGGAGAAACCGTGGTTAGGGCATTTGATGGTGTAACCCTTTAGCCTTTCCCATGAAGCATTGAATTTATCATCCTCAAGCTGGAAGACCATGGAGATGTCTTGACTGAGCTTCGCAGTTCGTGATGGTGAGATGAATTTCTTGAGAAAGTCTCATTTGCATTGGTCCCACATTGTAATGGAACCAGGCATCAGTTTCTTCTCCCATTGGTTGGTTTTCCCTCCCATAGAAAATGGAAAGAGCCGGAGCTTGAATCCATCCTCGGATATGCCATCTTACTTTAACAAGGAGTAAACGTTCTCAAAGTAATCAAGGTGGTCTAATGGATCTTCAGCTGGATAACCATTGTACTTGGATCTCCTAACCATAGCGAGCATGCTGCTTTTGATCTTGAAACTGTCGTTACTCAAAGGTGTAGTAATGCCATGTCGTAGTTTGTACCTGCTTGGTGAATCACAGTCTTCTATCGCTCGTTGTGGTTGTATAATAGCTTCGTGGTTCGCCCCGTCTTCGCCTCTGTGCAAATCGATATTAATGTTGTCCTCTTCCATTGCACTTGTACTGAATGGTACCTACAAGATTTCTCAAGAAGAAGGATTAGTAACTTAAAACAAAAATAAAGTCCTAGTCTTTCTTTGAATCCGAGACTCAATACTCAAAAACAGTCCCCAAATGGCAACAGCGCCAATTGATAATAGGGTTTTAGGCTATTTGTCAATGCCCATACAACTATAAACCGTCGTAGTAGTGTTATGGGTTAATGAACCCATTTGGGAAGCTTGAGATAACGAGTCTATGGGGTTAAAGGTAAGCTAGGAGGATCAAAGGAGATGATGGGTGAAGTAAACTATCTACTTAACGAGAAACAGACTTAATAAAGGCTAAATAAACTTAAGAAGCGAATCTAAACAAACGGAGTAAGAGAAGAGCAATCGGAAGCTAGGAGCAAGAAAAGACCAAAATCAGTTCTATAAATGAGGTATTGACAGGCATAATCGAATAAAGGTTGAATCTTTTAGCATAAAACCACTTCCTTGAAGCTAATCTCTTTACAAAAAGGATACAAAATAAACTAATTCACTTTCGTGACAAGAGTCCCTATGCAAAACCGCAATCTATCGTAGATTTTTCCTAGTGGCACACGGGTGAGCATGCATGAGTAATCACCCTTTATCGAGATAAAATCATCTATTGTCTGGCAATTTTCTTAGGCTAGGGCAAATGATTCCTATGTTGATAGATCGAGTCTCACACTATCATGGTATTTTTTAGGGAGACTTAGAATCAGGATCCAAAGAGCGAAGATAGATCCAGCCATACGAGTATCAACAAGAGGAGATCAAGAATGTTAAGCTCAAGCAGACATTCAAGACTCATCATTTACTCTAAACTACCTAACCTCACTCTAAAACCAAAATTATTCTATTCACTTATCATAGATCTAACCGCTAACCCCATGGTGGAAGAAGGGTTGAGCATGATTAAAAAGGGGAGACAATGATTAAGAAGCAAGTAAAATAGGTAAAGCTGCAATATTTAAGATTTTACAACAGAGTTTTTTGAGATATGCAGAAGAGAAAACGAAAATGTCTAAGAAAAAAGAATGTGTGCCCCTCTTTGATCGTGAGGGTGAGGTTGCTTTGATAGGTGCCTGCGTAAAAATCCCTACTTGGGACCACTTTTTGTTCAGGACGAGCTGGCTTTGGCGTGTAGCACCGCTGTTGACACGGGTAAGTGCTTAGTTGTATGGACTTGTATTACAAAAGGGAGGAGCATCGGGTGTGGCATTACTCAAAGTGCAAACCTCAGGTTATCCTCCACCAGGTTGAGACCGTTGTGATTGGTTGATGTCTAAACTTGGGGTGCACTGCATCGGGTTCTTCATGTTGTTCTTTACCCATTGTGCAAAATCAGGGAGTTCTGCACCGGGTTAATCATGTTGTGCGTGCCAGTTGCTTCCCGAGAGAGCATATTTCCTTGACCTACTTCCTCATGCATTGCCCCTTAAGCCTGGCTAGTCCCTCTCCATTTCTTAGTCACCTGAAAAACACTCCACAAATGCAAGAAAATGCAGAGCCATAGTCTAATGCAACCTAGGTCTAAAATAGGGTGAAACTTTAAGAAAATATGCAAAAATGCATTCTAACTATCATGAAAATCCAAATGAATGAGGTCTAAAATACAGAGACATCATAAATCTAAATGAAGAATTCAGTTATGGGTGTTAGAGATTTCTTATTTTTCGAAAAATAGACTTAAAAAACAAAGGGTCTTGATCATCAAATTGCTGATAGTAATAAACAAAGTTCTTAGGTCAACATTTAGCTTGTAAGTCTACTGCGTGGCCAAATAGTGTATCCATAGATGCGGAAAACAAAGAGTTATAAGTTCTAATGATGATGTATTCTCGTAAACCGTCCTTGGTTTTCTATAAAAACCTGCCTCACTTCCTTCATTTACCAATTCTTCTCTTCTTTGCTAAGGTAACTTCTCCTTATCTCTCTATCTTTTAGTCCGGCGATCTCCTCCGCTGCTTCTCTTATCCGATTTACTCTTGTTCTTCCTATTCTTCATTGTGTGCTCGATTTCTTTTAACAAATGAAGTCTTTAATCCAAAAATGTTCAAATCTGTATTCTTTCCTGGTTAACAATTCTCCTTCGAGCATTGAGAATGGTGAGCACTTGATTGAAGAATTATCTCGTCGCTAATCTCCTTCTCAGATTGACGCTACTGCTCCAGATGCTTCTAGGGGTGCATTTGAAATTTCTCAATTGATCAACAAACTGATTAGCGAAGGCTCCCCTATGCTAGGTGAGGACAAGGAGGGAGACAATAGCCAGATCATCCCAGTCAATGAAGAAGAGCAAAATGATCGCTCTGGGAGCCATTCGGGTGAGAGTGAGTTTAACATTCCGATTTTTAGTATATAGTAGTCAATGTGGAATGGTTTAAGAGAATTGATTTGGCTACCTATGTCACCGAAGTGCACTTACCTTTTCGGTTACACATCCGGATATAATTTCAGGGTTAAGCATGCTTGAACTGGAGTAGTCAAAGGATGGGTGACGTACTGGGAAATGATTCTTGATACTTTGTGAGTGAAGATAAAACATGGGGAACGGTGATGTGGTGATTGCACGGTCAGTAAAAAAACGTCTCCCCAGCCTCCATAAAATAATACACCGGCCGTTGGATAGGGTGGGCCATGGGCTGAAAGAGCAGACAGGGGGCCCACTGGTAGGGGCGGCTGGGTATTATAAGTACCTACAGAGCTTGTTAGCCTTCCCAATTCTTACCTGGAAGGCGGTTTGGGACTTGTCTTGGTACACTACGAGGACGTTGTGCTCTATGAGTGGGGTTTTAACATTCCAATTTTTGGTATATAGTGGTCTAAATGGAAAGACTTAATAGAATTGATTTAGTTACATATATCACCAAAGTGCTTTTACCTTTTCAATCACACATTCGGAGAGAACTCCAAAACTAAATATAACGCCCCAACCGCCCCTACCAGTGGGCTCCCATGTTCTCTCTCTAGGCCCATGGGCTGGCCCACCCCTGTCCGACGGTCGGAACGCTAACCGGGAGGTTTGAAAGTCATGATATACTGACCCTGCAATCACCACGTGACCGATCCCCGTGTTTTGGCCTCGCTCACACGGTACCGCGAATACTTTCCGATAGGTCACCCATCATTTGACGGAGTTTTCTCTAGATATGCAACCGAAAAGGTAAGTGCACTTTGGTGACAAAGGTAGCTAAATCAATTCTCTTAACCTCTCCACATATACCAGAAATCAGGATGTTACAATTCACCCCACTCACAGAGCGCAACGTCCCCGTTGCGCACCACGATAGGTCCTAAGATGCCTCCCAGGTCAAAACTGGGACGGCTAACCAGCTCTGCTATCACTTATATCGCCCCAACCGCCCATACCAGTGGGCACCCATGTCCTCTCACTAGGCCCATGGCCCGGTTCACCCCTGTTCGACGGTCGGAACGTTAACCGGGAGGATTAAAAGTCATGATATACTGACCCTGCAATCACCACGTGACCGTTCCTCATGTTTTGTCCTCACTCCCACGGTACCGCGAATGACTTCTCGGTAGGTCACCCATCCTTTGACTACTCCAGCTCAAGAACGCTTAACCCTGGAGTTTTCTCTGGATGTGCAACCGAAAAGGTAAGTGCACTTTTGTGACATAGGTAGCAAAGTCAATTCTTTTAACCTCTCCACATATACCAAAAATCGGGATGTTACAATTTATAACGCCCCAACTGCCCCAACCAGTGAGCCCCTATGTCCTCTTACTAGGCCCATGGGCCCGAACACCCCTGTCCGACGGTCGGAACGTTAAACGCGAAGTTTGAAAGTCATGATATACTGACCCTGAAATCACCACGTGACCGTTTCCCGTGTTTTGGCCTAACTCACATGATACCGCGAATGCCTTCCCGACAGGTCACCTATCCTTTGACTGCTCCAGCTCAAGCATGCTTAACCTTAGAGTTCTCTCTGGATGTGTGACCGAAAAGGTAAGTGCACTTTGGTAACATAGGTAGCCAAATCAATTCTTTTAACCTCTCCACATAAGTTTTCATATACCAGAAATCGGGATGTTTCAATTCACCCTCACTCAAAGAGTGCAACGTCCTCGTTGCACGCCAATACCAGTCCCCAGGACTACTCCCAGGTCAGAACTGGGATGGCTAACCAGCTCTGATACCACTTATAACGCCCCAACCGCCCCTACTAGTCAGCCCCCATGTCCTCTCACTAGGCCCATGGCCCCGCACAGCCCTATCCGACGGTCGGTGATAGATACCGAGGTACCGAACCAGGCCAGTCGTCCATGGACCGATCGGAGGATGATGAACCAGAACTGGACGGACCGGGCAATCATGCTGAGGAACAACTTCTTCGTGAGGAAATCGAGGTTCAACCACAGGAAATCAGCTCAGGACAAGGAGCAGGGGATCCGGACGCTACGGCCGTGTTCCGTATAGACCCGGCCGGACACGGGAGCCAGCTGTGAAGGGACGTCCGACCCAAAGACCGAATCACTCGACGGACTCGATCCCAATCTCGTCCTAAAAGCCAAGAAGAAGACAACGAACGAGTCAGAATTCAAATGGCCCGAGCCAATTCAGAGAACGGACGTGACACTCAAGTTCTAGACCGAACCGGACGTCCGGATATTGACCCAGCAGAGAAGGACAGAAGTTTTCCAGACTATATGGATTTTTCCAACATCCGAAGTTTGAGGCCGCACATAATGGGACTTAAGGAGATGATCGAACGTGGGAATTCTCAGAATGCACGAGCCGAACCTGACTTGCCCCAAGAAGGTTTCCTTTGCTCCATCCGTGCCCGAGAAACACCAAGCTGAATGTCACTGGAAGTTCAAGGGTCAACTTGGCCGGAAGTTCAAAAGTCAATCTCACCAAACCGCGTGGACCATAGGCGACTTTGACATAAACTGAATCTAGTCTAGTTTCATTTATTTTAAGTTCTAGGGATCATCAAAAACTCTTCGTAATATTCTATTTTCTAGCTGCGAAAACACTTTAAGTCTGTAATGACATCATTCTGAAAAATAATCGAAGTTTTTATCATATTTTCTTGAGAGGGAATCTCACTGTTCTTCGTGAACACTTCGTTGGATTTGGCAAGGGTTACTTCCAAAATCAAAAAACCTCCTTTGGATTCATTGTTAAGGGTTACTTCCTTGAATTCTTTGGAGTGGAGAATACCAAAGAGTCTTCCGCAACTCTTGACGGTCTCAATCGATCCACCAGCTTGATCCGTGTATGCTAGTAGCTGCGGCATCATTCATATCCTAAACTTACCACAGAGAGTATAATCCTAACGAGGGATCCATTAGTCGGTGCGTTAACCGGGAGGTGTGAAAGTCATGATATACCTATCCTGCAATCACCACGTGACCGTTCCCCGTGTTTTGTCCTTACTCACACGGTACCGTGAATGACTTCCCGGTAGGTCATCCATCCTTTGATTAGTCCAGCTCAAGCACGCTTAACTGTGGGGACGTCCACACCAAACAAACTCTGGGACAATCGGAGAGACCTTCCCGATGAAGGAAGCACACAGGACGCGACAGGAGTGAGAGCTCCGATGACACCGCCGCTGATCACTAGTAACACCTCTCTATCACCATTGTACTATTCCGCTGTTCTTTTTTTTTCTTTATTACCCGACTTTATATTTATTTTCACACCGTCCGCTGTTGTTTGTTTTTCTTTATTACCTGACTATATTTATTTGCACACTGGGGACAGTGTGAAGTAGGTCTGGGGGATGGAGTTTGTTGCTACTGATTTCGTATATTTTCTTTGATTTTCTTTGTTTCAAGTCGGTCTTATAACGCCCCAACCGCCCCTACCAGTGAGCCCCTATGTCCTCTCACTAGGCCCATGGGCCGGCCCACCCATGTCCGACGGTCGGAACGTTAACTGGGAGGTTTTAAAGTCATGATATACTGACCCTGCAATCACCACATGACCGTTCCCCGTGTTTTGTCCTCACTCACACGGTACCGCGAATGACTTCCCGATAGGTAACCCATCATTTGACTACTCCAGCTCAAGCACGCTTAACCCTGGAGTTTTCTCTGGATGTGCAACCGAAAAGGTAAGTGCACTTTGGTGACATAGGTAGCCAAATCAATACTTTTAACCTCTCCACATATACCAGAAATCGGGATGTTACAATTCACCCCCACTCACAGAGCGCAACGTCCTCGTTGCGCACCACGACAGGTCCTAAGACGCCTCCCAGGTCAGGACTGGGACGGCTAACCAGCTCTGATACCACTTATAACGCCCCAACTGACCCTACCGGTGAGTCACCCATCCCTCTATCGGGCTCGTGCGCCCCACCCCTGTCCGACGGTCGGTGCGTTAACCGGGAGGCTTGAAAGTCATGATATACTGACCCTGCAATCACCACATGACCATTCCCCGTGTTTTGTCCTCACTCACACGGTACCGCGAATGACTTCCCGGTAGGTCACCCATCCTTTGACTACTCCAGCTCAAGCACGCTTAACCCTGGAGTTTTCTCTGGATGTGCAACCGAAAAGGTAAGTGCACTTTGGTGACATAGGTAGCCAAATCAATACTTTTAACCTCTCCACATATACTAGAAATCGGGATGTTACAATTAAATGTAACACCCGTCTCATCCTCACTCGAGAACGGCGTGCCACTAAACTCAACTTATGTCTCAAATACTCCATTTAATAAAATCTCAACTTTACTTTCAGAAAGCATTAAATAAATCTCATAAATCCAATAAATCGAATAAAATCTTAAAATAATGTTTAAAATAAAATACTGAAAACTGTAAAATCCCAAAAATAGCACCCGATCGTCATAGCGTAAATCTACTCGTCGGTCTCACTTGAAAAGGGAAGAAAAAGGGGTGAGTAACAGGGGAGTTACTCAGTGAGGTATGGGATGCTAATCACAGAAAACACAATCTGGTCATAGCACTCCAAACACGGAAAACAGACTAAACATGCACAAACACGGTACCTAAAGTACCCAAAGAACAGTCAATGTCCTACTACCGGATTCAGTGACCGGCGACACCTTCTTCCCAGAAGGACAACTTATGGGATAGTGCCCAATCACACCGCCCGTAGACGATTATCGACCTCTGAAGGTACTGGACAACAGGTCGACTAAGCTTCCCAACACCATCTCCTCATACAACACGCGACGCAAGTACAGAAGTCCGTCTCTATACCCCCGCAATCCCTAACGACTCACATAGTCGCCTAATCCTAGCTCTAGCAAGTTTAAAAGACTCAATTAACAATTTAATGCACAATCAATGGGTTGAATCATCTATATTCCTATGTCCAATTTACAAGCAAAACTACCTAGACTCGATCAAGAAAACGGAACACATTTAGTACTAAATCCCATATACGGCATCCTAGACGAAAGTGCGGAATTCTGCGGAAAGCCCTCACCTTAGCCTTAACCACGAAGAACAAGAGGAATCCCTATGCTCTAAAGCTACAGATCGGTTCTCCTTCACCAGAAAGCTAGATCTACGACTCCAGAAGCTCCCTGAAAAGATTCAGGTCAAACGGACCACGTTTGCCTAACCAAAACACACATCTCAACAGACTGGTCTCGGATCAGCACTACACAGACACGATTTGGAAACGAGGATACAACTTTCTACTCATACCTCAGATCGGAACGAACTCGGCCACTCTAGAAAGAAGATATTCGGGGCTTTCTAACAATAGGCTGATCATTCCATGGATCCTCACGGTTTGCCAGGAAATCGCCTCACAAGGTGGCGGCGGAATGATGATGCGAATCTGGCACTGCGACGCACATGCTCAAAGAAACAACCATAACTTTCAGTATACAGATCCAAATGATAAACCGCTTGCGGCAGTAAATCAATGAACGAGTCAAGAGTATACCTACCAAGTTTCAGGTCGATTGGATTAGATTTGCTAGTTCTATTCTCCCTTCTCCCTATAGGACTTTCTAGATGGCTGCGGTGGCTTTTCCTTCAAGGTTGCTAATCGACGGCTAGATTTCGCCAGAGTTTTGGTGTGATTAGGTTTTACAGGGAAAATAAAAGGATGAAGGGGGCTATTTATAGGGAAAGGAATTAGGGTTTTATTTAGACAAAATGGGTTTTAATGGGCCTCAGGGTTAGGGTCGTTACACTTGAGTCAATTTGTTTCTTTGAGTTAAGAACTTGGTTGGGAATTAGGACCTTAATCTATGATGATCTTAAACAATTTATGTGATTTTGATTGTCTCTCTAACGACCATTACTGCAGAATTTTGAGTGCACGGATGAGCTGTACCACCACATTCAGATATATCTCTTTCCAGAACATCTTATTCCATTAAGGTTTTATCGGAAAGACATAAACTCTATTATATCTGGATGTAATTTGGACTAAAATCTTCTTACTTTATGCATTAGATTAGGGGAACAAAACGATCTTCAAGACTTTTTTTACTTTCACAACTCTTGCTGATCATGAATAACTAGCTAATCTTTAACTATTACCCACCTTGAACCTAATCTCCTTTTGGACCTCTAACATTCTCGTTTTTCAGTTTCATATGTGCAGATATGTGCAAAAAGGACGGAGGGAAAAGAATTTACACACCTTCTAATTCACTCTTGCTGAAGATGTCGTTAAAAGTTGAGAAAAATGACCATAAGCACTTGCTCCAAATAAGAGCACCCGCTCCAAGCAGCAGGGTCTGATCCGGAGCACCAGTTTCAATAAGTCAAATGTACAAAGAATCATATCACCTGACTTACTAGAGTATATGGATCAACAGTTTGAAATATTAAGTGCTTAAGGAACACATCATGTAAATACCTTCATTTTCATCTTACAAAAATGATAAGGAGTGGAAAGTTAGTAAGTTAAAGAGGTGTCTTTTGGCACATGTCAAACCACAGGGGAAGAAGAAACTAGATTTGAGGAGTTCGAGTTTTTAAGAGAAGAAGAGAAATTAGAGGTTGTGGAACCTCAATGAGCCCATTCTCTCTTGCCATTTTGCACAATATGCTGCATCATCTACAAAACTCTGTTAATCCCTAAACACTCTGAACTTCATCGCTAAATTGGGCCCTTAATTCCTTAGCATTGTCTCTCCTAGGTAGTGCCTTTAATGAGAAACTCACACCACATTTAATTGAATGTAAATAGTTTATTGTGTTGATGGTGAATTTTGTGGGTTTGTGAATACAAGTATGAAATAAGGTATAGAGGATGTTAGTTGGTTTTGGTAAGGATATGAAACTCTTGTTCTAAAGATTGTGGTCAACAAATTGTGGTTGAATTACAGTTGATGAGATTTTGAGACTTCCCGTGTTTTCAACCTCCCTTCCGTGGCTTAAGCTTTAGTTTGTTTGAGGACAAACAAAGGACTAAGTTCAGAGGAGTTATATGAGGCGATTTTGACTAATTCTTACAATTGTTTTCTAGTATTTATCGAGTCTTTTTGGTCTTCAGCAAGTCATTTCATGTCACTTGGGGGCTATAAACAACGATTTGAGGGTTTGGAGCCTCTGAAGGAAAAGAAAGTAAAAATGGAGCAAATGGAAGTCGAAATGAAGGAAAAGAGCCTAAGTTTCATGCAGAACAGTCTACGGAGCACCTGCTCTACTTCGGAGCACCTGCTGTGGCAGCAGCCTCGAGAAAATGTGTGCATGTGTTGCAGGAGGCTGTTGCTCAGCCGATAAGATGTGATCATCCAAATCTTGTACCCAGTTGTATCAGGCTAGTCAGAGATATGGGGAAGATCATACTCACCCTGTGTGGAAGTGCTGTAGTAAAGCAGTGACAGAGGTTCGGCGGCAGGAATCTCCTCGTGCTCCAACTGAGGTGTGGAGCTCGCGATTCGCTACCGCGGATAGGTGTGGGAGTGCGGCCATTTGGATCAACGGAGAGGAGCACTTTTGGTGGAAGAAACCGGAGAACAGCCTCGGTGTTTAGGCGTGTAAGCACTGGCTAAGGAAGCCGACAGAATAGTGAAACTCTCTGCTCATCAGTGAAGTTGTATGTGTCGGTTTCGCAAAGGATCTTAGAGCTTATCAGGTGGGCGGTGTCCATCCTTTCGAGTTTCGAGACACAAGAAGTGGAGCATAGATCAATCTTGATGTGGTGGAACAGAGGGTTGAGGAGGCTGCCATTGTGCTATGTCCTGCCTGCAGCTGCACCTCGCCCTTTGTCCTTAGGTGCAACGATTGCATGGGCCAACTGAATCCCAAAGTTAACGCGATGGTCTGTCGGGTGATCTGCACCATAAGAAGTAGCAACAAAATTCCCACATCCGTAATAAACTATCAGAAGCTCATCAAGATGTACTTTGTTTCAAGCATCCCTATTGATGAGAAGGTTGCTGTATAGTCTCGCGCAGATGCGTACAGCAGGATGGCGGATGAGAGACTGGCTCGCGGAGCGTGAGGCCTAAGTATCAGTCACGATGGTCTACCATGAAATGGTTGGCAAGGGAAAACTACTTCAGAAAAGCCAGTTTAGTGTTCTCTAGATGGAAACCGTAAATGTCGCAGAATTCGGGCATATGGATGGTGTACTTCTTTCCCCCAGCAAGGAAAGAGAATGAGGCATCTGCGAATACATGCTTCACGAGGTCCATGTATGTTAGCCGAGCAGTCGCGAGGCACTCACGAGTGAAGCCGGGGTACAGGACATTGGCTTCCAAATCGAAGCTTATGAATTGAGCAATGATGAAGGTGTTGTCAACCTCCTTGTAGATGCCCAGCCGTTTCAGAGTTACTTCACACATGAACTGGGTGGGTTTGATGTTCATTCCAATCAGAGCGTTGTAATAGAATGAATCGGTCTTGTCCCACTTCTTGTTAAACTGTATAGGGATGCTGTCATCCGGAAGCTCGAAATGGTCCCTTTCAAGTCGCGGCCATGGTGCAATGTCTGATGTAGCTTAGACAGACGTACTTTCGCCTTTTCCCTTTCGGTTTGTGTATCAGATATTCTTCGGCGGCATTGTCTACAATAGACACAACCATCCAAATAGGATGTGTTTTGAAAAAAAAAAGGAACTCAAAAACTACAACCAGTAATTTAGTTCCACCAAAAATTCCAGCATGATAATCACATAGCCACTCATCCATAAAATTAATGCATCAGCTGGGTGTTCTCCCCGAGAAGGATATGCGTGAGTTCAACACCTTAAACTATTTGGCCAAGCTTTGGACTATCATTAGGTAGGCTTCCATCCTATCATATCTTGTCTTATATTCTCTGCTGAATTGGTTTGCGACTAGTTGAGAATCACAATACGCTTGAAGGTTTTGGATTTTAAAACCAAGGGCAAGCCTCAAACTCGCAATTAGAGCTTTGTATTCTACTTCATTATTAGAGGCGTTAACCAGTAGTCAGAATGATTGCTCCAAGATTTCTCCGGTCGGCGACGTTAATCGCACTCTGACTCCCGAACCTTACTTTGACGATGATCCATCCACATGAAGCGTCCAAATTGAGTTTGGAGTTGGTTATTCGATGCCCACGGTTGGGATTTCGACTGTGAAGTCTGCCAGCACTTGGGATTTGGCGCATGTTCTCGTTCGGTACTCGATTTCGTATTCACTTAGTTCCACCGTCCATTTTCTACTCGCCCCGACTGACTCAGACTATGGAAAATTGTTCTGAGGGGAAAAGTAGTGAGTACGACGATCGTATGCAACTGGAAATAGGGTCGCAACTTCCAGGCTGCCATCACCACCACCAATGCCGCTTTCTCTGTTAATAGGTACAGTCTCCACATCCATCAGAGTTTGGTTTACGTAAAATATCGGTTTTGGTTTGCTGAACACCTCCCTTATGAGCACTCCGCTTACTGCTGTGGATGACACCACTGTGTACAGGTATAAGGGCTCTCCATCAACCGGCTTTGCTAGGACAAGTGGACACGCCAAATATTTCTCCAACTCCTGGAATGCCTGCTCGCACTTCTCCGTCCATTCGAACTTTTTGTTCCCTTGAGGGTGTCGTAAAATGGCAGACATTTTTCTGTTGATCTTGAGATGAATAGATTTAACACTGCAACTCGCCCAGTCAACCTCTGGATTTCTCTTTGTGTCTTTGGAGAGGCCATCTCTATGAAAGCGTTAATTTTTTCGGGTTCGCCTCTATCCCTCGGTGTGTCACGAGATAGTCTAGGAATTCTCCTAATGCTACCCCGAATCTGCACTTTGTGTCGGTTGAGCTGCTCGAAACACTTTCCCAACTGTTTGGTGTGGTCTTTCTCCTCTACGGATTTGACCAACATGTCGTCGATATAAACCTCCATCGTCTTTCTGAGCTCTTCGGCAAAAAATTTCTTAACAAGCATTTGGTATGTCGCTCTGGCGTTTTTAAGGCCGAACGGCATCACTTTATAACAATATATCCCGCGATCCGTTATGAACACGGTCTTCTCCCGGTCATCAAGACTCATCATGATTTTAATGTATCTGGAAAATGCATCCATGAAGGAAAACATTTTGTTTCCAGTCGTTGCCTCCACTAGCCGGTCAATATGTGGAAGTGGGAAGCTGTCCTTTGGACATGCCTAGTTCAAATCCGTGAAGCCAACAACTCACCACTTTCCATTCTTCTTCTTTACTACCACCCGGTTGGGAAGCCAATCTGGGTACTTTACTTCCATGACGGATCCGACTTTTAACAGTCTCTCCACCTCGTCATTCACCGCTTGGGCTTACTCTGGCCCGAGTTTACGCCTTTTCTGCTTCACCGGCTTAAAGGTTGGTTCTACATTAAGATCGTGTCTTGTGATGCTGATGTCAATCTTGGGCATATCTTCCGCTGCCCATGTGAATGTGTTCACATTTTCTCTTAAGAGAGAAATAAATTCTGATTTGATCGGCTCTTCTAGGTTAGCTCTGATATATGCCCATAGCTCCGGGTGCACTTTGTCTATGCATACAGAGATCACCGGATCGTACGGGGATCATCCTTTATTTTTCAGGCTTTCTCGGTCTGAAATGTTGAACTCTAGCTTCTCAGATTGCCGTTCCGCCCTTGTGTTCTTTAGTTTTGTCTTAGCATCAGACTCGGTCACTGGCCCTCTTAGTTTGTGCTCCATTAGAAAATAATCTTGCAAATCTTTCGGCCGTCCCCAGATCGTTTCTGTTCCGGTTAGGGTCGGAAATTTGAGGCAAAGGTGGTAAGTCGAATGAATTTCCTTCATCGAATTTAGCAAAGGGGTTCCGATTATTGCGTCGTAAATTGCTGGGAGATCGTCCAACGAGAATTCTACTTCCTTTTTCACTCCTTTTTCTCCCACGTGGAGTCGGATTGCTCGGTTGGTCATTGTCGTTCTCCCGATGGAACCAGTCAACTGTTTTGGATGGGTTGTGAGATTCAAAGTCCCAATGTTCATCCTCCGAAGGGTTTCTCAGAATATGACACTCACCGAACTCCATGTGTCGATTGGAACTCTTACCACATCATTTTCTCTGGTAACGTGGCTGATGACGAGGGAATCATTGTGGGGGTGATCGATTCCAGTGGCCTCTTTTCCCTTGAACGAGATCCGGTCGCCTTGAACCTCTTGCGCTTGGCTCCCATCCATCAATTCTTCGGACATCGCTTTCGTTCTCGTATCCTCTTTTTCTTAGGGTTTAGAATATTTCTCGTCTCCACCCAAGGGCCCAAACTGTGAGAGACAAAACTCTCAAAATCAAAACTTATAATAAATTGGCGCTCGAAAATCCTATTTTATAAAAACTCGAGCACTAAGATTGAATGTTTGGTTTTACTGAGTACAAAGGATTTCGTAAATATTTTATAGTCTTACAATACAAAGTCTTAAGTATTCAGAATGGGATATATAAAACCTAGTACATGCTATCATATATAAATTGCAATATCAAAGTCTTGAGGTGTTTAGGAGGGCTGCTAGTGATGTGGGACGTTGTCAAGTTTATAAATTTGCCGACTTTGACAGGCTTGAGCTTGATCCATGGCCCAACTTCTCAACACACCGTCGTTTGGTCTTGTCCTGGCCCAGGTCACCTCTAGTTTGCCCCGGTATCTGGTTTAAGCTTTCCCTCCGGTTTTGCTGTCAGTTTATGAATAGTGTTCCGTGAACAGTGTTTCATGAACAATTCCGTGAACTCTGAAAGTGGATAACACTAGACCAAACTGTCAGCTCACCAGTTCGGTAAAGATAAGTGAAGAATGCATGTACGAAGGGCCAGGTCGCCGCCTTGTGACTTTGTTCAGGTCGCCATTCACTGTAGGTAAAGTTGGTGACCTGCCTTGTGCTTGAGCAGGTCGCCATCTTCACATGACGGTTCAACTTGTCATTTGCCTCACCGGACGCTTAATTCTCCTTTCAATTTGATGTTCATCTTATCGGCCCAGGTTTTGCACATACCATGTTTAATTTCGACTTCCTATTTGTTAGATTTACTTAAATACTTCTCTCCCTTGCTCTCTAAATCCATTCAGTCTCTCTCACCCCAATTTCATCCCTAAACATGATTCAAATCAAACCACTATGTCACTAGGCCACATATGTACATGGATAATTTTTGTCCACCAAGTTCTGTCAATCGATATTTTTCCACATGTTTAAGTCCATCGATTTGTGTAGATCAAATGTTTGTCCACGCGGTTTGGGTCCGTCATTTTATTGTCCACGTGTACACACCCATCAGTCCATACTAATGCTTCATCATTGTTTTACTCTAACATCTTATCCCTTACTTCTATACACATGACTCAACATAAATAATGATTGGGACGAGAGACTTCCACAAAGATTGTTTGCAACTGATTGGTTTCCCAGCAATAAGTTAAACATCTACTCAAGGCCAGACATCCTTATACTCATCTACGCTACCCTGAAAGGCACACGAGTGTTCACTGGCGAAGCAAGTTCTTTCAATCTAATGCCCATCTCACCGGCCCCCGTTTTGGACATACCAGGTTTGATTTCAACTTCCTATTTGTTAAATTTACTTCTCTCCCTGGTCCCCTAAGTCCATTTGTCTCTCTCACCCCAATTTTATCCCTAAACATGATCCAAATGCCACATATGTACGCAAATAACTGTCCATCATGTCATATTCATCTAATCTAGTCCACTAGTTTCTGTCCATCAAGTTCTGTCCATCAGTTTCTTTCCACACGTTTACGTCCATCCATTTGTGTCCATCAAAAGTCTGTCCACGCGTGATCCGCCCATCATTTTATAGTCCACGCCCATCAGTCCATACTATTGTTTCATCATTGTTTTACTTTAACAAATCTCATCCCTTACTTCTATACACAGAACCCAACATCAATAATGATGCGGACGACAGACTTCCACAGAGATACGTCCTCTGCACCTTTTTTGGTGTACAGCCCATCAGGTTCCCGCTCTTAGAGTTCGGGGAAATGGCTGGATTGCCATGTGGTGAGTTCCCAGAAGACTACGATCCAGAACTCCAACAACCACTAGAACAGGAGCCAAATGCATTCTGCTCCTTCAAGCTGCCAAGAAGACCACATGGACTGAACACTACACGACGTGGAAAATTCGATAAACGACTCATCCCAATTGTTATGTTGCTTGTTAATTTTTTAAACTTCATCACACAAGCTGAACTTTATTTGCTTTTGTAGACTTTCGATGAAGTTATTGTTTAGTTATAATTACTACTGGTATTGTTGGACATGAAAATAACATGTTTTATCTTCAAAAACAAGCTAGATTGTGGGTGCAATTAACATCGAACAAATGTTCAATACAAAATGGACAGATTCGAATAGTAACGTGAAGTAACTTTGTTATTAATACATGGATGAAATAGATATATTTGAATGCTCAAATTTTCATTGTTAGAGAAACCTAAATTTAGTATATTATTAGCCACATGGACGTTGTTTTGTGGACATTAACTTTCCATCATCCACTGAATGATAATTCCTAATGACATTATAATGAACATCATTATTCATTTAATCCACCAATCTCCAGTCCACCAATCTCATGTCCATCAATCTCTTGTCCACCAATATCTTGTTCACCAATCTCATGTCCACCACTCTTGTCCGCCACTCATGTCTACCAATCGCCTGCCCACATGGAAGTTGTCTTATGGACATACGCTTTCCATCATCCACTGAATGACAATTCCTAATGACATTATAATGTACATCATAATTCATTTAATCCACCAATCTCATGTCCACCAATCTCCAGTTCACCAATCTTCTGTTCACCAATCACCTGTCTACCACTCCTGTCCACCACTCCTGTCCACTAATCCCTGTCCACCAGTCTCCTTTCCACATGGACAGGTATATCTCTCTTATGCATTTCATCAAACACTTTGAATGCATCTTTTTATTCTTTGATCTTAGTTAATATAATGGTGTTTCTAGCGAGTTTATGATTAAATATGAATAACAAAGAGTAGATTTGGTGATTAAGTTTTTAGAAAGAAAGAAGTCCAGAGAAAGAAGATAAAATCTATGATACCAAATCTCTACTGAAAGAATCATAACGCAACAAAAGCTGAAGAGGAAGAATGACAAAAACCTTCCATCGTAATTGATAGAATTGCTCCGCCGGAGAAGAACACAGTTCGGCTCGGCCCTTGTGCACATTCACGTAAGTTTAAATTTTTCTATGTGAATGTGTAATTATAATTTCTTTTCTTTTTCGGTTACAGCATGCGTTTCAGTTAGTTTTGAATTACACAGGGGCAATTTTGCTATTTTTATCAACCCTATTATTTGTCATACATGCAGAAAGTGCGTTTTTTAAAAGTTTTGACAGTCAAAACTTCTATTAGCGTAAATCACTCAACAAAATATTGTTATACGTTTCGGTTAAAAACCGAATAAACTGAAAATAAATAAAAAAATCCAAATCAAACTACATCAGAATCTATATATAATATTAATATGGTAGTTAATTTGTATTAATCGAAAGACAAAACAAAATAGATCAAATTTGAATTAAACACTCTTAATTTTTGTGTGAAAGACTGAATAAACAAAAAATGAAAGGTATATAAACTAAGCTAAACCAAAATAAATATGGTTTCAATATGGTAAATAATTTTTATAAACTAAAAAACAGAGAAACCAAACTCAAACAGTACAAATAAATATCCAAATGAAACACCCCACTATAAAACTGATGATCTCTCATAAATTTAAATAACAATGGTAGGGGATGCCTTTCAATAACTGAGACTATAGAAAAAAATGGGGGCCTACAACTTAACATTATAAAGACATAATAAACATATTCTCAGCTAAATGGTATTTTTCTAATCTTAAATCATTAATAAAAAGAGAGAAGATATTCTATTCCATTCTTACAAAACACAAAACAAAACAAAATAATAGAAAACTTAATTATGTATAAAAGATATTAAAATAAGGGCCTTAAAAAAATGGGGGCCAAATCCCATGTTTCACTTTACTCATTCCAAAGCAGCCAGTGAATACCGGTCTATAGTCTAATCCAAATCTCTATAGAGACCACTCGTAAACAGAAAGAACCAAGCAGGATTGGCAATGCACCAGTCTAATACGTCTTTACTATTTCCCTGTTCCTAACTTTTTTTTCATGTAAACATATTTATTATGTTATTAAATTCCTACTTGTCACAATACTGAGCATTATGTGAAACAGTCTAAACGTAGATGCATAAACGTAGATGCATGACATATTGCTCCCCCAAAATTCTCTGCATTAGACAAGATTTCAGTAAAATCTCACACCATACTCGATGCTTCTTTCCTATTGACTGGGATCAACATTAACCTCTTCCACACAACTTGATGGTGTTTTGGTACATGATGACCATAAACTCATGACAAACAACCAAACTCAAGAATCATCGGTAAATCCGAATGTCGAGCAAATTTTATCTTCATGAAGGAATCCCACCTCTAAACCCTCCTTCCAGAATATAGCAAAACCAAAATTATGCCTTTAGGTTTTACTGTGTGAAACCATTTGTAACCCAAACTAATATGTTAATTGAAAACAAACTCATAACAATTATTTGTCTTCATTAGAAATAAGATGTGAGGAAAATGTTTTTACGCACTTTTTTGAGATGTTGAATTGTCAAAAGATTTTGACAATCCCAGCCCCTATCTTGTTCTCTATCTCTTCCTCATTCTTTATATCAATCACACATTTCATCCTTCTTGCTCCTCGTTCTTTGCCGTTAAAATATATTCATTGTTTTCTCGTAGCTTGTGGTTCTTCACAAGTTTTTCAAACAGGTTTGGAACCGGTTAAGTATTGTCGAACTCAATCTCTCTTAAATCTCTTTTATCATACCTTGTTATGTGAATCGTTGCCATTTTCTCGTTGAACAATGTTTTTTCTCTAAAAACATTTAGATTATATAGATGGCTCATGAAAAGGATCCCAAGATTTTTCACGTTTGGATTAGTTTTCTTTTTAAGAAAGTTAATTTTTTGAAACCTTCGAATTTATGATGAATTCTCTATTCTCCACATGCTGAATTAAAACTTAAAAGTACTTATATTGGCTACAGACTTTTTTAGGGGGTGGTACTTTTTACAACATAATGTTCTAAGCACATGCACTCTCAAAAACTTAGAGGAATCTGTGAAGAGCAGAGTGACGTTTAATTTTTTTTTCTCTTTTCTCTAATTTCACACAAAAACACATAATTTGACTAGTTAGCAAAATGTACTCATATTCTTTTTATTATGCTTTGTCTGAATCATTTTATTTAATGATGTTATAATAAAAATATGGAATTTATTCATATAAAATATATATATATTATTCATAAATATCAAAAAAAAAAAATTAATGTTAGTGCTATTTATTTCACAAATGATGTATTATCAAAAAAGTTTACCATCTATTCACTTACTATGATTGTGGTCAAATTAAAAAAAAAAAACTTTTTTGGCAAAAAAAAAAAAATCATTCAACAGATGTATATAGTATATTGCTATTTTTTACACAAATCATTCAACCTTAGTTTACCATCAATTAGCTTACCAACATTGTGATCAAAGTTCAGATTTGTATTATTTCCTCTATTTTTATCATCATTAAATACAATGATTCAGATAAAGTATATTCTAAAACATTTTGGTGATTTTTTTAGAAGAAAACAAGTGTCGCACAAAATCGATATTTCATCACTGTTGGGTTAACCTTTTATAGTCGTCTGCAGATGAAAGCTTGTGATCATTACAAATTCTATCATAAATCTTAATGATAAGGTACTACTAAATCTTATCTTTAGTCTATTTTTTTAAAATTAAATATCTTATTATATAAAAAATTAACAAAACCTTACATCTATCTGATTTTTTTAATAAAAATATATACAATGTATTTATAATGAATTTTCTAAAATTATAGCAACCTTTCGAATTAAATTACTTTGAAGTTCACCAAAATAATTAAAAAATCACCAAGATTTTATAAAATATACTTAATCTAAATCATTTTATTTAATGGTATTGATAAAAATAGAGGAAATAATATGAATTTGGAACTTATTCAAATAAAAAGATATAGTATTTATAAATTTCGAAAAAAAAATTATTTAATGTTTGTGCAATTGTTTACAGAAACGGCGTATTGTCAACTTTTTTTATCATCAATTCACTTACCAAAATTGTGGTCAACTTAAAAAAAAAAAAAAACTTTATTTGACAAAGAAAAAAAATCATTCAACAAAAGTATATGGTTGATTACTATTTTTTACATAAATGATGTATTGTCAAATTTTTTTGTCATCTATTCGCTTACCAAGATTATGGTCAAATTAAAAAAAAAATATTTTATTTGAAAAAGAAAAAAAAATCATTCAACAGAAGTATATGGTATATGAAAGGTTGGTATAATTTTAGAAATTTCATTATGAATACATTGTATATTTTTATAAAAAAAATTATATAGATGTAAGGTTTTCTTAATTTTTTATATAATTAGATATTTACTTTATAAAAATTAGAATAAAGATAAGATTTAGCAGTAACTTATCATTAGTATTTATGGTAGAGATTTTTAAAATCATTAAAGCTCTAAATATCAATGAACCTTAAACGATAAAAAAAAACATGTATTGATGTCCAGGTCGGCTAATGCTCCCAGGTTGATGCATGGTTTGGTTCGAGTTCGGTTAATACCAGATATCCGAAATAGTAACCAAAGTAATCAAAGCCTTTCTTTTCTCTTCATTTCTATTTTTGGGTATTAGTTCAGTTTGGTATTTATAATCTTTAATTTTCGAGTAAATCGGTTCATATTCAGATATTTTATGTATTTTTGGTTACTTCGGTTACAATATACCTGAAATAGTAACCAAAGTCTCTCCCTCCTCCTCACCTCTATTTCAGATATATTGGTTCTTATCTGGGTATATTATGTATTTTTGGTTACTATGGTTACAAAATACCTGAATCGATCCGAATCCAAAATTAAATCGGGTATTATTCGGATTCTAACTAAAATACAAGAACCAATTCAAATCCGAATGGTACTGAACCAAACCTAACCCAAAATTTAAAATACTCGAATGGATCCTAAATTACATAACTGGGGGAATATATACTCAAAAAACCGACCCTAACCCAAACGGATATCCGAACACTCAAATAAACTAGTTGTATCCTTATAATTAGTTGAATAAGAAAAACCATCAACGCCAAGTGACACTTTCTGAAGCGAACACGAAAGGCGTGTGTTATGTATTCGTGTTGCCGAGCAAAAAGCTATCTCATGCACGGTTTAATTTGGATTGGAATAAGTGTTTTATTTTTATCGGCCGTTAAGACTGTTAATAAATTTACCTTATCTAAATTGTTTAAAATCAATTATTGTATAGTAAATTAATTTTTATTTATATTTTTAAAATTAAAATTATCATTTTCATATTTTATAAATAAAGATTTATTTTATTTAATTTGAACAAAGAAAAAAACATCTTATATATAATTGGTTATTAGTCTCCAATAAACTCTTGTTTATGTCTTTTTTGAAAAAATCTGCCAATTACCATTTTAACTACTCAATCACAACAATAAAAATTTTCATTATTTCATTAACAATACAATATATAAAATAAACCAAAATACTTAATTATTAGTTAATTTAATTTAATTTTAATTGATAATCATTATTAATAACTAATTTAAAAACAAAACAAAAGTAATATAAGAATATGAATTTTGGGATATGGTGTTCACTTCTATTAAGAAAATATTATTGTAAAGGATAAAAGATATATTTGTATTGAATTATTAGAAGGAAAAAAGAAGATAATATATAATGTCAAAAAGTAAAAAAACAAGAAGGTGTTGAAAAAAAAAATCGAATATTCATAATCTTACTTTTTGTTTCCTTTTTTCTATTATTCACCATTCTTCAAAATTACAAGATTTATTTCTTTCTTTTCTTCTGACCACATTACAAGATTTCTTTACATTTCTTTAATTTTGTTTTCCTTTTTATCTGTTTTCACAAAATCTTATTTTTTTTTTCATTTTCCATCTGATAAATATGGATTTTTTTTTTTAATTATCAACAATTTTTTTATTATTCTATATCTTTTTTACAGCAAATTAGAAATTTATTTAAAAGTATTATTTTTATAAATAATTTAATATTTATGAAAATTAAAACATTATTAATTCACTAATAAATTAAAATATATGGTGTTAATTTCTAATAATTTATTTATGACTCAATAAAAAAAACACCAATTTATGAATCCATACTGAATTTTTGGTATTTTTAAAATTCAAAAAATCTAAAAAATTTGGTTTTCAGTTATCTGAAAATCATTAGTTTTTTACTCTTTATATTTGTGGTACGTGTAATATGGTTAGAAATTGACAATAAAAATCAGAAGTATACATCTTTAATGTATTCAAAAATTCTTATTTTATATAAATTACAAAAATACTAAGTCAATTAACTTTTTGGCTAATTCTACTTTTGTTATGTATTTATAATAAAACTGAAATAAGAAGTCATTTATTCTGTTTGGATTTATTTTTTTGTTCATGCAATGAGCAATGTATTTTTCTAATTTTTATATTTTCCATTTTGACAACGTAAAAAAATATATATAAAAAGGTAAAAATGAATTCTCAGAATACCCAAGAATCAATTTTTTAAAAATTATATGGAAATATCCAAAACTCAGGAAATGAATGGAGAAAACAAAAATCTCAATGATTTTTATCAAAGAAAAAACAATAAGCTTATGATAAACAATATGTTTGTCTTTACATTGAAGTATAAGGAGAAGAATTAAACTAGTGTCAGAGTTGGTGACATAGATAAAATGTAGAGTGTGACAAAGAAAGGATCAATGGAGGGGATACCCTCCTCAACCAAACATTAATATCATTTACCTCAGTTATGATTTAAATTTATTTGGATTTAATTTTAATTGAGTAAATGTAGTTAATTTCTATTTTATCCATGAAAACTTAATAAAACTACAAAAATGCCACCATTTGATTTCCAACCTTTTCGACTTTTCCTCTTCCCCATCCCCACGCAGACCACCTTATCTGTAAAAAAAAGGATCCACAGTAAACCGAGTAAAAGCGAAATCGAAGTTTGAAAGAAACTGACCAACTCTCTTTCCTCCTCCAGCGAAACGGATCCTAAAAATGCTTGGAAAAACTCACTAATTTTGGTTCGGAGCAACTCAGACGCAACTCGCTGCAAGTCGAAAAAGGTAAGACTCAGATTCTTGACTGTTTTTTAAGTCCCTTCAGATGCGAGCTTCTATTTTTTTAGTCGGTTTTAACCTATTTGTGCGATTGAGATGTAGGCGGAACTGTCTCACTTCTCCACCCTCAACCATGTTCCATAGTAGGAATCCTCTGTATATATTGAAAGAGAAACTTCCGGGAGAAGTTCAGGAACCCGAAGATCTCCCTTCAGGAGAAAGCAGCCGAACCGTAACGGACGCCGATTCCAGTTCAACGGTATGTATAACCAACTTTTGGTACTTGCATGTCCGTTTTGAACAAACAGGCATTTTCGGGTTTGTTTAAACTTCAGTTTTTGGGTTTTGGGTTTGTTATCGATTTCATCAATTTTTAACGATTTTTGTTTCAAATTTAGACTGTATTTTTGGTTTTAGTAGAACTCGGTAAAGGAGTAGATTCAATTTTGTAAGTTAGTATTTTCTGGAAAAAAGTAACACTTGGTAGAACTATGAAATAAAAGTAACACTCCGTACAACTTTTTGTTGTAGGGAACTGAACCAGTGCTTCCTATGGAGATGCACTTCAAGCCATCAGAGTAGGTGAAGAAAATCAAGCTCTCGACAAGGTGTTATGTCACCCAAGCAGTAGATACACTTTTAAAAGGGTTAAAACATCTGCTTAAACCAGATGAGAAGAGGTTGTTTTTGAATCATCCCTAATTCAAGCATTTCTTCCACATGCACAATGACCCAAACCACAAGTTGATGGACATGTGGTTGCTACTTCTTCGAACGGTGTGTACGGACAAGAGGAAGGAAGCTTGGTTCATTGTGAATGGCGTTCCCATTAGGTATGGTCTTCGGGATCACGCTCTCATCTCTGGCTTAAACTGTCGCAGCTATCCTCGGGACTATAACCAATTGGGCAGTATGGAGTTCGTGGAGAGGCACTTTAAGGCGGGACCTAGAATTAAATATTCCAATGTGAAATAAAAACTATTGTCAATGAGATATTCTGAAGATCGGTTGAAGATGGCTATCATCTTCTTTTTATCAAGTGTGATTATTGGGCAGTTGAAGACAGGACCAAATGCTCCTTCCGTGGAGCCATTCTTTCTCAGAGCTGTGAATGATCTTAATTTGTGTAAGACATTTCCCTGGGGGAGATTGTCTTTTGATAACAATATGAAAGAGTTCAAACACACTTTGGATCATTTTGGAGGAGAAGTTCGCGGATCAAATTAGGTTTATCCAAGTTTTTGCATTCCTTTGGAGGTAAATATGGATAAAGGTATTTGTCAGTATTACTTGTATTTCCTTATATTTGAAGCTAACTCAAATTATATATTTCGTTTTTAGCTTTTATCGTTTGAGGCAATCTCATCACTGAGGAAGAAATTCGGAGAAGATGTTCCAACTGTGAAGAAGACGTGCCCAAGGATGTGCAAGAGGAAGTTTAAACAGAGTGCCCTGAAAGAATTTTCTCTTGAGAATATAAATGAAGCACTTGGTAAAACTAAAGTCAGTAATCCTTTTTTGTTTTGAACTTTTTAAAATTGCATTGTTTATTTATAATCCTTGTTTATATTCACAGGAGATTGATAGCATTTTAGTCCCTCAGGCCGAGGAAGAAGTTTTTATTACTCGAATTACTGAGGACGATGACGACGAATATGTCTACGATCCTATTATTCATAGTTGGATGAAGTGTCTTGTCAATGAGGAGAAGCCAATCTGTTTTGAGCAGATGTATGAACAAGATGTGGCAGCCCGATTAGGAAAAGCTGTGAGTGAGCCCAATGCGGCAATTGACGGCCCGACCAATGCGGCAATTGAGGCCCCGCTGAATGCAGCAACTGACGCACCGACGAATGCTGCTTTGGAGGCACTCGGTCAGAGCCTGAAGAATACCATGGAGAGAGGGTTCAAGGAAGTAAATAAGAAGGTTGTTGAAATCGAGAAAAGACTATTAGTTGTGGAGGGATATGTGAAGGAGCAATGAGATGCTCGGACGGCATATGAGGACATGCAATACACTTTTAGTCAACCGTATGAGGCCACTACGGTTTTTGAAAGAGAGTCTGAGGTAATATTTTGTTTTCTTTTACCATTAAACAAAAATGTAACACTAGGTAATACTAAGTACAACTGTACATGTACGCAGGGTGAAAAAGTTGGAGGTGCTGAGAATGAGGAGGGAGAGCAAGAGATAGAGAAAGAGGCAGAGCAGGAGGTAGAAAAAGAGGCAGAGAAGGAGGCAGGAAAGGAGGCAGAGCAGGAGGCAGAAATGGAGGTAGAACAGGAGGTAGAACAGGAGGCAGAGAAGGAGGCAGAGAAGGAGGCAGAGCAGGAGGCAGAGCAGGAAGCAGAAAAGGAGGCAGAGCAGGAGGTAGAGAAGGAGGCAGAAAAGGAGGTAGAGAAGGAAGCAGAACAGGAGGCAGAAAAGGAGGCAGAGCAGGAAGCAGAAATGGAGTTATAGTAGAAGGTAGAACAAGAGGCATAGAAGGAGGCAGAGCAGGAGGTAGAGCAGGAGGTAGAGCCAGCAAAGGATTCAGATAAGGAGGAGGCAGCGAAGGATGTAGAGAAGGAAGATGAGACAGCGAAGAACGCAGATAAGGAGGAGGAAAAGGTAAATACCATTTTAAAAAATTGTGATACTAGGTGATTCTAGGTAATACTAAGAAATAGTAACTAATACTAAATAATACTAGTTGTATTTTGCAGGAGAAGTTAATGAAGGCAAAAAGGATAAAGGGTTTAAAGAGGAAAGTGGGTACCCCTGTCACGTATGGGAGGAGAAAGAGGACCAAAAAACTTTTCCAATAAGAGATAGAGAAGAAGGCAGAGAAGGAAGCAGAGAAGGAGACAGAGAAAGAGGCAAAGCAGGAGGCAGAGAAGGAGGAGGAAGCAGAGAAAGAGAAAGAGAAGGAGCAGGAGCAGGAGGTAGAGCAGGACACATATACAGAGGAGGAGGCAAAGAAAGAGAATGAGAAGGAGAAGGAGCAGGCGGAGAAGAAGGAGCAGGAGCAGGAGGTAGAGCAGGACACAGATAAGGAAGAGGTAAATACCGTTTTAAAAAAATTGTGATCCTAGGTTATTAATAATACTGGTTGTGTTTTGCAGGGGAAGGAATGAGAAGATGATGTTTCTCCAATATCAATGGAGAGGTGTAGCACTGTGAGAGTTAAAGAAGGGAAAATGGTAAAGGATTTAAAGAGGAAAGTGGGTACCCCTGTCACGTATGGGAAGAGAAAGATGACCAAAAAACTTTCCCAACATGTGTTACCTCAATACACAGAGGAAAATGGCAATAAGCACAGTAACAAATGAACTATGTTTTAAGTAAACAATGATATGCTATGTTTTGTGTTTCCCATTTTAAAACAATGTTATGTTTGTTTGATGTTTTAAACTATGTTCTGTTTTAAAACAATGTTATGTTTGTGTTTAAAGGAATTATGATTATACTTTAAGAATTTGAAAAACCTCTAAGCAAAGTGTAACATAAAATTCAAAAATAGACACTAAAAAGAGTTCAAAACATAGTCATTAGTACAATAAACTGAGAAAGAACATGTCTAGAACATTGTCTTGACCAGTAAGAATTCCCATTAAAATGTAAACAGAACATTAAACAGGATTCCCATTAAACATTGTCTCAACCAGTAAGAATCTTCTTCAGCTCCGCAATATCTTCACGTATTTTTGATAACTCGTATTGAATGGCACCGATTTCCTGGAACCTCTTTTTCTGCTCGCGAAGCTCAGTGTTTAACTTTTCAAGTTCCTCTTCTACACCGTGGAGCCATAATTTCCTTGCGTGCAGGCCATCATTCTGCACGTAAAAATATATTTATAACAAATTCAAGGATGCATGTAAACTATCTCAACTCACCTCATACGCTTTGCAGGTAAACTATCTCTTTGCAGCGTTGGGTTCAGTTGCGGTTTCAACAACCTCACAGATGTTTTTCTCTCCACATGGACAACGTGTCATAATAACATAGTCAGAATAAGGGATCCACTCTAATCTCTCCATTAACTTCTTGTTCCTTTTGTCCGAACGGTAGTTGGGGTCTAGGGGATCCATTAGGTAGATCTAATAGTAATACCAAATGTTATCAAGTGTTACCAAGTGTTAGTCATAGTAATTTTGAGGTAAAACCCAAAATATAGGATCCTAAATCGAATGTCCTAAATCGTATGTAATTCCAAATTTGACAACAAACCCAGAATATAGGGTCTTGAATCTAATAGTAATACTGAATGTTTTCAAGTGTTACCAAGTGTTAGTCATAGTAATTTGGAGGTAAACCCCAAAATATAGGATCCTAAATCGAATGTCCTAAATCGTATGCAATTCCAAATTTGACAACAAACCCAGAATATAGGGTCTTGAATCAAAGGGGTGTCCTAAATATCATATGCAATTCCAAATTTGACAACACACCCAGAATACACTTACTTTTAGAGTCTCAGAGAAAGGAGAACCTATGGAGATGAGAGACAGTTTGGATAAATGAGTTTACGAGGCCCTGGTACGAGAGGAGAGGAGGAAGAAGAAGAGGCGGCAGAGGGGTCTAGAAGTAAGGGGTAAGGGTTCCCTGAAAATAAGAGGGAGGACAAGTCGATTTTTTGGGGATTTTTTTGAGGGAATAATGGGAGAGAAACCTGAATAAGAGGAGAGGGAAACCTGAATAATAGGGGAGGAATAATGATGAAAACCCTAGATTTTTGGGATTTTTTTGTGAAACCAAAGAAAACTTAGAGGACCACTTATGTGAAATGTGAAAATTAAAAAACCTTGCGCCGCCATGTATACACATGTGTTGTTTTTTGCTTACGTGGACACCGCCAAAATTACACTTTGTTTTCCCCAGTTTTCTATTTATACCAATTTGCAAATAGTTTTACTTTTCGGTGTTTTCAAGTTTAATTAGTTTTACACTACCACAAAAATTATATTTGTAGTTTGACATATGTTTTTAGTCAGTACGTTCACAATTCAGAGATGTTTAAAAACTCATTTTCTGTGCGTTTGGCTTCCTAATGTGATTAGTCTTAACAGAGTGTTCATAGAAATGTAAGGTGTTGTTTGTATAAATATGCTAATAATAAACCATAATGCTATTTTTTTTTTTCAAGTTCATACACATATTTTTAACATTCAATACTGATTTATGCAATGTAAGAAGAATGAAAATTCTTAATAAAAATAAATAAATTTATTTGTTAAAAAAGAAAAATATATATTAAATAAATTAAACCGAGTATTTCAAAGTTAAACCAGTTATACATAATATTTCAAAGTTACAAACAAGAAGACGAAATACAAAGATAAACTAAGCATCACTACCACTTTCAAAATATGCATACATCCCTGGTAGTCCTCTACTTTTCCCTCTCCCTCTCCCTCTCCCCCTGCCTCTCCCTGTTCCTCGGTGTTCTCCAGCTGATGGGAACCTTCTTTCTTGATTTCTTCCAGTCTTCTTGACCAACTCCGGTGGAAAGACACCCAAATTTCGTATATGCTCAGGAACAATTCAATCAGACTTATGGGGTACTGGATAAATCGTCCTGCAATACGCCAATGACCATACCTCCATCGAATAATATTTCGAGAAAAACTCTTGGAGATGGAGGTCTGTCTCCGTCTCTCCACTCATGAAGATGGCAGCAGCAATTGCATGCACACATAGGTATCTATCTATATCAAAGTACCTGCAACTGCAAGTTTTCCTTCTCATATCAACCAAATAAGATTTGCCATCACGTCCAATGATGATGTATTCACGAAAGAAGCCGTTCAACTCATAAACCGTCAATTTCTTTGCTTCCAGTGATATTTTATGGAGTTCTTTCTTCACATAAGGTACAAACTTCTGTGTGTTTGATCCTGCAGCAGTGTTCCTATGCTTGTTAAACCATTCACCCATTTTTTCAACAATCACATCAATCATTGGTAGCAGCGAGTATTTTCTTGCTTTCCTTAAAACACCACTAATATATTCAACAATATTGGAGGTTTCTATGTTGTATATTTCTCCTGGAAAATAACATCTCGCCCATTTCTCCACATCAACACTATTGTCCAGATACTCTGCTGCAGCAGAATACTTAGTTCTAAAAGCAGCATAAAGAGTCAAGAACTCACTCTCTGTATAGGCATGAGCACATTCTTTGAATTTATGTACACATGTATCTTTGTAGACGTAATAAACGCCTCCTTTCACGTTTTAAGAAAAATGTTCTATACAATACCCATGCTCAGACAACGGGAACACCACAACCAATTGACTCGATGAGGCTAGGGTTTCTATCAGAAAGAAACACCATTCCAAGATCATCCGGTATTACTGATTTTAACTTATTCAAGAACCACATCCAGCTAGCTTCTTTCTCACCGTCAACTACACCAAAAGCAATTGGATAATGATGATGATTAGGATCTTGAGCTATAGCAACAATTAAAACACCACCATAACTAGTCTTAAGGTGGGTTCCATCCACTACAATGACTTTTCTCATGATTTGAAATCCCTCAATGGAACCTCCCAAAACAAAGAATAGATACTTAAACTTTTTTCCCTCATCCAATTCCACATAAGTCCGTGTACCAGGATTCATCAACTCTAGCATGTACATATAACAATACAGCATTTGGTAACTCTCCTCTGGACTTCCCCGCACATCATTCGCAGCTTGTTGTCTTCCCCTCAACGCAGTAAAGTATGATACTTTAACACCAAGTCTCCCTTGAACCATCCCAATCAAAATTTTTTGCAGTAGGAGTGTCGAACTGACCCGGATAATTTTCATGTAAAACAGATGCAACTAGTCATGGTGTGCCTTTCCTTCTATTTATGTTTGTAACTGAAGTAGCTCTAGAGTATGTATGCATCTTGTTGTAAGTTATAACCGTGAAACGATCTGAATTCATAAGCTTTGCAACTTGTAATGACCACTTGCAACCAACTGTAGCTTCATGACATTTTACCACATATCCCTTTCTGTCAGACTTGATTGTTCCAACCTCAAAACAGTTCTGATGTGAAGCTTTATGAACTAAATCTTGCACTGTCTCTTTACTTCGAAATTCTTGGCCTATAGTCACATCAATACCATCTTCCCAACCAGTATTTACATTCGATTCTTCTACTATACCACCTGGAACCTCATCTTCCCAGTCAATATTACCAAGTTCTTCCCTTGAAACATTTCTTCCTTCATGCTCTTCCGATCCTTCGCCTCTGTAGAGAGTAACCATATCATTACTACCATCTCTATCTTCATCACAATCTCTACCATCATTAACATCTCTACCAAACAACTCTTCATTACTTACACTATTATCACTTTCATCATCATTTGCTTGCCCAATTCCCTGGTTTTCATCAACCTCTTTCACAATCTCCACATGCAACATACTTCTACATGTTTGGTTATTAACTTGCATTAGGTAGCCAAGAACTTCATCATGATTCCGGATATATGATGGTTTCTTAGGATCCACTACCAATGAAAACTAACTAACATTCAGTTGTGTCGTTGCTTCATCTTTCTTAATCTTCCTGCAAATTCCCTCAACTAACCCATCATACATGACCTCCTCAACTTATGTCTTTATCACTAAAGTGTGAATTTCATCTTCTCCTGAGATCCATCTTATCTCTTCACCGTCCTTTTCATAACATCCCCCATAATCAACACAAATAACAGTGTATCTACTATTATTCAATTCCCCTGAACAAGAATAAAAAGTAACATTAACATATGTCTCAATCATATGAGTTCTCTCTGTAATACAACTTAGTTATACCTGTTGTTTATGTAATACTTGTTCTATCAGTAATACCAGTTTTCGAATTACGCTCAGTAATACCAGTTGCACTAAGTAATACCCACTGTCTTAGTAATACCAGTTGTGGTTCAGTAATACATAGTTCGTCTACCCAAAAAATTTTCTTTTCATTTGTGAAACTACTATGATTTACTACGATTCAAAATGATTTGATACACATTTAACCATTATAACTGCTCTTGTTTAACATGTAATCACCTTTCCAATCAACTTACCAAAGAATTTCAATTACCCAATGATCCAAAAAAAGGTAAAACTATCTTGTTATCTAAGAGGAATGTAACACTCTCCTAAACACGATTTTACTAAGATTCAAAGCGCAGAATCATAACATCAGCAAAACACTCACCTTTCGAAGATTCCTTAAACGTTGGAGAAACAGGAGAATAATGGAGGAAGCTGTCTGTTTTTGGGAGATATGGAGGAAGGAGGAAGGAGGAAGGTGGAGAAAAAAGAGAGATTGAGTTTGTGGGGCTCATTGACAGTTGAATTTGTTGTTGAGAGCAGTAAATAGGGTTGGATACCAGTTGCCGTCATTGATTTATGAATTATGGGCGAATATTTAATTAATTGTTAAAAGGAGAAGGAGATGGTAAAAGTGAGAGAAAAATAGAAGATGAGTAGTGAGATTAGTAAAGGAGGTAGTGAGATTGTTTTTAAACATTTAAGGGCATCTCAGCCTTTTGTCCCCAAGGAAGAAAATATGGGTGGACTCTAAATGTATAACTTCAACAGTATGGCTGGTGAGTGTTTTTCTCCCTTTAAAAAACTTTTACATATTAAAATTAAGGTTTTGATATTAAAAAAAAAAAAACACCAAACTGATTCTATATTTCCAGTACAAAAGTAGAAATTAAGTGATAAAGCTGCAAATGAAATTCAATAATTATTTCAATCTTGTAATTTTAACTAGGGTTGAAAAAAATATGTGTTAACATTGATTTGATCAGATCCGATTAAAAAAATGGGATATCAGCAGTATAAATTTAAATATTAAGATATTCTGATTTAATCCTCATCCATTTTTTGCATATAATTTCATAAGACATTTAAAGATTATATATTATATTGTTTGAAAAATGAGTTTTCCACTGATTACAAAGCTATTTTTTTTAGAAATTAATAAACTAAAAGTAAAATTTTCAAAAAATGAAATACATTTTAAATAAAATAAATATTTTACAAAAGTGATTTTCAAATTTTAAATATGTAAATAAAAATAGTGATTTAAATTCACATTTATCTTGAAAATTGGTTATATTTTTTCTCAATAATTTGTTAGAGGTAGATCCATAATAAAACTACTTAAAATTAATGAAAAAGGTTAAGATTGTATTTTCTAAATATTATATTTATGTAATAAAATAACTTAATTTAGTTAAACCAAGTACATCTTTTTTACTTTATATATATTCATATTTTCTTAAAAGTTTAAAGTATAAACAGATTTCATATATATCAATCAAGAGGAAAAAAATAAAAACTATTAAAAAATATGATAAAACAAAAGAGCCCATAAGAAATAAATAATTGGCTTACTGTCCCTCCTATCTGCTATAAAAAAGTGAGTTTTGATTAGATTCGGATATATACACAATGCAAAAGAAAAAAATATTAGATTTAAATCTTGAACCGGATAAAATATGTAGTTGTTCATTTGACATATGAATAGTCCTTCTCTCTCACACACATACTAGTTACATATCTTTAGATTTGATACCAATATCCGTGTCATCTTTTTTGTTGGTTGTATATAATATTTATCATCTAAAGATTTTTCAATTTGCGAAATAATATTACTTCTAAGATTTGTTTTGGCAATTTTTCTAAAACCAAGATAAAATTCCGAAAAAATGAAAAACATAAAACACTATCTCTCTGGGTTTCAATCTATTTACTCTCTTAGTTTTTATTAGTGGGCCAAGATTAGTGGTTTCGGCTTTCATCTGATATTTATTTTAACTAAATGCCTAATTATCCCTAAAGACCCATTAATAAAAGACCCATTAATAAAAGCATACTTCTAAAATATAGCAAGTTAATATATCTAATGTCTTCAGAACGAACCTTACAAAATTTAATTTAAATTATTTTCAAAATTTGTATTTAGTAAGAGTTTTTTTCCATTAATTAAGAGTGTTTTTTTTCAATTCGAACAAAGATTTGGTTAACCACTAAATGGTAAAAAAAATTTCCAAAGCATCATTTTGTAAAATTACAATTTTTTTATCAACGTTTTGAAAACCAGATTAGATACTATCGATATAGCTATTAGTTGGCTGGTCGGACATATTTAATTGGTCAAACTCGGTTTTTAATTATAATTTAATATATATATATATATATATATATATATATTCTAGATATATAGTTATATATTTTGCCATATTTTAGAAGTAGGGTTTTATTAATGAGATGATTAGACATTTAATTAAAATAAATATAAAAAAGCAAAGTCACAACCTGTAGCTGCCTTTTAAAATTAGAAAAAAAAAATGAATAGAGAAAAGGTCAATCCAAAAAAAAAATTTATATTTTCCTCTTTTGTTTGAGAATTGATCTCCATTTTAAAATAATCACAAAAAAACTTTCACTCTATTGTCATTTCTCTGAGTTGAAAGGCCTTATAAATGCAAATATCATATACAACCAATCCAAAAAGGTTATAGTGGTGTTGGTATTGACTTTAAAGGTATGAGCTTAGTGTCAGAGAGAGAGAAAAATGTCATATTTTGAATGAGAAACTATATAATTTTTATTGGTTTAAGGTTCACATATAATCTTTCTTTTCTCTTGGATTTTTTTTTAATATATATCATACTCTAATTGGAACTCAGTTTCCATCGATGAAAAAGAAAACAGAAAATAGTAAGTCAGTTTTCCTTTTAAAGCATTTTTCATCAGATATATTAGTATTGAGTTGATATCCAGTGTAGTTTTTAACCGTATGAAAATTTTGGGGTCATTTAGCTTTAGGCCATATGTAGGTTTTATACCATATGAAACCTTCAAGAGCATTTAGTATCGGGTTGTATGGAACTTTCAGATTGTTTGGCTTTAAGATGTATGAAATCTTTAGGGTTGCTTGGCTTTGGACCATAAGGGGGTCTTCGTATTGTAACTAGTCTTTAGGATCGAAAATTTATATAATAATTAAGTAATATAAAAAAATATCTAAGTATATGAAATTTGTTAAGATATGAAATAGATTAATAGATTGTTAGTATGTAATGTATAGCTTAATGGAATTGTTTGTTATATTGTTTTGCATATAGGCGGGTATAATCCTCTTCATCAGGTTTATACTCACACCTCTTTTGTGATACAAATAAGGATTAGTTAATTAAGTTAAAGCGTGAGACTTTTTTGAGATCATGGGGACATTGAATAAATCAAACTTGAGATTTTTATGGGGTTATTTCGAAGAAATTATATTGTAACCTTCAAACATATGTATTTAAATAAGTTTCGATAATTTTAATTACTCACGATGATGTTTTATCTATTATTTTACTAAAAATCTATGATAAATTTACAAGATTTTTGGATATAGGTGTTTTAATATCCTCAAACAAATTTTCTTTTTTGTCGAACATGTTATTCATTTTTACCTTCCATATGGACAATATAATCTGAGAGTTATTTTTTGTTCAGAAAAAAAAAATATATTTAGTTTATCTTTTAAATCAACAGTTTTATATTTTTAAATAGATATATTCAGGAAGAGACTGAAAAAGATAACAACTTCGGAAAAGCTGACACTTGTAAAGTTAAAGATATTGAAATAACATATGGTTAATTATTTTCTCTAAGCATCACACCAGGGCATATCATGCCACATTGATGTTGGAATATAATGTCTTGTACATTTAGAAAGTCCTTACTTTAATCTTTTGTGTATAAGTCTAAGAGTATCAAGTGAAAATTTGTTAGGGATATTTAAAGATCGATGAAATCGACTATATAGAAAATATGAAAATCGCAAATAGTAAAAAGTTACAGAAAATTATCAATATATATATCAGTTTTTTAGTTTAAAAATTAGCTTTAAAAATAAAGATATTAACTACATTTATAGTATCTTCATTTAGAAAATTTAGAGTTGCTTCTACCACTATATAAGTCAATATATTTTATAGTTTAATTTTTTTAAGTAATAATAATTATTTAATAACTACTTTTATATTTTCTCTCATCAAATTTATCAAGAACATATTTATGTACATATATAGCATATATATAATGCATAATTTATAACAATGTTCAAAAACATTAAATACACTAAAATACATTATGAGTCTATTGAAGAGAAGAAAATTCTAACTAAACTGGAGACTTAAATGTTAAAAGACAAGTTTACCGTGTAAAAAATATTTTTTACAGCATTTTTGATTGTTTATTTGATCAATACAAATTAAATGGGGCATGGGGAGTTTTGATTTATGAAAATTGTTTTTGTATTGTATTATTATTAATAATAAAATAAACGTAATCAAATGACATAATTAAAAAAAATTGTGATATATGGGATTTGAGTAATAATAGGTGATATGATGATTCTCTTTTCTTAATATGAAAAAGGGAAAAAACTTCTTATTCAATATAGTAATTAATTTATATTAACTGAAAATTTTGGTTTGGTTTGGAACACAATGCTGAATATTATTCTTAAAAATCGCACTATAAAGTGATTTTTTTTTTTTCTGATTTCATTGTATCTACGTATTTAATCCGTCTTATTTTTTACTGTCAATCCTTTTTTGAGAATCTATATGTTTTAACTTCTTTTGTATATAAATTTACAGAGGATGGATAATTCTTTTCTGTCCATTGTATTTTTTAATTTTAAGATAAAGAACATTGGAAAGTATACGGAGTTTACAGATGAAAAACATAACTTTTGCTAGATCTTCACTGGAAACTATGAAAGCTCTTCATAATCAGAATGAGTGGCCATCTTCACCTCAGTCCTAGTTAAAGTGTTTAAGACAGAACAACTTACCTTTGAATAAAGACTTCTCTCTTTATTGATGTTTAGAAACTAGCTCAAAACTAAACATAAGCTTTCTTAATTCTCTCTTTATGATCTACCACAACTTTGGTGATCATATATATAGGTACAGAACTTCATTAATCCTTTTCTAAACCTATTCCTATTTCTATTATCCTTAGGATTAGATAATTCCTAATTCCACAAGGATTTACATTGAGCCTATCTTATTCTAATCTAAACAAGATAAAGATGTCTTGGGCTCTAAACTATTAAAGCTTATCCAATATTCTCCTCCTTAAGCTTCAAGTCTGTCTTGGAAAGATTTTGAACTCCAATCAAATCTCTCATCTTCTTGAACTTAATCCTTGCTAGGGCCTTAGTTAGTATATCCGCACATTGTTCTTCTCCGCGGACGTGTTCGACTTCAAGTTGATCATTCTCTGCGCATTCTCTGATGAAATGGAACCGTTTATGAATGTGTTTGCTTCTTCGATGGAACACTGGACTTTTGGTGAGGGCAATAACGGATTTATTGTCAATCCGTATTGTCGTCTTCTCACATTCTTCTCCTATAGCCTCACCTAGTAACTCTTGGAGCCAAATTGCTTGCTTTGCAGCCTCTGTAGCAGCCATGAATTCAGCTTCACATGATGACAGAGAAACAGTGTCTTGTTTCTGTGAGCACCATGTGATAGGAGATTCACCAAAGTAGAAGATGTGTCATGTGGTGCTTCTCCCGTCGTCAGGATCGGTATTGTGACTACTGTCACTGTAACTTATTATCTTCTTTGTTCCTCCTCCTTTGAATATTGTTCCGTATGCTTTTGTTCCTTGTAAATACCTCAAAACTTGTTTTAAAGCATTACCATGAGACTCTCTTGGATCCTGCATGTACCTACTTAATATTCCGACTGAAAAAGCAAGATCAGGTCTAGAGTGTAAGAGATATCTCAAACACCCAATTCTCATTCGGTACATGGTAGCATCAATCTCGGGATCTCCTTCTTTTCCTTTTGAAAATTTTAATCCGAACTCCATTGGAATGTGAGTGGGATTACAAGTGTCTAATCCTTTAGAATTCGAAGAGAATACGCCTCTTTCTTGATCTCAATTCCGGTTTTGTTTTGACTGACTTCGATACCGAGATAGTACGTGAGCTTACCAAGATCCGACATCTCGAACTTTGAAGACGCCCTTGTTTTGAACTCGTTGATGATTGCAAGAGAGCTCCCTGTCATGAAGAGATCATCAACGTACACAGCGACAATGAGTAGCTTAGCTCCTTCTTCCTTTTTATACACTGAGCTCTCCTCTGAACATTTTTTGAACTTAATTTCTTTCATAATCTGATCAAGCTTTGTGTTCCAGGCTCGTGGAGCTTGCCTTAATCCATATAGAGATTTCGAAAGTTGAAAACCTTATGCTCTTCTCCCTTCTTTTCAAATCCTTGGGTTGTGAGACATACACCTCTTCGTTTAGCTCTCCGTGTAGAAAGGCAGTTTTGACGTCGAGATGGTGAATCTCCCATTCATGTGAAGCTGCTAATCCGATCAGCATTTGGATGGTCTCAATACGAGCAACTGGTGCGAACACCTCGTCAAAATCAATTTCGGATTCTTGCACGTATCCTTTTGCTACAAGTCTCGCCTTAAACTTTTTTATAGTGTCGTCTGCATTCCTTTTGATCTTGAATATCCACTTAAGACCAATCACTTTAGCACCAAATGGTTTGTCACAAAGTACTCACGTCTGGTTTTTGTAAATCGAGTCAATCTCCTCTGCAAAAGATTTCGTCCATTCCACAGATTCTTTCGCTTCTTGATAGTTCATCATTAAGTGACAGAAGAAGCTTTTCGTACTCTGCATCTGCGAGAAGAACAAAATCGTCAAGGTAACTAGGAGGGTTTACTTGCCCAGTTGTTCTTCTTAGAAAAGGTGGTGGTGCTGGGGCTTGTGTGTATCCTCTTGTTGCTCTTCTTGATTGATTTAGCCATCGTCTGAGCCACCGTCATCATCATCGTCTTCTTCTTGATGATTTTGATTTTGCTGTGGTTAGTCATTAATGTTCTGTTGATTCCCAATCATACACAGACCATGTCCATCATCTATGACTTCTCCTCATGTCATACGAAAAATTCCAGATGCGGAGTGCCCTGTTTTGTCTGCTCCCTTCCAATTCCGACTAGCTTTCTCATTGAATATCACATCTTAGACTTACGATAATTTTTCTTGTTGTTGGATTGTAAAGTCTGTAAGCCTTAGAACCAGGCTATATTCCAAGGTGAGTCAGAGTTTCAGATCGGTCATCTAGCTTCTTAAGATATGAGGACTCAATCTTAGTGTGGGCTACGCAACCGAAGACTCTGAGATGCTCGATGTTGGGCTTTCTCTTCTTCAGACTTTCATACGGAGTAAGATTATGTAGAGCTCTAGTGGGGACACGCTTGATCAATTATGTGGAATGACTGATGTATCCCTCGGAACCAACATGGAACCCGTAGCATGACCCAAGCCCATACCGACCATGCGGTTCCGACCCATGACACGTTTAGGAGCTAGAGCCCTACAAAGGGAGTTTGACCAGGCCGTAAACAACACGATGGCTGGGTATGAGGTTGACGACTTGGCCCCATTAGAGGAATCAAATGAGCCTCACCAAGAAGACGGACCAGCCCAAACTAGACGAGCGTAAGGACCTAGCCGTCCCAACTCCAGAACCAGGACAAGACCAAGACCTGGAAGGCCCAACCGCGGATCCAGGACTCCATGACATCAAAGTCGGTCTACAAAATGCACATCCAGAGCATAGGTCAAAGGTACTTTTCGTATTTGGCATCTCGGTCGCATAAGTTCCACGGGTCCACAGCCGCGGTCCATAATCCATGCTCTCAACCGACCCGGCCCCAACACCGATGAAGGTAAGTCCAAATCATTTAAATGTGATCTTTAACTAACCCTTTTCTGTGTTTTGATGATTTATAAGCTTTAGTAGCTTAGACTGGAGCATGTTTAGCCAATTTTACTTAAGTCTTGAAGACCCTCGAAGGCACCATCTGCTAGGACCATTCTATAAGGTCCTTTACAGCTTTGTATCTTTCATCTTTGATCAATAAAAATAACGAATTTTCATAAAGAGTTTCTCTTTGTCTTTCTGAGTTATTTGCTAGTGTGATTGTAGCCAAGAGTTCTTGTCTTATCAAGATCAGTTCCATTCGGTCTTGTGGCGACTTCGTTCCATCTTTAACTCATTCAACCAACAATCATCCTGTCTGAAAGGGCTATACGGCCAGCAGTCTCAACCCACTCAATCACCTCATCCCACCGTCCACAACCTCTACCCGGGCCACCAGGACCGAGCCATACGGCCAGCCTTGGACCCATCCATCATCCCTGTTGGATACGGGCTGCGCACCTCCCTTAAAGGCCCATCATGAATTCACCTCGGCCTACTAATAATAATTGTCAATCAATTATTATTCGATATCAACTAAATATTACCATTTGTTTGCTTCAGATAAATGTTAAGTTTAAAAGATAATTTCTTTTCAATGATTATCCATTTATTTTTAAGGAAGATTATCTTATTTCCTTAGAGATAATCACGTCGGCGCAATGAATAAGGAAAAGATAACTCTCTCGGATTATCTTTTCTAATTCATAAGGATTTAGGTCGACCAATATCTATTATAAATAGAGAGGAATTTTCACCCAGAAGTGGCATCTGAAATCCATTCACATCCGCAAAAAGAGAGAGAGCTAACTCGAGAAGACCATCTTTTATACATCAATAAAATAGATTCTTGAGCTTTATTATTTTCTCTGTAATTCAACACTCATCTTTTATACATCAATAAAATCTCCTTTGATTTTCTTCAAAAACCCACAAACTTTACTTGAATTATATTCGACACGAAGTAACAGTTCAACAATTGGTGCCGTCTGTGGGGACTATCGAGGACAAATCAAGGAATCAAAATCCTAAAAGATGGTCCGCACACCTCCTCCCGAAATTAGAAACAACAACGAGGTGCTTCCAGAGGATCAAAAACAACAGCCAGCGGCTCCTTCGTTTGATCCCGTCGCCCTCATGCAGACCATGATGGAGAACCTCACCAAAAAGCTTGACGAACGCCTCAACGGCCTCGAAGCTGATCAAGCTCTCTACCGAGCCGAGCTGAAGAGATTCCAAACACTTCATGAGGAGACCGAAGAGCCCTACACTCCAAATCGGCGCAGAACCATCATCAATAACCTCTTTGGAATCACCCCGGGGATGGAGCAAAAAAGTTTGGGCACCACAACAAACACATCAAACAGGTGGACCAACCAGGTTGTCGCCCCGACGACCCAACCGCAAAACGCTGCTCAAGATAAGAACGCCGAGCTCAAACTCATCTACAAACGACTCAACGACATTGGCTCTCAGATCCACCGCGCAACCAGTTCGGCCCCCAAACTCGATCGTGTTCTGAAGCTAACTAGGCAAACCCCGTTCACCTCGAAGATCACAAGCGTACCTTTACACGACCACGACAAAATAAAAGTCACATCTACCTTCTGCGGCAACCACGACCCACAACAGCACCTTCTGGCGTTCGAGATCGCTATGGCTCGAGCCCACTTCTCAAAGGTCGAGCACGATGCAGCATATTGTCAGTATTTCGTCGAATCCCTCAGCGGAGCGGCACTCAACTGGTTCTCTCGGCTCGCATCCAACTCGATCAACAGTTTCAACGAGCTATCTGCTGCTTTCCTAAAGCACTCACTACTCGTTGTTCATCACTCAAGGAGCCACCAGCGCAGACTTATGGTCATGCATCCAAGAAGAGAACGAAACCCTGCGTACGTACATAGATCGCTTTCGATCTGTCGTCTCTCGCATCGACGTCCTGGAAAACATCTCCCTAGTTGCCTTGCGACATGGGGTGAAACCCGAACAGGAGCTGTGGAAAGACCTCAAACTCAACAAGCCTCGCTTGTTAGAAGACGCACTCCACCGTGCTATCTTGTACGTGGAGCTCGAAGAAGAAAAAGCGGCTCATAACCTTAAACAGTTATATTACTAAGTCTATCGCTTTCGATGAAAAAAAAAAAAAAAGGTTCTCATACCAACTACTCGAACTACGGATGGCTTGATCCCCTTCCGGGGTACGTAGGCAGCCTGTAAAAGGGTTCAGTTATACATCAAAAAAAAAAATATTTTTAAGTGAAAAATACTTTTATCTCCAAAGCTCTTCGCTTCAAAGCTCTTTGCTATCTTTTACATCGGCGTCCTGGCCAGGCGACTGATATAGCGTTCTTCGCGAATGCAGTGGTGAAATAATCCACAACTTTTAAGCCGGGTTCGTCCCGCAAACCTCGAAGTTATATTCGATCCCCGAACTAAGTTCGCATCGGTATTCAACTTAGAGCGTAAATTTACTGTCTGAGACGCTCCGTGTCGAACTAATCTTGCGGACTATCTTTCGATTGTAAGTCGAGCCGACGTAAGCCTTCACGGCAAGCAGACGTAAGCCTCGCACCTCGGACGCTCGACCTACCTTGTAGTTTTAAGGAATTGGTCACTCCGATCGGACTGACTCGCTACCAAGTACTTTACTTGGTTCGAAGAATCCTAACGTTTGAAGAAAAAGCACAAGTAAAAGTGACTATTACTTGTGCACACCCTAGAAGAATAAAGTTTTTTCGGAAGAAAAGCTTTCATTCATAAAAATTACAAAAGACAAGACGTCGAAGTCCACAAATAGCCGGACTCCGATGTTACAAAGAAAGAAAGCTTACTACCGCCTCGGTACTCCCATCAGCGCGGCTATGATCCCCAGCAGGATCAACTCAATCCTTTTTAGCATCGTGTAGAGCTCCCAGCTCATCTGTCGCTTTCATTAAGTTCATGTCTCTTCGACATCAAGACAAGCATCTCAAACCTTCGTTCGAAGAGATGTAATCAAAACGATTCACTTCGTTCTTGATTTTCTTCCTATCTCCATTTGACACGCCGAGCTCAATTCACGCCGAACCAACTCTCTTTAAATTCACCGAGCTCGATTCACATCACTCGACGAACTGGGGGGAGGGCTTATTGTTAGATACGGGCTGCGCACCTCCCTTAAAGGCCCATCATGAATTCACCTCGGCGTACTAATAATAATTGTCAATCAATTATTATTCGATATCAACTAAATATTACCATTTATATGCTTCAGATAAATGTTAAGTTTAAAAGATAATTTCTTTTCAATGATTATCCATTTATTTTTAAGGAAGATTATCTTATTTCCTTAGAGATAATCACGTCGGCGCGATGAATAAGGAAAAGATAACTCTCTCGGATTATCTTTCCTAATTCATAGGGATTTAGGTCGGCCAATATCTTTTATAAATAGAGAGGAGTTTTCACCCAGAAGTGGCATCTGAAATCCATTCACATCCCCAAAAAGAGAGAGAGCTAACTCGAGAAGACCTAGATTCCTAAATTAGATTCTTAAGCTTTATTATTTTCTCCGTAATTCAACACCCATCTTTTATACATCAATAAAATCTCCTTTGATTTTCCTCAAAAAAATCCACAAACTTTACTTGAATTATATTCGACACGAAGTAACAGTTCAACAATCCCCAACGTAACCTCAGTTTGTGAGGATCCATCATCTGGTATTAGAGCCTAAAACGGCTCCTAAATCAGGTTATATCAATCCTTGTTTACAGTTTGCTCATTTTGTTCTTGTTTCATTCTATATATAAAAGAAAAATAACTATAAGAATCATCTAAGTATTGTCATCATTTGATTTGCTTGCTAAGTTTGCATCATTAAGAAAAAAAAAAAGAAATCCCGTCTAGTTCACATTCGAATCCTGTTTAGTTTTTAGTTTCCAAAATTAGAACCTAGATTGATCTGAGTGTCTCAAAATACCATTTTGTGATCATGAGACCACTGATACCACTGGTGAAAGTAACAACAACCAAGTTCGAATGTGACCTTATAGTTGCATGCAAAACAGTATCATTTAAACTGGTCCATATCATTTCTGTCAATCCATATCAACAGTAATACATTTGGAAACATTTTCATACGTTGGCATTTGATCTTGTAGGAAAATATCATGGGAGACACTGGTCAACCCAACCAGTTTCCCCAAATCATGACCGTCTTGCAGGAACTCCAGAACCGCATGGCTCAAATGGAGCAGTGACAACACGATCATGAGACCACTGATACCACTGGTGAAAGTAACAACAACCAAGTTCAAGGCAACCACCAAGGTGGTGAAGTGGCCAATGGAGTTAGTACTGGGAACCAGAATCCAGTTCAACAACAACCCAACAACCAGGCCCGAGACCAGAATGGGTATGACGATCAAGGAGGCAAGGACCTCAAGTTAGCCCCACCTACATTTGATGGCAAGGTGAACCCGAAAGCCTACCTAGACTGGGAAAGGCGTATGAAGTATATTTTTGAGTACTACAACTACTCAGAAATAAGGAAAGTGTCCCTGGCAGCCGCACAACTTACGGACAATGCCCTGACATGGTGGGACCGAGACGTTTCTGCCCAAAGAAGACGGCGCTTACCGCGGTCAACTCGTGGGAGAACGTGAGCTATCATCTACGGAAGCGATACGTTTCAGCTTATTACCACTGAGACCTACAAAAGCGGTTTAGAAAGCTGTCTCAAGGTTCAAGGACCGTAGAAGAGTACTTCAAAGAGATCAAAACTTTGAAGAACCGGCTAGAGACAGAAGATTCCCCAGAGACCTTAATGGCTCAATTTCTCGATGGACTTCACGACCGAATCACTCGCAAGGTGGAAAGACAGCCATACGGTGACCTAGACGATCTTCTACATATAGCTACTCAGGCTGAACAACACATCAAGAGGAAGAACATCTCCACCAGCCGAACCAAGAACACGTGGACTACACCAGCCCCACACAGCCAAGATAAGGGAAGGAATGTCGAGCCTAGTTCTAAGTCCAAGAAACCAGCACCAGAACTCAACAAAGGGGCCAGTGCCGGATCAAGTCAAGCACAGAACAAGCAAGCTCAAGACGTCACTTGCTTTAAATGCAAGGGCAAAGGTCATTATGCTCCAGAATCCCCCAACCAGCAGGTCATAATCCTTCGTGAGGATGGAGAGTACGAGTTTTAAGATAAGGCCGAGGAGGAAGCACTAGAGTCTGAGGAAAAGGTGGTCGATTACCCCGACGTAGGAGAACTCCTAGTCACACGGCGAGCCTTAAGTGCACTCTTTGAGACGGAAACCATCCAAAGGCCACCAGATCGATTTACTGCCTAGAGCTCCCCTACCAAACCGGCCCGCATACCGAGTGAACCCGGAGGAGGCTAAAGAGTTGGAACGACAAGTCCAAGGACTCATGGAACAAGGTTATGTCAGAGAAAGTCTTAGCCCATGTGTCGTGCCTGTCATCCTTGTGCCCAAGAAAGATGGTACATGGAGGATGTATGTGGACTGCCGAACCATCAACAACATCACTATCAAGTACCGTCATCCTATACCCCTGCTTCATGACATGCTAAACGAACTCAGTGGCGCCACAATCTTTTCAAAGATTAATCTGAAGAGTGGATACCATCAGGTCCGAATGAAGGAAGGTGATGAGTGGAAGACCGCATTCAAGACCAAGAGGGGACTGTATGAATGGATGGTCATGCCATTCGGCCTCACCAACACACCCATCACCTTCATGCAACTCATGAACCACGTTGTAAGAGCATACATCTGTAAGTTAGTAGCTGTATTCTTTGATGACATTCTGGTATATAGCTCTTGCTTTGTAGATCACCTAGAACATCTCAAAAAGGTCATTGAGACATTGCGATTGGAACAACTATATGCAAACCTTAAGAAATGTATTTTCTACACTGATCAGTTGGTTTTTTTAAGGTTTTATTGTAAGTTCTCAGGGATTAAATGTTGATGAGGAGAAGATCAAGGCCATCCAGGACTGGCCAACTCCCACCACCATTGGGCACGTCTGTAGTTTCCATGGCTTGGCCAGTTTCTACCGACGATTTGTCAAGGACTTCAGCACTATAGCCGCACCTCTGACATCGGTGATCAAGAAGGATGTAGCTTTTGCATGGGTCCCAGCCTAAGACGAGGCTCTCAAACAGCTCAAGAACAGCCTCACCAATGCCCCGGTTTTGATTTTAGCTAACTTTAACCATACTTTTGAAGTTGAATGTGATGCTTCAGGAACTGGCATTGAAGCAGTCTTGACACAAGGAGGAAAACCAGTCGCTTACTTCAGCGAGAAGTTACATGGAGCCACTCTCAACTACCCGACCTATGACAAGGAGCTATACGCCTCGGTGAGGTAATTGGAGACATGGCGACACTACCTACTCAGCAAGGAATTTGTAATCCACACCGACAATGAAACACTGAAGTACCTACGAGGCCAGACAAACCTGAAGAAGAGACATGCAAGATGGCTTGAATCCGTGGAGATGTTTCCCTACGTGATCAAGTATAAGAAAGGGAAGGAGAACATAGTTGTTGATGCCTTATCCAGGAGATATGCACTGATCTCAACCATGGAGGCTAGGATCATGGGGTTTAACCATCTCAAGGAACTCTACACTGAAGATCCCGACTTCGAAGAGCTGTACAAACAATGCAACCGAGGTGCTTTCGGTCCTTATTTTACACATGACGGTTTCCTTTTTAGGGATAAGAGGCTCTGCGCCCCTCAAGGCTCAATGCGAGAGTTACTGATTGGGGAAGCACATGGAGGTGGGCTCATGGGACACTTCGGCATGAATAAGACCCAGAGCGTGCTTGCGAAACACTTCTTCTGGCCACACCAAAGGAGGGATGTTGAACGATTCTGTGCCAGATGCACCACTTGCCTGAGTGCCAAGTCCAGATCACATCCTCACGGTATATACCTACCCTTATCTATTCCTGACATGCCTAGGGTAGATTTGTCTATGGATTTTGTGTTAGGTTTGCCAAAGATCAGGAACAAGGACTCAATTTTTGTAGTGGTCGACCGGTTCAGTAAGATGGCCCATTTCATACCATGCAACAAGACCTACCAGGTGAGTTCAAAATATCGTCCACTTTCAATGTATCTGACTTAGTTCCTTTAGATGCAGGAGAAATGGTTCTGAGGTCAGAACCTTCTGAAGAGGGAGAAGATGATGTATCCCTCGGAACCAACATGGAACCCGTAGCACGACCCAAGCCCGTACCGACCATACCGACCATGCGGTCCCGACCCATGACACGTTCAGGAGCTAGAGCCCTACAAAGGGAGTTCGAGCAGGCCGTAAACAACATGATGGCTGGGTATGAGGTTGACGACTTAGCCCATCAGATGAATCAAATGAGCCTCACCAAAAAGACAGACCAGCCCAACTCCAGAACCAGGACAAGACCATGACCCGGAAGGCCCAACCGCGGATCCAGGACTCCATGACATCAAAGTCGGTCCAAAAAATGCACACCCAGAGCATAGGTCAAAGGTACTTTCCATATTTGGCATCTCGGTCGCATAAGTTCCATGGGTCCACAGCCACAGTCCATATTTACCCGATCCATGCTCTCAACCGACCCGGCCCCAACACCGACAAAGGTAAGTCCAAATCATATAAATGTGATCTTTTCATGCAAAATAGTATCATTTAAACTGGTCCATATCATTTATCTGTCAGTCCATGTCATTTGTCTGTCGATCCATATCATCAGTAATACATTTGGGAACATTTTCATACGTTGGCGTTTGATCTTGTAGGAACAAATCATGGGAGACACTGGTCAACCCAACCAGTTTGCCCGAATCATGACTGTCTTGCAAGAACACCAGAACTGCATGGCTCAAATAGAGCAGTGACAACACGACAATGAGACCACTGATACCATTGGTAAAAGTAACAACAACCAAGCTCAAGGCAACCACCAAGGTGGTGAAGCGGCCAATGGAGTTGGTAATGGGAACCCGAATTCGGTTCAACAGTAACCCAACAACCAGGCCCGAGGCCAGAACCACAACCAACACCAGAATGGGTATGACGATCAAGGAGGCAAGGACCTCAAGTTAGCCCCACCTACATTTGCTGGTAAGGTGAACCCGGAAGCCTACCTAGACTGGGAAAGGTGTATGAAGTATTGTAACACGCGTCTCATCCTCACTCAAGAACGGCGTGCTACTAAACACAACTCAAATACTCCCATTTAATAAATACACCTTGATTTCCGGAAATCCATAAATAACTCCATAAATAAATCCGTAAATAAATCCATAATTGAGATATATCAAATAAATCATAAAACCAATGTCTAAAATAAAATACGGAAGAAAACGTGAAAATCCCAAAATAAATAGCACCAGGTCCGACACACATCCACTACTCGTCCGTCTCACCTGAAAGGAAGGAAAAAGAGGGGTGAGTAACAGGGGAGTTACTCAGTGAGGTACGGGATGCTAAACACACAGAAAATGCAGTCCCGGTCATATCACTCCGAAATACGGAAAACAGTCTAAACACGCACAAACACGGTACCTACCGTACCCAAAGAATAGTCAATGTCCTACTACCGGATCCAGTGACCGGCGGCACCCTCCTCCTAGAAGGACAACTTATGGGATAGTGCCCAATCACACCGTCCGTAGACGATTATCGACCTCTGAAGGTACTGGACAACAGGTCGACTAAGCTGCCCAGCCCCATCTCCTCATACAACACGCGACGCAAGTACAGAAGTCCATCTCTATACCCCCGCAATCCCTAACGACCCATATAGTCGACTAATCCTAGCTCTAGCAAGTTTAAAAGACTCAATTAACAATTTAATGCACAATCAATGGGTTGAATCATCTATATTCCTAGGTCCAATTTACAAACAAAAATACCTAGACTCGATCAAGAAAACGGAACACATTTAGTACTAGATTCCATCTCAGAAGTTCTAGGCGAAAGTACGGATCTCTGTGGAAAAGCCACCCACCCTCACCTTAGCAAAAATGGCTGATACTGCGGCTTCTGGACTCCGGATGCTAAAACGGATGCTAAATCTGGAATCAGCACAAAACATCAAGTGAGAACGGTATTCGAACGGCGAAAAACGGATAACGGATCGGCTGGAAAAAGTCAACGAAAAAGTCAACGAAAAAGTCAACGGTCAACGGTCAACGGTCAGCGGTCAACGGTCAGAGGTCAACGGAGGTCAACGTTCAGAGGTCAACGGAGGTCAAGGGTCAACAGTCAGCGATCAACGGTCAACAGTCAAACCGGACTCAAACCGAACCAAACCGGACTCAGAATCAAACTGGACCTAAACCGGACCAGACCGGACCAAACCGAACCAGACCGGACTAGACCGAGTCGACTGAGTCAACTCGGTGGGTCACTGAGTCAACTCGGGCGAGTCAACTCGGCGGCGGCGACGACGGTCAACGGCGGCGGTGGTGGTCAACGGTGGCGCGTGGGCGACACGCGCGAAGCTTCCGGCGGCGATTGTGGGCGCGTCCGGAGGCGGTTTGCGGCAATTTTGGTGTCTACGGACTCGTCTCGTCGTTCTGAATCCGATGGTGGCCTTGAATTTGCGAGATTCGACACGATTAGAAAGTTATGGACGATTTACTGTTCGGCTGAAGCGAAAAGTTATCGAAAATTGGTTTTCAGGATTACCTTTGCCTCGGATTCGATGATACACTGATAGATCTATGCGGTGGCTACGAGAATTCGCCTCTAACACTCTCCGACGAATTAATTTTGACAGAGCTTCGCTTTGATGAAGTTTTGGGAGAAAAATAAAAAGGAGAAGAGACTATTTGAAGGGAAAACCTAGGGTTTCCTACTGAAACTATATAGGGCCTTGTTGGGCTTGGTTTTGGGTCGTTACAAGTATATTTTTGAGTACTACATCTCTCACAAATAAGGAAAGTGTCCCTGGCAGCCGCACAACTTACGGACAACGCCCTCGCATGGTGGGACCGAGACGTTTCTGACCAAAGAAGACGGCGTTTATCCGCGGTCAACTCGTGGGAGGATATGAGCTATCATCTCAGGAAGCGATACGTTCCAGCCTATTACCACGAAGACTTAAAAAAGCGATTTAGAAAGCTGTCTCAAGGTTCAAGGACTGTAGGAAGCTGAAGCGGACAAGGTAAGTAAGACTAGTCTCTATATTTCACCTAGTAAGGTTCTTAAATCTTTAGAATCCCACATGCAGGTGCTACTCATGATCTTCAAGGAAGGGTATTTTGTAGGTACAGAGGAGATCAACCAACCAGAGGAAATATTCAAGTTGTTAGCCGAATTCAAGGACGTGTTCCCTGAAGAAATACCACCAGGACTGCCACCTATCCGAGGGATTGAACACCAGATCGATTTAGTGCCTGGAGCTCCCCTACCAAAACGAACTCGGAACCTCTTTAATAAAAAGATGGAGAGCAACTCTCGGAAAATTCGTAGTGATACCAGGAGGAGGAGAGGGCAGATATATATAGAAGAGTAATCCTGAATCCCGACTCAAGTAGGACTAGGATTTTCCTTTGTCTCGAGCCTAGGTTTTTGGAATACCCAAGCGTAAAAAGAAGACTTTTATTTTTACAAAATTCAGCTCTCCGACTTCGGCATTCGAAGATATACACCAAAAAAAAGCAATAAAATAGCTCTTCGACTTCGAATACAAGAAACTCTTAGCTCGCCTCTTGCTATACATCTGAACATTTCAGTTCACCTATCTCAATCAACATTTTACTTAAAGCTTTTTACTTCCGCACAGTAGTATTGAGCTGGGGAGCTAACTGTTAGGGTCAAAACCGACTCTTCAGAGATTGATGAGCCGAAAAGTCTAAGTATTTGCACGAAAGACCTGTCCGAGGACAATCAAGAATCAAGTGCAGGTCGCCATCTTCCTTTAACAAGGAGTGGGCGACCTGAACAATTGTTCGAGGATCATCAATCAAAACTTACAATATATGGGGGCTCAAAAATCTTATTTTAAAAGAACTCAAGGACCGTAATTGAAAGTTATTTTTTTTATTGAATGATGTTTTTTCTGAATATAAAGGATTTCGTAAAAGTTGTGTAGTCTTACAATATGAAGTCTAAGTATTCAGAATGGGATGGTCTAAAGCCTAGTACATGATATCATATATATACTGGACGTCTTGGGGTGTTAAGGAGAGTTAGTACCAATGTGGGACGTTGTTAAGTCTAAGAGTCTGCTGACTGTGACGAGCTTAGGCTTGATCCGCGGTCCAACTTCTCAGCACGCCGTCGTTTGCTCTTGTACCAACCCAGCTCGCCTTCGGTTTGGTCCGGTCCAATTTGATCTTAGCTTGCCATCCGGTTTGGTTTCCTCCGGTTTTCGGTCTGTTCATGAACGGCTCCATGAACAGTGTTTTGTGAATAGTTCCATGACCAATATTCTGAATGTGAACTAAGTTAGATCAAGCTTTTGGCGTACGAACAACTCCACAAATAGTGTTTCGTGAATAGTGTCATGAACAATGTTCCAGAATCAAGTAACACTAGACCAAACTTTCAGCTCGTCGGTTTGGGCAAGTCGAGTGAAGAATGTACGAATGATCAGGTCACCATTTTGTGGCATTGTTCAGGTTGCCAACTCTTCATGGGATGAACTGGCGACCTGCCTTTGAACTTGAGCAGGTCGCCAACTTCTCCCGAAGGAAGTGGCGACCTGCTTTTGGGCTTGAGCAGGTCGCCAGCTTCTCCCGGAGGAAGTGGCAACCCGAAACTTGTCCGAGAACAATCAAAACACTGTTTTCAGGTCACCATCTTCCTCTAGCAAAGGGTGGGAGACCGGAAACTTGTTTGAGGATCATCAGAACCCTGTTTTAAGGTCTCTATCTTCCTATAGTAAAGAGAGAGCGACCTGAAACTTGTCTAAGGACCATCATAACACTGTTTTTATGTCGCCATCTTCCTCTAGCAAAGAGTGGGAGACCTGAAACTTGTCTGAGGACCATCAGAACACTGTTTTCAGGTCACTATCTTCCTCTAGAAAAGAGTGGGCGACCTGAAACTTGTCCGAGGACCATCTGAACATTGTTTTCATGTCGCCAAATTCCTTTAGAAAAGAGTGGGCGACCTGAAACTTGTCTGAGGACCATCAGAACACTGTTTTCAGGTCATCATCTTTCTCTAGCAAAGAGTGGGTGACCTGAAACTTGTCTGAGGACATTCAGAACATTGTTTTCAGATCGCCATCTTCCTCTAGAAAAGAGTGGGCGACCTCAAACTTGTCTGAGGGCCATCAGAATACTGTTTTCTGGTCGTCATCTTCCTCTTAACCATCATAACACTGTTTCCAACTCGCCATCTTCCTTTAGCAGGGATTTGGCAACCTAGAATCACTTCCGAGTCATTAAACACACAACGCAGGTTGCCAACTCCCTTCAGTGAGAAGATGGCGACGTGAGAGTGCACAAAGGAGGTCGCCATTTCCTTCCTTGAGAAGATGGCAACCTGAAAATGCAAAGAGCAAGTCGCCAACGTCACCCCTTGGAAGATGGCAACCTGGAGAATGCCACGGCAAGTGGCGACCTGATCCTTCGTACATGCATCTATCACTTGTCTTGACAGAACCGGCGAGCTGAAAGTCTTGTCTAGTGTTATTCACTTTCGAAACACTGTTCAAGATACTATTCATGGCATTATTTACGAACCGACAACAACCGGGAAAAGGAGTCCAAATGAGATGGCAAGCTAAAATTAGATTGAACCAGACCAAACTAGAGGCGAGCTGGGTCGGGACATTACCAAACGACGACTGCTGAGAAGTTGGGCCGTGGATCAAGCCCAAACCCGCCAGAAAGTATCCAAGTCAACGAACTCCTAGACTTGACAACATCCAACATCGCTAACAACACTTTTCAGCACTGCAAGACGTCTTTTATAGAAAGTATCCAAGTCAACGAACCACTATTTATTATAAGTTTTGATTATGTGAGTTTTTACTCTCATAGCGAACATGGGTAACCTCCCCCTCTTTAAACCTGAAGTCCCCTTGCATTCACTGTTAATTTTCTCTTCCTCCGGATTTCTATTACACATGAGACTGTGTAATTTAAGTTTGGGGGAGTATATACTCATGGCATAACATTTAGATTATGATTCATGCATTCATCTACGTGCATTGAAACAACAATAAAAAATTGAAATTTTTTGAAACATTTCCACCAAAAAGAGAGAATACTGCCGCATTCAGCATGATTTGAATTGAATTTAAGATGCATTGATATAGGTCCATAGGATTTTTTGCACATGCACACATTGAGAAGTCCTTGTAGATTGTTGCTTTCAAGTTTTTAAACTTATGCCTATACCTCGAATTGTCTAGTGCACCTCGTGTAAAATTGAAGTTAAGGCAGCACCACTTTTCGGAAATCACCTTTTGTGGAGTTAGTCTTTGATGAAAGTTTAATTATTTGGGTTTAGGCTTACAAAGATAGGTTTTCATATAGAAAAATGACTTGCATCTTGAGTCATTATAAGTTAGGAACACTCCTTGGGTAGTTTAATAGTGAGTTTTGATCAGTGAGTATCCTCTGAAGGGTCCACAAATCTTTGATGAAAACGGTAAAGACAAGCAGCTCTCAAAAGATGATTGGCGTGCTAAGCAAAAGCATGGAGGCATCAATGAAGGCTCATTACAAAGAAAAGAAAAAGGCGGTCTACAAACAGAAAAGAAGGCCAAAACAAATATGAAGACCCGACCATCAACACCAAAGGTGAATTCAAAAGACGCCACAAGAACGAGCTAAGTTCAAAAGCCAAAAAGCCTGTGCCAAGGGTGAAGAAGAGACCCCGAAAAAGAATAAAGAAAGGTAAAGGCAAAAAGACCTTGGAAAATGGTAGACTACGATTGAAATCTTGGGTTTTATGCTATAGTAGAAACTGATTAGGTGGTTGGGTGGATGGAAATCTATCTCTCTATGCACAAGTTTGTTTTCACCTTTAGCATTTTGTATAGGGAAGATTACTTTCTAGAGCGATCCCCGGTTAACTACTTAGCCATCATCTTCAAGCTTATCTTTAGTTCACTTAAGCCGTATGCTTACCTTAATGGATCCGAATGAAAAACTTGAATGTGATTCACGTTTTAAATATTTTTTAACGAATGAGATGGGAGAAAGGATTGGATTTTGCATAAGTTCAGGCCTAGTTCCAATAGGTGACATGATGATTAATTGATAAGGCTTTTAAAATAAGTAAAATCTTGGTTGCACTCTAGAGTTCTAGGTACAGAAAACGGGTTAAACTCTTTTAGATAGCATTTTAGACTTTGCTTTGTGTGTTCTCATTTATTCTTCATCCTTATACTAGTTTGTTTGCTTGAGGACAAGCAAAAAGTCAAGTTTGGGGGTGTTGATGTGTCTACATTTTACATTTCATTCATGTGCATTTCCATGATAGTTATGGTGTATTTTTACACATTTCCTAAAGTTTTACCTTATTTTTGAATTATGTTGCATTAGACTAGGGCTCTTCAATTTCTTGCATTTATGGGTTGTTTTTCAGGTGACCAAGACATGGAGAGGGACTAGCCAGGCAGAAGGGACAATTGTGGAAGAAAGAGGTCAGGGAAAGGTGTTCACTCGGGAAGCAACATGATACGCAATAGGAAGACCCCACTGCAGTGCACCCCAAGTTGGCACATCGACCAATAACAACAGTCTCATCCGGATGCAGAAGATCCTGAGGTGTGTACTTTAAGCAATGCTACACCCGATACTCCTTCCCGATGCAAAAGCAATCCGTACTCCAGTTCTCGTTCATACCACTCAACCCACATCAACCTCGGCACTACACGTCAAAGCCAGCTGCTCATCAGTGGTCCCAAGTAGGGTTTTTCGTGAGGTTCCTATAAAAGAAGACTCATCCCCCACGATCAGAGGCGACACACATTATTCCTTTTGTTTAGTCATTTATGTCTTCTTCTTTCTTTCTCTAAAAAACTCCACTTTTGTAAAACGTTAAATACTAAGTTATATTGCAGCTTTATCTATTTTCTTGCTTTTTAATCTTCATGTTTAACCCTTCTTCCACCGTGGAATTAGCGATTAGATCCATGAGTAGTGAGTAGATTAGTCTAAGTTTTAGAGTGAGGTTAGGTGGATTAGAATAAAGGGTGAGTCTTTGATGCTCGCTTAAGCTTACAAATTTTGATCTCCTCTTGCTGATACTCCTAAGGCTGGATTTATCTTCGCTATTTGGATCTTGATTTTAAGCCTCTCTAAGCAGATACCATGCTAGTGTGAGACTCGATTTATCAACAAGAGAATTTTCTATCTTAGCCTAAGAAATTAGTCGACTAAGAGATTATTTTGGCTCAGAAAAAGGGGTTGTTATTCATGCATGTTCATCCATGTATCACTAGGAAAAAACTAGGATAGATTGTTGTTTTCATATGAACTCTTGTCCGAAAGTGGATTAGTTTATTGTATGCTCCTTTGCCAAGAGATTAGTTTCAAAGAAGTGTTTTATTGCATAAAGATTGAACTGTTATTCGATTCTTCCTATCAATACCTCATTTCTAGAACAATCTTAGTTCTTATTTGTTTCTACCTTCCGATTGTTCTTCCTTTTCTCTGTTTGGGTTAGAACCACATCTCATTAAGTTGTTAGTCTTCTTTTAGTTTGCCTTGTGTCATTTAGATTGTGAGTTGGGCACTTTAATCTCTATTGATCTTCCTAATTTGCTAATAAATCTCATAGATTAAGTACCTCAAATCTTTCCATTGGATTGACTAGACCCCTACTATACTACAATTGTCTTAGTAGTGGACTATTGATTAGTTAGCCTAAAAAATCTACTATCACAGTGTTTGGTCGCATTGTTTTTCGAGAGTATTGAGACATCGTAAAGCACTTGTTCGTTGAGTTCTTGATTTGCAGGCATTGTTGCTCGGTGTAGGCTGCAAACATTGACCTCGGCTGGCACCATTGCTTTGACTCTGTATGCTAGTGAGAAGGGTGTTTTACCTGTTGCTAGGTGTGGAGTAATTCTATGCGACCATAATACTCCATTGAGCTCGTTTTCCCATACACCTTTCTTGGCTTCCAAGCATTTTTATGCCATCCACAATTACCTTGTTCGTTGCTTTGGCTTGCCGTTGCCTTGAGGATAGCACGACATTGACTTGTTTAACCGGATTTTGCACTGCTCGCAAAAACCTTTGAATAACTTCAAGATGAACTGAGATCCATTGTCGGTAACAATCTTGTAAGGTAGGCCATGCCGACGTATAATGTATTTCTATACGAAGCCCCGTATTTCCTGATTGCGGATCTGGATGAATGTGTTGGCTTCTACCCACTTAGTGAAATATCTGTCATAACGAGTAGGTAGCGTCTTTGGTTGGAGGCCGGAAGAAGTCCAACTATGTCCATCGCCCATCTTATAAATGGGTATGGAGGTGTTGCAGTGAAGAGAAGTTGTGTGGGAGCATGGATCAACGGCCCATGGCGCTGGCACTTCTCGCATCTTGTCGCATATCATTTTCAATTGGTGATCACGGTAGGCCAATAATGTTCGGGCTTCTTGATATTCAGGGGTAACGCCCATCCACCTGAATGGTTTCCTCCATCTCCTTCGAGAGTTCTGCCATGACGTTTTGTTCCTCTGCGCCCTGAACAAAACGTAGTAAAGTGTGGTTAGCACCCCAACAGAAGAGGTTGTCGTCCATGAGCATGTAATGCGAGCTCTTCATTTTTAGCCTTCATGCTGCCCACTAGTCTTGAGGGAGATCACCATCGATCAAGTACATGCGAATTTCGCTTCTCCAATTTGCAAGCGCTGGATCGTCGTCCATGTGCACTGGATCACAGTCGAGGTTGACGGATTTTTCCGGCTCGTCTGGTTCGCTGTTGTGGTCGTCGATTAAGTTAACTTCGCTAGCAAGGGTGATGCTTGGTTCGTTGATACTTTTGACTAGTATGATCCGCCGTAAGTTGGAGTTGGTGGAGGAGGCAAGGGCAGCCAATGCGTCTACCGAACAGTTATCACTTCGCGAGATTTTGGTAAACGCAAACCATTTGAACTTCTTTGCTAAACTTTGGACGACTTTGAGATACACGTCTGTTCTTTCATTCTTTCCGTCCATCTCAGTATTGTAAATAAGTCTATTATTCATTCAATAAGTCTACAATTTGAATACTAAGTCTACCACCAAAAAATTAATCTGCTACTACCACTTAATAAATCTACCGCCCAAAACATGTATAACATATCGAAAAACTAAGTCTACCAATTTAAATTTATCGTCCACAAAATAAATTTACCGACTCCAAATTAAGTCTACAAACATTTTAATAAGTCTACCAATTAGACTTATGGTTTTTGGCGGGTTTTTTTGGCCAACGTGGCAGGAACCATTAATGACATTTTCGTTATTACCGTTTTTGTCAATACATGCCATAAGAGAAAAAGGTACCGAAGATAAGTTTAGTAATTTCTAAAGTTTGAAGATCAATTTGGTCATTTTGGGGCTTTAGAAGATTAGTTTAGTAATTTTTCCAAAAAATAAGAAAAATATCCATAAATATTCTTTTTTTTCTTTGCACAAGTTTAGCTTGTCGATCAACTTATTTCTCCTATATAAATATACACTTATTTTTTTCATAAACCTAACAAGTTGAATTAGCTTTCGGAGCAAACAAAACTTCCAGTAATCTCTCTCCTCTCAACTTAATATCACAAGTGTCTTGAGAATATATCATTGATTTAATTTTGCAGATTCAGTTTCGGGTGTTGCAAAACTATCTTATCACGGATGTATCATGAGATTCAAAATTCGAAAACAGAACTGTCACACATTACAAATGATTTATTGGGTTAAGAAAAGAGATCAAATCTCGACTCCGTGTTTCTGCTTCTTTTCTAAAACGGTTTCAAGATTTCATTTTCATACGTTTTTTCTTAATTGTCGTTTCTATTAAATTGTTTTTACTCAGTTATTTATGTTTTGTAATTTTGAATCAACATTTTTCCGGTCCTACAAGTATAAAAATAATAACACATACACATGTCATTTATACTTTTGAGTTTTGTTAGATTTTTTCTGTGTCCATTTTTTTCTTTGATATTAATAATTTTCTATATGATATTCAAGATCTTTACTCGAGAGGTAATAACAGTAAGGTAATAACAAAACACAAAAAGCAGTGGAAAAGATAATGGCCTTTTTATTAAGATCACATGATCCTCAAGATGAGAAGTTAAGAGCCAGCCTTTGTTATAATTTAACTGGGGTCAGCTGATCCCCCAAAGCCCCACGTAGGTCTGCCACTAGTTATAAAGTTCCTAAAACAATTTCATAAGCTTCACGTCTTTCACATGGTTCAGAAAGGTGTGAACGAGGCAGAGTTGAACATCATATATGAACATTACAACAAGATTAGTGAAAAAGGAGTTGATGAATAATGGGAGCTTAACCTCACAAGATGGGATATGAATACTAATTCCATTTATATTTTTGTTTCTGGATGGAACAATGTATTCCTCCATAACAAGCTATAAGTAGGTCAGACGATTTGCCTCTGATCCTTCCATTGCCACGGTAGGCTCTTAAAACTCAGCTATAACAATTAGTCCCTCCCCCCAGTCCACTGCTCGCCGGCGGATTTCTTCAGTCAGGTCTCTCGAATTTGATGGAATTTGTCGGTTCATCTTTCCCTAATAATTGCGTTGAAAATGGAAAGGCGTTGGAGTCAAGGAGTTGTCTAGCTTGGGCGGCAGCATCTAAGGTTAATGATTGCTTTTGGAGAAGCGCACCCCTTCTCTTCCTATATAAGCTATTCCTTCCTCTTAATTATGCATTCTTCTCTCCATCTGAAAGGTATTTTCTCTCTCCCTTCTGGTTGTTATTCGCTATATTACTTTATGCACCTCTCTCTTAAATTCCCGCTCGTCAGATATTTACAATGAGAATCGAGTCTAGTAGTTGGTCTGGGTCAAGCAGCGAGGAAAATAGCTCCTCCTCCTCGCCTTATATCTCTAAGACCTCGAGGTCGTCATCCAAAACAAGTTCTCCGATGGCTCCTCCTGTCCCCGGCTCTCCTATACTGGTCCATTTGACCCGCGTTAGAGACGATACTCCTGATCGTTTTTCGAGGAGATGATGGTTTTTTCGAAGAACTCAAAAACCCGGGGGACATTTATAGTTCGGGCGAACCAAAGTACGGGATCATCGTCTCGGTTGTCCCGCGGATAAAACCAACTTCTCAATGAGAAAAATTTCTTCGTTAAAGTTAACGAGACCGCGGTTGCCGATCCCACCAAACTTCTCAGGACGACCTAGAATATCGAAGCGGGTAGCGTTTCGGTCTACTCTTCGCGGGTCGCTCGACCGGTTTCTCCCTTTTCCATACTAACCTTGTTTGTTTCTTCTTGGAGTCAGACATCCACTCGTGAAAAAATTTCCTCCTGGATTTTTTTGCGACCTTGCCAAAATCAGGAACTTGGGAATTTTGAGGTGGCCAGAGCTTCTTGAGGAGAGGATCAAAGGAGTCTTTCGCGCATCCGAGTCAGTAAGTTACGCGGTCGCCATAATATTTTTTTATTATTGTTCGCTTTCGTTTCTTTCGTTCTTTTCTTAAGTCAGTTTTTTTTCTTTCCTTCTTTTTTTTTCTCTATAGGACAATCTCTCAAGTTTAGGCGAGTCGAAGAAGAAGATGGGAAAACTCTCCTCCAGATCCCATCCTGTGCTAAGAAGCTAGCGAGCCCATCTCCGGCTGAAAAGAAGAAAGATAGACATGCTGTTAAGGATGGCATGACTCAAATGGGTAAAACGGCTTAGGTTTCGCAATCTGCTGGTTCCAAGGCTGCCTCTAGTGTTGCCAAAACGCCTTCCCCAGCACCACCTAAATTTGGGCCGTTGGCGATCAGGAAAAAAAGGTAACTGAAAAGACGACTCCGAGATCACCACCAGATGCCCCCGTTATCCCGACTAAAAACAATCAGATCTAGGGAGCCACGACTGATCCTCGGCGGAGGAAAAACAAAGAAAGCCAGAGGAAAGAGCCGAGAAGGAGGATGCCGCGAGGCTCCGTGGCAAGGTCACTAAGCTCTCTAAGAGCAACAAGAAGCTAGAAGAGGAAGGCATGGAATTTCTGTCTTCTCGGACTAACTTGCAGATGGAGTTAGATGATGTGAAGGGTGAGCTGGAGAGACAGAAAACTCTTCACGATTCAGAGATGGCTTGCTGAAGGCCTCTTTCTCTAGTCTGGTTTTGGAAGAGCGTGTGCAGACTCAGTCTGCGATGTATCACAAATACGAGGTACGTTTCAAGACGCTTCGGGCCTATGTTGATCAGTAAAAGGTGCTTTGGAACACGATGCTGGAGCTCAACCAGACCGTTGGCATCCTCGAGGCTTTCACATTGCTGAAGGAAGAGGGTATTGAGACCCCACAGAGCAAACTCGACCAATTGGAGGCGGACAAGAAACAGTTTACGGAAATACAGAGAAACTGGATATCATCAAGGTCGAGGAAAACAACATCCGTATGACTCCTCATCTGGTCCTTCTTCCCCTATATCCATCTGTCCAATTCCTAAGTAAGGAATCTCACCTCTAAGGCCAATATGGTACGCATGAGAAAGTGATTACCGCTGTCGTCGCGACCGGGCTCCGAGATGATTTGGGCCCTCCCCCTAGAGCTTGAGGGCGGGTTCGAGAATTCCTACTGGAGTTGACGACCCGATTGGTCAAGCCCCTGAGACCAGAGAGGTCTCCAAAAATGCCCTCAATCCTCTGTTGCCTTAAGAATTTCATTTCTTCTACGTTTTACTTTCTGTTTTTTTTTTATTGTAGTAGTTACTTTTTTTTTGTATCGCTTGTGGTTGCTTCCAATCACTCTGTACAAATTCTGTCACTTTATATTAAATGAACTTTTAAGGAGTCGATATGAGTTGCTCGCTCCTAAGTCTCGTTACTTGAATTGTTCGCTTCTAGATCCGTTTTTCGTTTCAAGGAGAGTGACCGGTTTTCTTTTTCTAAATACTTATAGATATGGTCGATTAGTCGGGTTGGCCAACTCCAGTAACAGGAAGCGACTTCGTCGTTCGACTAGTCCTTAGCTTATTTGACTCAATGATAGGTGCGAATGCAGAGGCCACTTAGCTTCTTTCCTTCGCGTATAGGATTTTTAGGTAATTGTTAGGGACTGCAGAAGTCGGCTTACGTCTACTTATGCGAATAAAGAATCCAACTTATGATTTTAGGTACGACTGCTAGGGTCGATTTATCCTGTTCGTTAATAGATGGGACTGCGGAAGACGGCTTATTTCCACTTTTGCGAATAAGGAAATTGGCGTAGGAAATCAGGTACGACTGTTGGGGTCGGATTATCCTGCTTTTTTAGTAGATGAGTCTGCAGAAGCCGGCTTATTTCTACTTTTGCGAATACGGAATTCGGCTTAGCATTTTTAGGTAGGACCTCGGAGTCAGTTTATCATGTTTATAAGCAGACACAATCGCGGATATCAGCTTATTCCTACTTGTGCAAATCCAGAATTTGGCTTAGCATTTTTAGGTACGACCTCAGAGTCGGTTTATCCTGTTTATAAGTAGGCGCGATCGCGGAGATCGGCTTTTTCCTGTGAATTGGGAACTCGGCTTAGTATTATTAAAGCATTGGCAACCACAAAAGTCAAGAACGAAGGGCTTATTCTTATTACTTAGTCTCGCTTTTTATTTATTTTCTTAGAAATACAGTAGAGCCTCTGAGGAGGTTGCCTATGTACCTCAACATGCTAAGGATCAAGCCTGATCGTAATTCACATTATGGGAGGTCGTCTGATCGTCAGACATAGAAAAAGAGAATAATATATATATATATATATATATTCCCTTTTTTTTTACGCCAGACAATCAGACTACCTGGCGGATGGTAGTATGACAGGATTCCTTAGCAGTGGAATCTTTTGAAGTTGCTACAGTTCCAGAGCTGGTAACTAGCTCATCTTCTGCGGTTGCAGGCTTGTAGACGAATGGTTTGATGACCTTAGTGATGCTGTGTGGATTTTCCCACTGGGCCCCTAGTTTTCCAGTGTTTGTCTTGAACGTGTTCTCATAGATATTTCTTAAGACGAGGTCACCCTCGACGAAGGTCCGTCCTTTTACCCGGCGGTTATAGTACTTAGCGGCGAGCTGTTGGTAGTTCTTAATGCAAGGTAGAGCTTGATCGCATTTTTATTTGGTGAAGTCGGTGGCGTTCTCTAAAGCTTTCTTGTTACAATTGTCAGTGATGGTGTATAGAACGTGGTGAAGGCCCGATATGGTTACCTGAGGGCGACATTGCTTCTAGGCCTTGTGATACAGAGAAAGGGGTTTGGTTAGTTGCACTTCTCGGGGTTGTACGATGCGACCAGAGTACACCATCGAGCTCGTCAGCCCATCTTCCTTTCTGGTCTTCCAATTGCTGTTTGATGCCATCCAGGATGGTCTTGTTGGTCACCTTGGCTTGCCCATTTTCTTGTGGGTAACACGGAGTAGATTTTCCTTAGTTCGATATTCCAACAAGTGCAGAATCCTTCGAATTTGTGGGAGATGAATTGTGAGCCGTTAACCGTGACGATCTCATATGGGAGGCCATGCCTGCAGATGATATTCTTACACACGAACTTCTGGATATCATGGTCGCGGACGTTTGCGTATGCCTTGGCTTTAACCCACTTAGTAAAATAATCAGTCATGATCAACATGAATCGTTTTTGGCAAGATTCGGGAGAAGAACAATCAGATCCATGGCTCATCGCTTGAAGGCGTAAGGAACGGTCAGGGTCGATAATAGTTCAGCCGGGGTGAGGATCTTTGGTGCGTGCTTTTGACATGTCTCGCACTGGGCGGTATATGTGTCCCAGTCGGTCACCATCGTTTGCCAGAAAAAAATATGTCCTTTAATTTTTACTGCGAGGGATCGTCCTCCAGAATGGTTTCTGCCTGCTCCTTCATGTGTTTCTGTCATTATTTTCTAAGCGTCGGAGATGTTGATGCAGTGCATGATTGCGTTGATCGTAATGGATGCCGTCCAATAAAATATACCTAGCACAACGAGCTTTTAGCTATCAGGCTGCCCAACGATCTGCTGAAATGGTGCCCTCTTCGATGTAGAGTTTGATCTCGTCCCGCCGGTCATCACGAGTGGGATCATTGGCGCATTAGCCACCTGGTTGTCTGAAAGACCAGTTGCGGCTGCAGTGCTTGTTACTGGCTTTCCGCCAAGCTCGGTGCTGCTTGGATGAGTTTTTGTTGGGACCGTCGTGCTGGCGTGTTTGGGGACGGCAATGATCGTGGCTGCCTACTCGGATGCTCTCACGACTTGTCTTCTAGTAATGATGACGCATATATCCCCTGTTATTTAGATGCTTTGCACATCGATGCATTCAACTGGTATGATCCGCCGGGTGTTGGGGTCGGAAGTGGATGCTAAGGTGGCAAGGGCATTCACGAGGAGTTTTTGCCGAGTGGAGTTTTGGTAACGAGGAAGGTATCGAATTCTACAGCCATGACCTGGAAGAGCTTAAGGTAGCATCCATCTGGTCGTTTCTGGTTCCATAATCGTCATGGCACTGGCTGGCTACGAGCTGAGAGTCACAGAAGGCCTCAAGATGGCGAACTATAACTGCTTTTGTGAGATGGAGTCTAGCTAGCAAGACTTTGTATTTGGATTCATTATTTGATGTCGGGAATGTGAGGTGGAAGGATTGCTCGATGATCTTGCTTGATGGTGACACCAATTTTATGCCTAACCCTGAGCCTGTACAAGACGATGATCCGTCGACGTAAAGTGACCAGCATGTTGGTTTATTCGATCGATGAACTCTGGTGGCAGCTCGACGAGGAAATCTGCCAACATCTGACATTTCACGCTGGTTCTTGTACAGTATTTGACGTCGTATTCACTGAGCTCGATAACCCATTTGGCGATGCGGCCGGTTTTACTCGGGCTGTGGAGAATCGCTCGTAGCGGCTGTTCGGTTAAGATGACAACCAAATAAGACTGGAAATTGGGCCGAAATTTGCGCACTGAGGCTACGACGGTGAGAGTGAGATTTTCAAGGATCAGGTAAAGCAACATTTGGTTTCCTCTTCCGGAGCTCCTTATAGTGTATTGTGATCGGTGAAGAATTGCTATCTCTCAGCTTTCAGCAACGTTAATCAGCCACATGGCGGACATCCTTTGTTTTGGGGCTGAGAATGACATGTCGATTAGTGTGAGGATGTTTGAAGAAATGTTTCATGTCAATGCCATGAAGAGTTGTCCTGGCTGCTTCTATGTTCGGATGAAGACTGAATATAATCTGATCACTGTGCGGCCGAACAAAGTTTACGACTGGCAGAGATTTTATTTTTAGATCCAAGTCTCAAGTCTTTCAGTGCCAGATCCCGATAGAGAATATAGGGTCTTCTGGAATACCGGCATTGGTAGAGTTAGCTTACTCCTTACTGCTTGTTTCTGTGAGGGCTTCTTTTATATGCTAACTTAGAGTTCCCTTGATTTTTTTTTGCATTGCGGCATCCTTCGAAAAAAGGGGCACCTACGTTGCTCAGAGATCAGTGTGCCTCGAATTAATCGAAGTTTGGCACATATTAGAAACAGTATGAATTCTTTCTCTTATAGTTTTTTGTAATTTCTTTGTCAAGTTCTTATTTGCCGTTCATCGTGCAGTCGACAGGGATACAAAGGAACTTTCCTCCCTAAGCTGTGGTAAAAAAAGAAGAATGGGAAAAGTGAAGAGGAAGATCCCTAGCTACGCCGAGCAGTTCGAGAAGACTCCAATCCTTTCCGAGCGATCTAAGGAAGAAACAAAGTCTCCTCAGATTGTCAAGCAGCCTGATGTTCACAACTGATGGAGCTGGTTCTGTCCACCACCATAGCTTCAACTCCATCTCCTGCCAATCTGAAGAGGAAAATAAATGGCAAGGATATTAAACGAAGATGATACACTGGATTTAGTGCTTTTCTTATACTGAAAGTGCACAACTTATAATTATAGTAAAATAAAGTTCGATTTCCAGAGGACTAGTTTTACACTATGATTCTACAAGGAATTGAAAGGAAGCTAAGACAGCAATTTGGTTTGGTTGTTTCAGTAACATGCAATGGAATTAAACAATGAATTACAATCAATAAAACAAGATTCTAGACCAAGAAATTTTCGCAGAGCTTAGGACCGAACAATTTTCAGAGCATAGTTTTGTAGAAATCTTGAATTCAAACATAAATATAATATCAATCCAATGTAGTGGTATTAATAACTTTGTCTAACAACCTAGAATTCTAAACTGTTATTTGAATTGTAAAATCACAGACAAGCAATATTGATCAGGTTTGATATATTCACATCCCCCCTAGTATCAACTGTCATTGGATAAGGACAAATCACTCACCAAAGTCCTTCTAGCAACCTATTACACTTTTGATAATAGATTAACCTAAAATCATGAATCAAGTGATCAGTTTAATTAATTCAGACATTAAGATTAAAAATGGTGAAGACAATCGATTCAAAGTCCTATTTGTGTTCAATCTATCAACTCATGAATACCATTGAAATCCTTGACCTAACTAGAGAAACTACTAAGGCATGGGGAATTTAAACAAAACGATAGATAAAGAGGGATCCATGAAATAGAAATCAGAAATAAAAGTGTTCATAATTCTTCTCATGTGTAGCAGAAATTCTTCTCCAAAATCTTATAAGAAGAAAACTCTAAAAACACAATGGAAAAATGTGTTTAGATCTCAAAAATGCAGAATTTTTCCGTTATCATATTTTTGGGGACGGCTCACGCCTTTCGTCGGGTTTTCATATTTGCCTTCGACGGATGGAGTGGGTGCTCCAAAAGTGGAGTAGGTGCTCCATCGAGTGCTCTGCGTGAAACTTAGGCTACTTTCCTTCATTTTTACTCATTTTTGCTTCATTTTGACTCATTTTTGCTTCATTTTTGACTTAGTTTGGCTTTAGAGGCTCCAAATTCTCAATTCTTCGTTTATAGCTTCAAATCTTCGTTTATTGCCTCATAATGATCTGGAATGACACGATAAAGACCAAAAAGTCTCAATAAATGCGGCCGAAGGCAAATATGGAAACTCTGAAAGGATGGCACAGCGAATCTCATGAAGTGAGCATTAAGGAAGTTTTTCTCAACCTCCTAGTAGATGCCCAACCGTTTCAGAGTTGCATCACACATGACCAGGGTGGGTTTGATGTTCACTAGCTCCTAGCATTGCGTTGTAATATAATGAATCGGTCTGGTCCCACTTCTCTTCAGACTGTATAGGGATGATGTCATCAGGAAGCTCGAAACGGTCATCTTCATGTCACGGTTGTGGTGTGGCGTCTGCTGTAGCTTGGGACAATGTGCTTGCGCCTTTTTTCTTTCGGTTTGTGTATCAGATATTTTTCGGCGGCATTGTCATTGCTGGGTTTCACGGATTTGGAGCACCCCAACGGAGCAGGTACTACATTCTTGGTTGGGGTGCTCTATCGAGTAATCTCCACCTGCAACAACCCGAAGGGGAAACGGGCAGGTGCTCCATTCGGGGCTAGGATGCTCATTCAGTTTTTTTTCTTCACCTGGAGCAACCCAGACTGCGTTTCAATTACCTATGTCTAAGTAATTTCTCTAGTAAGATCTAGGATGTCAATGGTATTCTATGGCAACGGCGCCAAAAACTTGATACACTGGATTTAGTGTTCCTATTTCCTACTGCAAGTGCACATCATTCAAAATATTATTGATAGATTTGAATTTCAGAGGACCGATGTTACACTGAGTTTGTTTGAAGATTGAAACTAAGCTAAGACGAAATATTAGTTTATGTTTCTTGGTTTTATGAAACGAAAATAGATATATAACAATGTAATGATCAAATAAGCAACATGTTAGGTCTCGAGCAAGTTCGCAAGAATTCAAATATCACGAACCAGAGAATCAAAGAGGGAAACAATTAAGCGCGTTTGAGAACTCAAAATACTGATATATCAATTACTATGTCTAATAACCTAAGATTCTAAACTGTCATTTCAATTCAGGAAACTAAATATGCATTAAGACCAAGTTTGATATGTTCACAAAGCGCCTTAACAACAGCTTTCATTGGCTAATGTCGTTTTACTCATCTATGTTCTTTCAGGCATTTAAACAAATACTTCTGGTGCATTAATAACGTAATATCAGAAACTAGGTAGTTAATCAAGTTTCAGCATTAGATTAACAATATATGAAGAACTAGAAGATAGATCCATATTCTAATATATATGGTTCAGCGATTCATGGATTCCCTTGAAACCCTAACCTATAGAGGAGACTACTCAAACATAGAGAAGCAAATCACAAAAAGAGATGAAGAGAAATCCACGGATGACAGACCATCACGTCAACCTCGGAATTCAGTTGGCCTAGGCAATTGTTGCAGCCATGGACAAGGGGTGAGGTGCAGCTGCAGGGAGGACAGAGCGCACTGGCAGCCTCCTCACCCCTCTGTTCCACCACTGCAAGATCAATATACTATACACTTCCTGTGTCTTCACACTTGAGAGGATGGACACTGACTACCCGATCAGCTCTAAGATCCTCCACGATGCTAACACATACCACTTCACGGGTGAGCAGAGAGCTTCACTATTCTTCTTCCTCAACCAGTGCTTACACGGCTGATTTTTGATTTTTTCCACCACCAGTGCTCCTCCGCGCCGATCCCATTGGCCACGCTCCCACACCTATCTGCAGCAGCTCATCCTGAACTTCTGCACTTCTTGCACTGCCTTACTATAACACTGCCACACAGGGTGAGTTCGATCGTCCCCTATCTCTGACGAGCCTGATACATCTCAGTAGAGGCCCTAGATGATCACATCTCAGCGGAAGAACAATAGCCTCCTGCAGCGCATCATGCACACACTATCTCAAGGCTACTGCAACACTATGACAGCAAGGGACGTCCACACCAAGCAGACTCTGGGAAAAATCGGAGAGACCTTCCCGACGAAGGAAGCGCACAGGACGCGACAGGAGTGAGAGCTCTGATGACACCGCCCGCTGATCACTAGTAACACCTCTCTATCACCATTGTACTATTCCGCTGTTCTTTGTTTTTCTTTATTACCCGACTTTATATTTATTTTCACACCGTCCGCTGTTGTTTGTTTTTCTTTATTACCCGACTTTATATTTATTTGCACACCGGGGACGGTCTGAAGTAGGTGTGGGAGATGGAGTTTGTTGCTACTGATTTCGTATATTTTCTTTGATTTTCTTCGTTTCGAGTCTGTCTTGAGTCAATTTGTTTCTTTGAGTTAGGAACTTGGTTGGGAATTAGGAACTTAATCTAAGATGATCTTAAACCATTTATGTGATTTTGATTGTCTCTCTAACGACCATTACTGCAGAATTTTAAGTGTACGGATGAGCTGTACCACCACATTCAGATATCTCTCTTTCCAGAACATCTTATTCCATTAAGGTTTCACCGGAAAGACATAAACTCTATTTTATCTGGATGTAATTTGGACTGAAATTCTTCTTACTATATGCATTAGATTAGGGGAACAAAATGATCTTCAAGACTTTTTTTACTTTCGCCACTCTTGCTGATCTTGAATAACTAGCCCATCTTTAACTATTACCCACCTTGAACCTAATCTCCTTTTGGACCTCTTACATTCTCGTTTTTCAGTTTCATATGTGCAGATATATGCAGATATGTGCAAAAAGGCCGGAGGAAAAAGAATTGACACACCTTCTAATTCATTCTTGTTGAAGATGTCGTTAAAAGTTGATAAATAGGACCATAAGCACTTGCTCCAAATAAGAGCACCCGCTCCAAGCAGCAGGGTCTGATCTGGAGCACCAGCTCCAATAAGTCCAATGTACAAAGAATCCTATCACCCAACTTACTAGGGTATATGGATCAATAGTTTGAAATATTAAGTGCTTAAGGAACATATCATGTAAATACCCTCATTTTCATCTTACAAAAATGATAAGGACTGGAGAGTTAGTAAGTTAAAGAGGTATCCCTTGGCACATGTAAAACCACAGGGGAAGAAGAAACCAAAATTGAGTAGTTACAGTTTTCAAGAGAAGAAGAGCAATTAGAGGTTGTGGAACCTCAATGAGCCCATTCTCTCTTGCCATTTTGCACAATATGATGTATCCTCTACAAAACTATGTTAATCCCTAAACACTCTGAACTCCACCGCTAAATTGGCCCCTTAATTCCTTAGCATTGGTTCACCTAGGTAGTGCCCTTAATGAGAAACTCACACCACCCTTAATTGAATGTAAATAGTTTATTGTGTTGATGGTGAATTTTGTGGGTTTGTGAATACAAGTATGGAATAAGGTTTATAGGATGTTAGTTGGTTTTGGTAAGGATGTGCAACTCTTGTTCTAAAGAATGTGGTCTACAAATTGTGGTTGAATTACGGTTGATGAGATTTTGAGACTTCCCGCATTTTCAAACCTCTCTTCCGCAGCTTAAGCTTTAGTTTGTTTGAGGACAAACAAAGGACTAAGTCCAGATGAGTTGATATGAGGCGATTTTGACTCATTCTAACCATTGTTTTCTAATATTTATCGAGTCTTTTTGGTCTTCAGCAAGTCATTTCAGGTCACTTGGGGGCTATAAACAAAGATTTGAGGATTTGGAGCGTCTGAAGCAAAAGAAAATAAAAATGAAGCAAATGGAAGTCGAAATGAAGGAAAAGAGCCTAAGTTTCATGCAGAGCAGTCTACGAAGCACCTGCTCTACTTCGGAGCACCTGCTGTGGTAGTAGCCTCGAGATAGTGTGTGTATGTGTTGCAGGAGGCTGTTGCTCAGCCAATAAGATGTGATCATCCAAATCCTGTACCCAGTTATATCAGGCTAGTCAGAGATATGGGAAAGATCAAACTCACCCTGTGTGGCAGTGCTGTAGTAAAGCAGTGACAGAGGTGTGGTAGGAATCTCCTCATCCTCCAACTGAGGTGCGGAAGCTCGCGATGAGCTACTGCGGAAAGGTGAGGGAGCGCGTCCATTTGGATCAACGGAGAGGAGCACTTTTGGCGGCAGAAACCGGAGATCAGACTTGGTGTTTAGGCGTGTAAGCACTGACTAAGGAAGCCTACAGAATAGTGAAACTCTCTGCTCATCAGTGAAGTTGTATGTGTCGGTTTCGCGGAGGATCTTAGAGCTTATCAGGTGGGTGGTGTCCATCCTTTCGAGTTTGGAGACACAGGAAGCGGAGCGCAGATCGATTTTAATATGGTGGAACAGAGGGGTGAGGAGGCTGCCAATGTGCTATGTCCTGCCTGCAGCTGCACGTCGCCCCTTGTCCTTAGGTGCAATGATTGCATGGTCCAACTGAATTCCAAAGTTAACGCGATGGTCTGTCGGGTGATCTGCATCATAGGAAGTAGCAACCAAATTCCCACATCCGTAATAAAGTATCAGAAGCTCATCAAGATGTACTTTGTTTCAAGCATCCCTATTAATGAGAAGGTTGATGTAGAGTCTCGTGCAGATGCGTACAGCAGGATTGCAGATGAGAGACTGGCTTGCTAGCGGGAGGTCTAAGTATCAGTCACGATGGTCTGCCATGAAATGGTTGGCAAGGGAAAACTGCTTCAGAAAAGCCAGTTTAGTGTCCTCTAGATGAAACCGTAAATGTCGCAGAATTCGGGCATATGGATGGTGTACTTCTTTCCCCCAGCAAGGAAAGAGAATGAGGCATCTGCGTATACATGCTTCACGAGGTCCATGTATGTTAGCTGAGCAGTCGCGAGGCACTCGCGAATCAAGCCGGGGTACAGGACATCGGCTTCCAAATCGAAGCTCATGAATTGAGCATTGAGGAAGATATTGTCAACCTCCTTGTAGATGCCCAGCCGTTTCAGAGTTACTTCACACATGAACTGGGTGGGTTTGATGTTCATTCCCATCAGAGCGTTGTAATAGAATGAATTGGTCCTGTCCTACTTATCATTAGACTGTATAGTGATGCTGTCATCCGGAAGCTCAAACTAGTCCTTTCAAGTCGCGGCCATGGTACGATGTCTGCACTAGTTTAGGCAGAGGTGCTTTCGCCTTTTCCCTTCCGCTTTGTGTATCATATATTTTTCGGCGGCATTGTCTACAATAACACAACCATCCAAATATGATGAGTTTTGACAAAAAAGGGAACTCAAAAACTACAACCAGTAATTTAATTCCACCAAAAAATCCAGCATGATAATCACAGTCACTCATCCATAGAATTAATGGGTCAGTTGGGGTGTTTTCCCCTAGAAGGATATGCGTTAGTTCGAACTCCTTAAACTGTTTGGCCAAGCTTTGGAATATCACTATGTAGGCTTCCATCCTATCATATCCCAGCCCCTATCTCGTTATCTATCTCTTCCTCATTCTTTATATCAATCACACATTTCATCCTTCTTCCTCCTCATTCTTTGCCGTTAAAATATCTTCATTGTTTCCTCGTAGCTTGTGGTTCATCACAAGTTTTTCAAACAGATTTGGAACCGGTTAAGTATTGTCGAAGTCAATCTCTCTTAAATCTCTTTTATCATACCTTATTATGTGAATCGTTGTCATTTTCTCGTTGAACAATGCGTGTTTCTAAAAGTATTTAGATTATATTGATGGCTCATGAAAAGGATCCCACAAATTTTCACGTTTGGATTAGTTTTTTTTCTAAGAAAGTTAATTTTTTGAAACCTTCGGATTTATGACGAATTCTCTATTCTCCACATGCTGAATTAAAATTTAAAAGTACTTATTTTGGCTACAGATATTTTTAGGGGGTGATAGTTTTTACAACATAATATTCTAAGCACATGCACTCTCAAAATATTTAGAGGAATCTGTGAAGAGCAAAGTGAGGTTTAATTTTTTTTCTCTTTTCTCTAATTTCACGCAAATATACATAATTTGACTACTTAGCAAAAAGTGCTCATACTCTTTTTTATTATGCTTTGTCTGAATCATTTTATCTAATGTTGATAAAAAATAGAACAAATAATAAAAATCTGGAATATATATAAATAAATATATATATATATATATATATATATATTATTCATAAGTTTCAAAAAAAAAAAAATAATGCTAGTGCTATTTATTTCACAAATGATGTATTATCAAAAAAATTTACCATCTATTCACTTACCAAGATTGTGGTCAAATTAAAAAAAAAAAAAAAAACTATTTTTGACAAAGAAAAAAATCATTCAACGGATGTATTTGGTAACTTGCTATTTTTTACACAAATCATTCAACCTTAGTTTACCATCAATTAGCTTACCAAAATTGTGGTCAAATTTCAGATTTGTATTATTTACTCTATTTTTTATCATCATTAAATACAATGATTCAGATAAAGTATATTCTAAAACATTTTGGTGATTTTTTTAGACGAAAACAAGTGTCGCACGAAATCGATATTCTATCACTGTTGGGTTAACCTTTTATAGTCGTCCGCAGATGAAAACTTGCGATCGTCACAAATTATATCATAAATCTTAATGATAAGGTACTACTAAATCTTATCTTTATTCTAATTTTTTTAAAGAAATTAAATATCTAATTATATAAAAAATTAATAAAACCTTACATCTATTTGATTTTTTGTTTAATAAAATTATACAATGTATTTATAATGAGTTTTCTAAAATTATAGCAACCTTTCGAATTAAATTACTTTGAAGTTCACATTACTTCAAAGGTTGCTATAATTTTAGAAATTTCATTACGTATACATTGTATATATTTTTATAAAAAAGTTATATAGATTTAAGGTTTTTTCAAAAAAAAAAATTATATAATTAGATATTTAATTTTTTTAAATTAAAATAAATATAAAATTTAATATTACCTTATCATTAGGATTTATGATAGAATTTGTGACGGCCACAAGCCTCCATCTAAGGACAGCTATAAAAGGTTAACCTAAGAGTGATAGAATATCGATTTCGTTCGATACAAGTTTCGTCTACAAAAATCACCAAAATTTTATAAAATATACTCTATCTAAATCATTTTATTTAATGATCTTGATAAAAATGGAGGAAATAATATAAATCTGGAATTTATTCAAATAAAAACATATATTATTTATAAATTTTTAAAACAAATTATATTTAATGTTAGTGCAATTTTTTATACAAATGGTGTATTGTCAATTTTTTTACCATCTATTCACTTATCATAATTGTGGTCAACTTTTAAAAAAAACCTTATTTGACAAAGAAAAAAACCATTCAACAAAAGTGTATGGTTGATTACTATTTTTTTACATAAATGCATCTATTTGCTTATCAAGATTGTGGTCAAATTAAAAAAAAAATTATTTGAAAAAGAAAAAAAAATTGGTCAACGGAAATATATGGTATATGAAAGGTTGCTATAATTTTAGAAATTTCATTATGAAATACATTGTATATTTTTATAAAAAAAAACATTATATAGATGTAAGGTTTTCTTAATTTTTTTTATATAATTAGATATTTACTTTTTAAAAATTAGAATAAAGATAAGATTTTGCAGTAATTTATTATTGGGATTTATGGTAGAATATGTGACGATCACAATCCTTCTTGTGCGGACCACTATAAAGGGTTAACCCAACAGTGATAAAATATCGATTTCGTTCCACATTCGTTTTTGTCTAAACAAATCACCAAAAAATTTTAGAATGTGTTTTATCTGAATCATTTATTTAATGATGTTGATAAAAATAGAGAAAATAATAAAAATCTTGAATTTATTAAAATAAAAATAAATATTATGTATAAATTTTAAAAAAATTTATATTTAATGTTAGAGTTGTTTTTTACACAAATGACATATTGTAAATTTTCTTACCATCTACTCTTACGAAGATTGTGGTCAAATTAAAATAAATATAAGATTTAATAGTACCTTATCATTAGGATTTATGATATAATTTGTGACAACCACAAGCCTCCATCTATAGACGGCTATAAAATGTTATATTACAGTGATAGAATATCGATTTCGTTCGACACTAGTTTTTGTTTAAGAAATCACCAATTTTTATTAAGAATGTACTTTATCAGAATACTCATTTTATTTAATGATGTTGAAAAAAAAGAGGAAATAATATGAATTTATTCAAATAGAGACATATATTATCTATAAATTTCAAAAAAAAATTTATAATTTTTGTTAGTGCTATTTTTTATGCAAAGAAGTATTGTCAAAAACTTTTACAATCTATTCACTTACCAAGACTGTGGTCAAATTATTATTATTTTTATTTTCTAAACTTATTTGACAAAGAAAAAAAAATCAATCAACGGAAGTATATGGTAGATGAGTTTTTGAAAACAACTCATGACGGAAATTATAAATGACAAATTTGAAAATGGAAGGTTTTTCAGTTTTGATTTTTTTTTTCAGCATGTTTTTGTTAAATAGAAATACTATTACATATTATTAATTTGATGTGCACATAAAGTAATTTAATTCGAAAGATTACTATAATTTTTGAAAATTCATTGTGAATATATTGTATATTTTCTTATATAAAAATTAAATAGATGTAAGGTTTTCTTAATTTTTATATAAGTAGATATTTTTAATTTTAAATTAAATATCTAATTTTAAAAAATTAGAATAAAAATAAGATTAGTAGTAGTAATTTATCATTAGGATTCATGATGGAATTTGTGATGACCAAAAGCCTTCATCAGTGGATGGCTATAAAAGGTTAACCCAATAATGATAGAATATCGATTTTTTTCGACACCAAATTTTTTTAGAGTGTACTTTATTATAATCATTTTATTTAATGATGTTTATAAGAAAATAGTGGAAATAATATAAATCAGGAATTTATTCAAAACAATATATATATTATGTATAAACTTCAAAATATATATATTTAATGTTAGTGCTATTTTTTACACAAATGACATATTGTCAAAAAAATTTACCATCTATTCGCTTACCAATATTGTGGTCAAATAAAAAACTTTTATTTGATAAAGAAAAAAATTATTCAACAGAAGTATATGGTAGGTGAGTTATTGAAAACAACTTAAGACGAAGCTTATAAATTGATAATTTTTTAAAATGGAAGCCTTTTAAGTTTTAATTTTTTTTCATCATGTTTTTCTTAAATAGAAAGACTATTACACATTGAATGTGAACTTCAAAGTAATTTTAATTAAAAATGTTGCTATAATTTTGCAAGAATCATTATGAATACATGTAATATATCTAATAAAAATTATATAGATGTAAGGTTTTCTTAACTTTTTATATAATTATATTTAATTTTTTTAAATTAGAATAAAGATAAAATTTAGTAATACCTTATCATTACGATTTTGGATAAAAAAAATGTGGTGTCCACAAGCCTCCATCTACATATACGGACGCTATAAAAGATTAACCCAACCACTAATGTTCGATATCGATTTCGCTCGATACCAAAAAAATCTAGAGTGTTATTTTGTGAGTTAAAAGACTTTTCGGGAGAAAAAAATAATTTCAAGTGATGCGAATATGTTATAATGGTGTTGGTATCAAACCCAAAGGTATGTAATTGATGTCAGATTGAGAATATTCATACATTTAATGAATAGCCGTATTTTTTCCAATTGAAGATTCACATCTAATCTTTGTTTTTTATTAAAAAACTTTATATCAGAAGCTAATCGGAATTCCATCGACAAAGAGGAAATACATTATGAGATTTTTTATGCATATTTCATAGATCTGTATCATTTATAACCGGATCTCCATAGATAATTTTTAACTACAGTAAGAGTCGGGAGAGAAAGCCAACCAAACATTAGCATAGAGCCTTAAAAAGGATTTTCATTAGTGATGTGATCTTCAAGACTGAGTTTCACAAGGGGATGGAAGATGATGAACAAGGCTAGACTAAGGTCACTCTCCTTGATCTGGTTGGATGAGAATTGTTGGATGGTGGATAGAAGTGATTGACTCTCTCCGTCCTTGGGTATGATTGACTCTCTCAATCCTTGGAGAACTAGCCTTACTTGAGTCACACAAGCAATCATAATTCTATAATCTATAGAATCAAATGAAACTAAAGACAAATGTTTAAACAAAGACTCTCTTTGAAATAAACTGAAACAAACTTTATATTTTACTTGGTTGATTGAAAGGTGTCTTTTACAATGGCTAGCTATGAGCTCATATAGTGCTCAGATTACAAAAAAAAAAAAGAAAAAAAAAAAAAAAAAAAAAAAAAATCCACAAAATTAATGAGAATGAAGTATTTTGTGGCGTTGATGGTGAATTGATATGTTTTGGGAAATGGATGACAACTTGGGCCTCCATTGGTTGTTTCGTCGGGTCTTGTGCTTGCTGGAATCCTGAGACGTCCATTAACATTCTACAAGTGGTCTGAGGTCTAGATTGTGAGTGAGTTGGGCTGTGCAGATCGATCTTTGGGCTGGTCGCACAGTGCAGTTCGAATCCGGTTTGCCAAATTGTAAAATCCATAACTCCCATGTCTGAATTTGGATTGATGTGAATCCAGTTTTCCTTGCTTCCATTTTGAGTTGAAAAGCCACAAAAATTGAATTTGTTCCTTAATTCCTTTTGGTTTAGTTGGGCCGCTCCATTTAGTGCTCGTCGGTCTTCTTCGGGTCCATTGATGATCTTCTTGATTGGACCTCCAATAACTTCTTCTTGGGAAACGTTTTTGGGCTGATTCTTCTTCGTGGTGTCTCCTAAATGGGTTGAGTGTCTGATCCAAGTAGTTGTTGAGCTGGAACATTTGGTATTGGTCTCCATTTGAGCTGAACTCAACTCATTGGTCTCCTTAGCTCTCCTCAGCCTCATGTTTCTCTCCTCCATGGTTGGCTCCGGATTGGATAGCCTGGTACTGGTTCTGAGGGTTACATCATCCTCTACCCCTTGTAAAATTTCTGTCCTAGAACTGATTTGCCTGCACATAGATAAGTTAAGTTAGTACATTGAATTGTATGAGGGTTTAGGGGCCTACCTTGGAGGCGGTTTTCAGTTGTGCTGAGTTGGGATTGTTGTTGGACATCTGGTGGCTCTCCTTTGAGTAAATATGATATTATTACTCGTATTGTGTGGTCTGGTGCGTGACCCCTCTGTCTTGTACTCTTTACACATTTGATAGCTTTGGTCTTGTTCACCATTAGAGGTGATGCCTCTTGGTTTAGAGTTTGATTTATCAGCAATGTCTTCATTGTTGGAACTTCTTTGTGGTTTGTGTCTTAGTAACTGAAATATTCTCAACACTTTTGACAAGAAACAAGTGCATTATATCTGAGTTTAAAAATATAGAGATAGATCTTGGAATACTTAAACTCACATTGATAGTTTTAGCAAGTTGAAAAGTAATTGGCTCTTTGTTACCTTGAATGCTACTTTGCTTTAGTTCACAGATGAATAAAGCTTCTCCAGGGCCTTCACCAGTTGGGGTAGAATCTTTAGCTACTATCTGGTGTGGATCAAAGGTAATTGGTTGGTGGTGCATTTGTCTCCAATTGCTTGTCTTCATCTTTCTCATTCTCCTTTTGACAAGTCTGGTGTGTAATCTTCTTTTCTTCACCTCTGCTTATAGGTTTTTCTTCTTTTCCTATTCCTGGATCAAAACTCTTTGGCAAAGACAAGTGTATAAGTCTAGAATTGAAATTTAAGAGATCAGATTGAACTAAACTATCACTCTCTTTAGATGTTTTTGACTTTATTGCTATTGATTGTTGATCTTTTAGCAATTTTCTAGATGGAAAAGTTGTAGCAAAGTGACCTCTCTTATGACATCTATAACATGTTGGTTCTTTGAGATTAAAAAGTTAGAAGCCTTACTTTGGCTTAGTGTGTCTTGTAGCTTGGATTTGGTGTTGAACTTAGATGCAGTTTCTTTAGGAGCTTCTTGTAATTCTTCTAAAATCTCCTTTGCTTGAGGAATCTTCTTAACTTCTGATATCCTTGGTGAAGTCTTTGTAAACTCTTTCTGCTTTGGAGTAGCCAATGGTTCTGTTGTAGAAAATGCTTATAACGCCCCAACCGCCCCTACCGGTGAGTCACCCATCCCTCTATCGGGCTTGTGAGCCCCACCCCTATCCGACGGTCGGAACGTTATTCCGGAAGGCTCAAAAGTCATGATATACTGTCTCTGCAATCACCACATGACCGTTCCCCGTGTTTTTTCCTAACTCACACGATACCGCGAATGACTTCCCGATAGGTCACCCATCCTTCCACTACTCCAGCTAAAGCACGCTTAACTCTGGAGTTCTTTCCGGATGGTCAACCGAAAAGGTAAGTGCACTTTGGTGACATAGGTAGCCAAATCAATTATTTTAACCTCTCCACATATACCAGAAATCGGGATGTTACAATTCACCCCCACTCACAGAGCGCAACGTCCTCGTTGCGCACCACGACCAGTCCCTAAGACGCCTCCCAGGTTGGCACTGGGACGGCTAACCGGCTCTGATACCACTTATAACGCCCCAACCGCCCCTACCGGTGAGTCACCCATCCCTCTATCGGGCTCGTGGGCCCCACCCCTGTCCGACGGTCGGTGCGTTAACCCGGAGATTTGAAAGTCATGATATACTGACCCTGCAATCACCACGTGACCGTTCCCCGTGTTTTTGTCCTCACTCACACGGTACCGCGAATGACTTCCCGGTAGGTCACTCATCCTTTGACTACTCCAGCTCAAGCACGCTTAACCCTGGAGTTTTCTCTGGATGTGCAACCGAAAAGGTAAGTGCACTTTGGTGACATAGGTAGCCAAATCAATTCTTTTAACCTCTCCCATATACCAGATATCGGGATGTTACAATTCACCCCCACTCACAGAGCGCAACGTCCTCGTTGCGCACCACAACATGTCCTAAGACGCCTCCCAGGTCAGAACTGAGACGGCTAACCAGCTCTGATACCACTTATAACGCCCCAACCGCCCCTACCGGTGAGTCACCCATCCCTCTATCGGGCTCGTGAGCCCCACCCCTGTCCGACGGTCGGAACGTTATTCCGGAAGGCTCAAAAGTCATGATATACTGTCCCTGCAATCACCACATGACCGTTCCCCGTGTTTTTTCCTAACTCACACGATACCGCGAATGACCTCCCGATAGGTCACCCATCCTTCCACTACTCCAGCTAAAGCACGCTTAACTCTGGAGTTCTTTCCGGATGGTCAACCGAAAAGGTAAGTGCACTTTGGTGACATAGGTAGCCAAATCAATTATTTTAACCTCTCCACATATACCAGAAATCGGGATGTTACAATTCACCCCCACTCACAGAGCGCAACGTCCTCGTTGCGCACCACGACCAGTCCCTAAGACGCCTCCCAGGTCGGCACTGGGACGGCTAACCGGCTCTGATACCACTTATAACGCCTCAACCGCCTCTACCGGTGAGTCACCCATCCCTCTATCGGGCTCGTGGGCCCCACCCCTGTCCGACGGTCGGTGCGTTAACCCGGAGATTTGAAAGTCATGATATACTGACCCTGCAATCACCACGTGACCGTTCCCCGTGTTTTTGTCCTCACTCACACGGTACCGCGAATGACTTCCCGGTAGGTCACCCATCCTTTAACTACTCCAGCTCAAGCACGCTTAACCCTGGAGTTTTCTCTGGATGTGCAACCGAAAAGGTAAGTGCACTTTGGTGACATAGGTAGCCAAATCAATTCTTTTAACCTCTCCCATATACCAGATATCGGGATGTTATAATGCTCTCCTTAGAGTCGCTTGGTATTGGGGCTTTGCATTGGTGCTGTTATGGTTTTGATACTTCTTTACAAACTCCCTGTACATCCTCCTCTTAAGTTCTCCCCAATCTAGTACTGGTTTGTTGTAAGAACCTTGAGTACATTCCATTATCCACCATTTGTAAGCATGTCCAGTGAGTGCTCCAGCAGCATAAGACAATTTCTCTTCTTTGGGAATGTTGTTGGTTCTTAACCATTGTTTCATGTTGGCCTCCCATTGGAGATAGTCTTCAGGATTTTGACTGTAACCTGAAAAGATTAATTTCTTGGAGTTTGGAACACTTCCCTTATAGCTCTTCTTCTTTGATCTAGATGAAGTACTGTAGCTTGGTGTTTGGTTGGATACCAAAGTATGACAAGAACTCTTTTGGTATTGTGAGAAGGACTTGTAGCAGTAATCCTCCTCTAATTCTTTACTATAATCTAAGTAGTCTTGTTCATTTGAGGTGAAATGCCATTGGTTACTGGGATAAAGGTCTGGTGGTTCTGGTTCTGGCTCTTTCTCATGTGGTTCTTCTTCACTTTCAGAACTAGAGTAGTCTCCATACTCTTCTTCAGCAGAGAACTTTTTCTTCTTGTTCCCAAATATCTTCTTCTTCCTCCTCCATTTGTTTAGTACCTGAAAAAGAGACAAAGTACACAAGTATGACAAGTAGGAATGTATTCAAGACAAAAATATGAATTTAAGACAATATGGAACAACTGAATGTTATAAATTGATGGACTGACTCTTTTTATATATATATTTTTTGGAAATGATATGAATGAAAATAATTGCTATAACCAAAATCTAAATTAGAAAATAATTTATGGACACAAAATATTCAAATTTAAACTCAGACTCAAATGCAATTGCACACAATTTTGAAATATGCACGGAAATGAATATAATTATCAAATCACACAATGCAACAAATGGGAAAGATAATATGTATTAATGCAAACTTATGTCTATGCAAACCAAGTTAGGGAAACAAGAATGATTGCAACTTAAGACAAATATGGAATCAAAATGCAGATAATTAAAAAGACAAACTCTTTTTGTGGACTTTTTTTATTTTAATTAATTCAAATGACAGAATAATGACAGACTCCTTTTATGCAAACGTGAATCTATATATGGAAACTAGACCTCTGACTACAATGTTTATAGAAATGCAATAAAACTAAGTGATATTGAATCAAAGTCAAGAGAAAATGCCAAAAAAATTAAATGTAACTGACAACTAATAACAAATAAAATAATTGAAACAATTTCAAATGGCAAATAGAATTAATGAAGCTATGCACAATTTTTCTTTTTTTTTTCTTTTAATATGACTCAAACAGATCAATGGCAAATAAAACTTAAAGAATAATTCTTTTTTTTTTTGTGATTTTCGTTTTATAGAAAATAAACAATAATAATAAAACAAAGCAAGACAATTTTTATGACTTCTTATGTATATGAAAGTAAATTAAACAAAAACAGAAAACATTTTTTATGATTTTTGGTTTTATGAAATGAAACAAATGACTTTTTTTAGATTTATATAGGAAACAAAAGTAAAAATATTTTTTTTTTAAAAATGCGAAAGGAAACCTTCTTTTTTAGACTTTTATAAAACAAAACTAATCAGAAAATAAATAAGCAAAGAAAATACAAAGGTTTTTTTTCTTTTTTTATGTTTAATTAAATGATTGCAAGAACAAGAAGAAAATGAAGAAAAAAATAAGAACGACAAAGAAAAGAGATAAGTGGATAGATAAAACCTGATTTATGAGCTTTTTAGGCTCTGATTCCAGATGATGTGATCCTCAAGACTGAGTTTCACAAGGGGATGGAAGATGATGAACAAGGCTGGACTAAGGTCACTCTCCTTGATCTGGTTGGATGAGAATTGTTAGATGGTGGATAGAAGTGATTGACTCTCTCAATCCTTGGGTATGATTGACTCTCTCAATTCTTGGAGAACTAGCCTTGCTTGAGTCACACAAGCAATCCTAATTCTATAATCTATCGAATCAAATGAATCAAATGAATCTCTCAAATGAAACTAAACACAAATCTTTAAACAAAGACTATCTTTGAAATAAAGTGAAACAAACTTTATATTTTACTTGGTTGATTGAAATGTGTCTTTTACAATGGCTAGCTATGAGCTTATATCGTGCTCAGATTACAAAAAGAAATAAATAAAATCCACAAAATTAATGAGAATGGAGTATTTTGTGGCTTTGATGGTGAATTGGGCTAGAGTCATGGGATTCTTGGTTTGACTTGAATCTGGATGGCTTTATTGGGTAAGTGAGCTTCTCTAGAAAACATTTATTGGCTTGATCTTGATAATAGGCGTGGCCTTGTTTGGGAAAAAACAGCTGTTGAGTCTTGATGAAGATTTGCTCTAAAGATGGTAAGTTGTGTTTGAATTTGATCTTCTTGATCTTGTGGTTGCTGGTGCATGGTAAGACTTTATCTGATTCTCCTGGTTGGTTTAGCGTCTCCAATGATTGGTATGATCCTTCTCCTGGTCGCCACAAATAGGTCTGGTTGTTCCTAAACCGATCTGGTCTAGAGATTTCCTTAAATGGGACCAAGTTGACATGTTTTGAGAATTGGATGATAACTTGGGCCTCCATTGGTTGCTTCGTCGGTACTTGGGCTTGCTGGAATCCTGAGAAGTCCATTAACATTCTCCAAGTGGTATGAGGTCTAGATTTTGAGTGAGTTGGGCTGTGCAGATCGATATTTGGGCTGGTCGTAAAGTGCAGTCCGAATCCGGTTTGCCAACTTATAAAATCCATAACTTCCATGTCTGAATTAGGACTGATGTGAATCCAGTTTTCCTTCCTTCCATTTTGAGTTGAAAATCCATAACAGTTGGATTTGTTGCTTAATTCCTCTTGGTTTGGTTGAGTCGCTCCATTTAGTACTCGTCGGTCTTCTTCGGGTCCATTGATGATCTTCTTAATTGGACCTCCAATAACTTCTTCTTGGAAAACGTTTTTGGGCTGATTCTTCTTCGTGGTATCTCCTAAATGGGTTGAGTGCGTGATCCAAGTGGTTTTTGAGCTGGAACGTTTGGTATTGGTCTCCATTTGAGCTGAATTCAACTCATTGGTCTGCTTAGTTCTCCTCAGCCTCATGTTTCTCTCCTCCATGGTTGGCTCCGAGTTGGATAGCCTGGTACTACTTCTGAGGGTTACATCAATTAGTGAAACAATTATCAGTATATTATTTATATTTTAATATATATAGTTATATAATTAAATTTTAAGTAACAAAAAATGGAAGCGATGTTGTAAAGATAAGTAATCTAGGAATTCTATGCGTCTGAAAGTTTTTTAGATGAAAAATTGGTATCACTTTTTACAGAAATATTTTGTTTACATTAAATTATTTGTTTAATATGAAAAACTCATAAAAAAATTTTTAATGGTAGTGCTTTTGTATAAAGTATTCAGTAGTTTTTTTGGTAATAGCAGTATAAAATGTAGTAGAGATAGGTTTTACTTTTTCAGCATAAAATAAAATTGTCCTTAATTTTTGGGATGTATGAGATTGAGACTTTTTGTAAGAAACTATTGTTAGGTTTGAAATTAGAATAAACCAAACGGACCAAATGTTTTCTTTTGCCCGGAACAAAAAAGTTCTAGAACCGGTTACACCCATAAACATTTTCAACATAATCATGAGACTGGTCACACGTTTAAGTGCAACATAAAACTTCTTGCACTCTATTTTGTTGAAGTCTTTTTAGTCGTTCTATATTACTCCATTAGTTAGCATAAGATGAATTTTGAAGCTGGATTTGTTGTTTGTTCTAATAGTGAAACAAAAGTCTTTGGTCGAAGATAGATAGGCTTGCCAAATATGATATCAGAAAAATGTACATCAACAGTAGAAAGTGTACAATGCTTCATCTAAAACGTTTTCATTGAACTCAAATCATTACAAAATTATTTTTAACAAAGAAAGTTAAGTATATCTATATAGTGTTGAACTCAATTCTGATTATATATTGTCTTGTTTCTCGGGTTTGATTCTTTTGCATTAGTGGCTTCGCGTCTATTTATTTGCTAACTGAGTATACTCACATTGTTTTCTTCTTGCAGATTTGACATGACGGACTTATCCGAGATTCGAAAGAAAGTGGAATGCCCAATCTGTCAAGGTATATATCTTTAAGAAAATTTTGTTATCACTTATATTAGAACCAACTCATTCATAAATTGTTCTTATCTGAGGGCATATATATCTAAATAAGGTAATTTTTGGTTAAAATCACATAATTACATAACTGTTTAACATTTTCATATTAGCTGATGTCAAGCGACAGATATCTTTATACTGATTATTAAAATCTTTGTAGAAATGTTTTTATCTGTGTAAAAGCCAAGAAACAAAACATACTTCATATACATTTGTTACTAGTGTGGAGCATTTGCGCCACCCAAAATTAGTTGTATAACCTAGTTTTTATCTTAATTATAGCATTCCGTATATGCTTAGTGCTAGTCTTGATGACATTGTGATGGCCTTCTGGGGCTATTCTATCAATAAGGGAACGTTTTACAGTGATATGTGCTTATGCCAAACTCTTTGTTTTCTAAGATATCATTCGCAACACTACTATTACCAAATGTGGGCACCGTTTCTGCAAAGACTGCATTGAAAAATTCATGCGTCTTGGGTATATTTCTAAGCAACTTCCTTGCTACTTTTTCTTAGTTTGCTTTTTATGTTTCGAAAAATTTTGTGCTCAAAATTTTGGCTCTCTCTTCTATTTTGAAGAAACCACAAATGCCCTTCTTGTCGTGTCCACTTCCCCAGTCGTCGCTCACTCAGAGCTAATGAGCAATTCGATAGATTCATTTCATTGATGTATCCGGATGGTAACCAGTACGAAAAAGAGGTAAAGCTACATATTATATGATTGATGATTATAGTATAAGTATTTTATTTAATCCTCTTCTTTTTGACTTTGCAGCAGGATATAGAGCTCAATGAAACAGAATGGATTTGTAACGAACAGGTTAGCTATCACAAGTTTGCTAAATGATTTAGACATGACACAGTTTATGATTATTACTTTGTTTTTAGCTTCCGAAGTCTGATCATGTTAAAGATAGTTTTGTATGGTAATTAATTCCTCCATTCACTTAATGATTGAGTCATGACTTGGTTTTTCAAACAGACTAAAGCTACAATATCCCAAACACTCAAGCTACAATCTGAACCAAGTAGCAGCAAACGGTTAGCCATTGTGGTAACGCCAAGAGGGACGGAAACCATCAGTCGAAGCATACCTTTCAGAGGAATGATGAAAGTTCAAAGACATGAATATAGTGATTGTGAAGGAAACAATGCTTCTTGCAATTGTCATGTGCATGTAAGAGGACTTACTACATCTCAACCTTTGGTGCTCCCGAGGAGTCTAAGATGGGGAAGAAGCAGTATGCGTAGTAGTAGCATACGCAAAAAAAAAAATCTACAGAGAAACCGTATTGAGCCGTTGGAGGCTTCTCCTCCGAATCTCGAGAGGATGCAAGAGAAGGTACAAATAATTAGTCTTGTATTACGTCTTTATTGAAAATACTTAAACATTTTTGCTTTTTAATACGTGCCATTTTCAAGATGCAGATAGATAACCGAGGCCGAGGATGGTACGGTATGGTGACCAACGTGGTGCTCCCCGAGAGTGTTAAATGGGGAAGAAGTAGCATGTGTAGTAGTAGCTTACGCAAAAAAAAAAAATCTACAGAAAAACCGTATTGGGAAGTTGGTGTCATTGTTTCAGAATCTCAGGACGCAAGAGGAGGTATGAATTTTAGTATAATATTGCATCTTTTTGAAAATATTAATTTTTTTGATATATTGATCGGTGCTATTTGCAAGATGCAAGTGGATATCCAAGGCCGAAGATGGTACGGTGTGGTGAGCTACGAATAAGTGTCTCGACCATCTCTCTTTCTATTCTGATCCAGGGGTGATTTGTCTCAGTTTGACTGTTCCTTGGGTCGTGTGGTGAAGATCATGATATGTTCTTGGTCACGGCTTGGTGCGTGGTTCTCAATTATTCACTAGATGGCATTTGGTTCCTCAGGAGATTTGGTAGAGTGATCTATCCAAAAGTCAAAAGTTGTATCTTTCTTTTTTTTTGGGTTTTTCTAGCAAAGTCACTTTTAAGCTTTTTAACTTGGTGTAATCAGAGCTCTTTCATTCTTAAATGATTGTTATAAATATATATATATATATATATATATCAAGTCGTCAACTATTATTGTTTACTTGATGAATCATCATCAGACTAAACTTGATATTTTTAATATATAAAAAAATTATATTGAAATATTATTATTCTGTTTTCCACTTCTAAGTTTCTTTGTTAAAAATTGTTTTTAATGGTATTCATCTATTCACCTGATGATTGAGGTTTGAGCGATGACTTCCTTATGTAGTTATATGTTTAAAGATATAAAATCTCAGAATTAGAATTTTAAGATTATTGTGCTTACTTGTATTGATGAAACACATTTCTCTTCATCTTCAATCATTTTCAGACATTCATGGATAGTATATGATTATTCGAATATGATTATATGAATTGGGTGAAAGAGAAAAGCGCTTACAGGGCCTTCAACTTTGACGAAGACAGAAAGCCAACAACTTTCGACAAATCCATGATTGAAAGAGAATTGATTTTCAATCGGAAGAAGTTAGATTCTGTAGCACACAAAGTAAAACTTGTGGACAGATTTTTGGCAAATTTTGGTTTGATGTACGAGTGGACGTATCTCTTGGTTTGCTTTGTACAGTTTGACTGGGAAATGCATGCACATACCAACACATTCACTAATTCATATATTACGTGGCATGCATAGATTTGTTTCATAATAATTGTATATATATTTAACAGTTGTACAATTATATTTAAATCTTATTCCATTAATTTTTCTATGCCTTCTAATATTTCTTAAAACTACATAGTGCCTTACTCGGGTCAAAAGGTTAAAAAATAATAATAATAATAATAATTTGGATATAAATGGTGATTGGTGACATAAAATGGAGAAAAAATAAATAAAAGACTTAGATTAAATAGAGTTCTATTTAGCCTTGAGTATTTTAACCCGATTCTAAGAATTGAATGATGAAGATAAAGTTGACATTCACTATTTAACTGTAAGTTTCAACTATGTGATTGTGGAATGAGAGGTGTCAATCCAATCCTACGATGAATTAGCTTATTAAGAATATAAACAATTGTATAATTTAAATGCAATCAATTATTTTTTTTAAAAATCTATTTACTGACAACTTGATCAAAGTAAATAGTAAACCAAATGAAATCAAGAATTCAAACCAAACAAAACACTAAAAACAGAATAAGGCAAACAAATATATTAACTTGATCAAATAATTAAATGGCTCTCTTTGGGTAGAGGCAACGGATTTAGGTGATAAAATTCAATATAGATGTGTTAATTCAATCATACAATGCTAATCTTTTAGCTTAAGAATATCAATTCAAGTTAATTCATTCTCATGGAAATAACCCTATAATAATCATGTAAAGACATCAATTCTCATAGGTAACAAATAAGTATGTATTAATCACAATCTCTATTAGCCACTAACATGCTAAACATCAATTTTCATTGGTAAAATATGAAAGCACTTAAAAGTCTCATTTAAGAATTTCATTAAACATCTTCCGAGGATAAGAAATCAATAGTTCTAATTAATATAAGCCAAACAAACATTAAACTAGCATTAGGATCATCAATTGAGTAAGAATTATTATCGATCCAGCCATAAACATTTTCAATCAACATCTAATCACCTTAATCTATCTAACCCAAAAGTTTATAACGTAACTACTCAATAATCATGTCGAAAACCGCAAAACTCATGGTGGATATGTGCATAATCAAGAGATTAACAAGATTTAAAAGATAAATTAAGAAGAAAATTGCATTAAACTAGAAAAATATCCAAGAAGCAACAAATCTATCTAAAGGTTAAAAGCTAATCTAGAAAATTAGGTTTAACACTTAACTATGGGTTATTAGAAGTGAAATGGGCTAAGTCAACCCTGATCAAACTGCAAATTGGCTCATATTCCCGGACCACAACGGCTTGGTGCACTTGCTGCACTAGGCTGTTGTATCAAAAATGGTCGTCTGTTTCCACAGCGGGTTGTGCACCCCACTGTGGGTCCTAGCTGAGCGGTTTGCATGAAACTCCAGCAACTTGGTGATGCCGATGTGAGTGGCCACTGTAGGTTGAAACTGTCTCCGGTCTTCACAACGGCATGGTGTGGCCACTGGGCTTGCATGCTGTGGCACTTGGAACCTCCTTTTCTCAGCTCAGCTTCATCTTCAGTCCAAAATTCATGCCTAATGACTTGAACTCCCTCCAAGTGCATCCAAATCTCCATAATAGTCATGCCAACAGCTGATATAGACAAATACACATATATATATCCTAAAAATACTTAAATACAAGCAAAAAGTGTTCGAAAGTGATCACAGAGAGATTGTTAAAATCATTAAAGCTCTAAATATCAATGAACCTTAACCGATAAAAAAAAACATGTATTGATGTACCAGATCAGGTAATGCTCCCAGGTTGATGCATGGTTTGGTTCGAGTTCAGTTAATACCTGATATCTGAAGTAGTAACCAAAGTAATCAAAGCCTTTCTTTTCTCTTCATTTCTATTTTTAGGTAATAATTCAGTTTGGTATTTATAATCTCTAATTTTCGATTAAATCGGTTCATATTCAGATATTTTATGTATTTTTGGGTACTTCGGTTACAATATACCTGAAATAGTAACCAAAGTCTCTCCCTCCTCTTCACCTCTTTTCGGATATATTGGTTCATATTCGAGTATTTTATGCATTTTGGGTTACTATGGTTACAAAATACATGAATCGATCCGAATCCAAAATTAAATTGGGTATTATTCGGATTCTAACTAAAATACAAGAACTAATTCAAACCCGAATGGTACTTAACCAAACCTAACCCAAAAAAATAAAAATACTCGAATGGATCCTAAATTACATAACTGAAAGAATATATACTTAAAAGAACCGACCCTAACCCAAACGGATACCCGAACACACAAATAAACTAGTTGTATCCTTATAATTAGTTAAATAAGAAAAACCATCAACGCCAAGTGACACTTTCTGAAGTGAACGCGAAAAGAGTGTGTTATGCATTCGCATTGTCGAGCAACAAGCTATCTCATGCACGGTTTAATTTGGATTGGAATAAGTGATTTAATTTTATCGGCCGTTAAGACTGTTGATAAATTCATCTTATCTAAATTGTTTAAAATCAATTATTCTATAGTAAATTAATTTTTATTTATATTTTTAAAATCAAAGTTATCATTATCATATTTTATAAATAAATATTTGTTTTATTTAACTTGGACAAAGAAAAAAACATCTTATACATAATTTATTATTAGTCTCCAATAAACTCTTGTTTATGTTTTTTAAAAAAATTCTGCTAATTACCATTTCAACTACTCAATCACAACAATAACAAATTTCAAAATTTAATTAACAATATAATATATGAAATAAACCAAAATACTTAACTCTTAGTTACTTTAATTTAATTTTAATTGATAATCATTATTAATAACTAATTTAAAAACAAAACAAAATAATATAAGAATATGAATGTTGGGATATGGTGTTCACTTCTATTAAAAAATATTATTGTAATGGATAAAAGTTATATATGTATTGAATTATTAGAAGGAAAAAAGAAGATAATATAGAATGTCAAAAAGGAAAAAACAAGAAGATGTTAGAAAAACAAATCCAATATTTATAATCTTACTTTTTGTTTCCTTTTTTCTATTATTCACCATTCTTCAAAATTACAAGATTTCTTTCTTTATTATCTTCTGACCACATTACAAGATTTCTTTCCATTTCTTTAATTTTGTTTTCCTTTTTATCTGTTTTCACAAAATTTTATTTTTTAGTTTTCCATTTGATAGATATGGATTTTTTTAATTATCAACTATTGTTTTTTATTATTCTATATCTTTTTACAGAAAACTATAAATTTATTTAAAAGTATTATTTTTATAAATAATTTAATATTTATGAAAATTAAAACATTGTTAATTCACTAATAAATTAAAATATATAGTGTTAATTTCTAATAATTTATATATGCCTCAATCAAAAAAAAAATTATGAATCCATACCTGAATTTTTGGTATTTTTAAAATTCAAAAATGTAAAAGAATTTGGTTTTCAGTTATCTGAAAATCAATAGTTTTTGACTCTTTATATTTGTGCTACATATGATTTGGTTAGAAATTGACAATAAAATCAGAAATATACAGCTTTATTGTATTCAAAACAAAATTGTAAAGAGAATGCTTATTTTATATAAATTTCAAAAAAATACCAAGGCAACAAACTTTTTGGCTAATTCTACTTTTGTTATATGTTTATAAAAAAAACTGAAATAAGAAGTCATTTATTCTGTTTGGATTTATTTTTTGGTTCATGCATATGAGCAATGTATTGTTCTAAATTTCATATTTTCCATTTCTAACCAAATTTGACAAAGTAAAAAAATATAAAAAGGTAAAAATGAATTCTCAGAATACCCAAGACTCAATTTTTAAAACATTATATGAGAATATCCAAGACTCAGGAAATGAATGGAGAAAAAAAAATCTCTATAATTTTTATCAAAGAAAAAACACTAAGTTTATGATAAACAATATGTTTATCTTTACATCGAAGCACAAGGAGAAGAATCAAACTAGTGTCAGAGTTGGTGACAGAGATAAAATGTAGAGTGTGACCAAGGAGAAAATATGGGTGGAATCAAAATGTATCACTTCAACAGTCTGGCTGGTGAGTGTTTTTATTCCTTTAAAAAGCTTTTACGTATTAAAATTAAGGTTTTGGCCCATGAATCTGTGGTCTAGTGACAGGGGAAGATTGGGTGAAGGGTGCAACTCCCAAACCCGAGTTCTATCCTCCCTGGAAACAAAAACACATTTGTGTGGGAAGTCTGTCAATTGGGTCTAGGCCCAATTGGTTTACCTGGTAGTCAGCAATGCAAGCGGTCTGACTATCCCCTGACACTAGTCGGAAGGCACTCCAAACTCGGGATAGGCAATGTGGTGGTCCAATTTGGATCTCATTGATCTCATGGCACGCCCGTGGTGTGGTGTATGTTGAACCGTTGAACCACGGGAGAAATCCACGCTGTAGCACTTCGGTGTGTTCCTACCGGGGCCGACCGGATTAATCGATAGGGTATATCAAAAAAATAAAAAATAAAAAATAAAAAAATAAGGTTTTGATATTAAAAAAAGAACACCAAACTGATTCTATATTTCTAGTACAAAAGTAGGAATTAAATGATAAATCTGCAAATGAAATTCAATAATTATTTCAATCTTGTAATTTTAACTAGGATTGAAAAAAATGTGTTAACATTGATTCGATCAGATCTGATTCAAAAAATGAGATATCAGCAGTTTTAAGATTTTGATATGAATAATTAAATTTAAATATTAAGATATTCTGATTTAATCCTCATCCATTTTTGCATATAATTTAATAAGATATATAAAAAATTATCTATTATATTGTTTGAAAAATGAGGTTTGCACTGATATTACAAAGCTATTTTTTAAAAAAATAATAATAATAATCTAAAAGTAAAATTTTCAAAAAAATGAAATACTTTTTAAATAAAATAAATATTTTACAAAATTGATTTTTAAATTTTAATATGTAAATAAAATATTGATTTAAATTTAAATTTATCTTGAAAATTGGTTATATTTTTTCTCAATAATTTACTAGAGGTAGATCCATAATAAAACTACTTTAAATTATTGAAAAAGGTTAAAATTGTATTTTCTAAATATTATATTTATGTAATAAAATAACTTAATTTAGTTAAACCAAGTACATATATTTACGATAAATATATTCATCTTTTCTTAAAATTTTAAAGTATAAACAGACTTCATATATATATATATATATATATCAATCAATAGGAGAAAAAAATGAAAACTATTAATAAAAATATGATAAAAGAAAAGAGCCCTTAAGAAATAAATAATTGGCTTACTGTCCCTCCTCTCTGCTATAAAAAAGTGAGTTTTGATTAGATTCGGATATATACACAAAATGCAAAAAAAAAAAAATTTAATTTTTAATCTTAAATCGGATAAACTATATAGTTGTTCAATTGACATATGAATAGTCATTCTCTCTCACACACATACTAGTTATATACCTTTAGATTTGATACCAATATCAGTGTCACCTTTTTTTTTGGTTGTATATAATATTTATCATCTAAAGATTTTTCTATTTGCGAAATAACATTATATCTAAGATTCTTTTTGGCAATTTTTCTAAAACCAAGATCAAATTTCGAAAAAAATGAAAAACAGAAAACACTATCTCTCTGGTTTTCAATCTATTTACTCTCTTAGTTTTTATAAGTGGGCCAAGATTAGTGGTTTTGGCTTTAATCTGATATTTATTTTAATTAAATTCCTAATTATCCCTAAAGACCCATTAATAAAAACATACTTCTAAAATATAGCAAGTTAATATATCTAATGTCTTTAGAATGAAGCTTGAAAAATCAATTTAAATTACTTTCAAAATTTGTATGTAGTAAGAGTTTTTTCCATTAAATAAGAGTGTTTTTTTTTTCAATTTAAACAAAGATTTGGTTAACCAATCAATGGTAAGAAATTTGCCAAAGCATCATTTTAAAAAATACCAAATCTATTTTTTGTTTTTATCAATGTTTTGAAAACCAGATTAAATACTATCGATATAGCTATTAGTTGGCTGGTCGGACATATTTAATTGGCCAAACTCGGTTTTCAATTATAATTTAATATATATATATAGTTATATATTTTTTCATGTTTTAGAAGTAGGGTTTTATTAATAAGATGATTCGACATTTAATTAAAATAAATATAAAATAAATCAAAGTCACAACCTGTAGCTGCCTTTAAAAATTAAAAAAAAAAATGAATAGAAAAAAAGACAATCCAAAAAGACAAAATTTATATTTGTACTCTTTTGTTTGAGAATTGATCTCCATTTTAAAATAATCACCAAAAAACTTTCACACTATTTATAAGGCAAATATCATATACAACCAATCCGAAAAGGTTATAATGGTGTTGGTATTGAATTTAAAGGTATGAGTAGTGTCAGAGAGAGAAAAAATATATATACATATTTTGAATGAGCAACTATATAATTTTTATTGGTTTAAGGTTCACATATAATCTTTTTTTCTCTTAGATTTTTTTAATATATATCATACTCCAATCGGAACTTAGTTTCCAACTCGATGAAAAAGAAAACAGAAAACAGAAAGTCAGTTGTTCTTTTAAGGCATTTTTCATCAGATATATTAGTATTAAGTTGATATCCAGTGTAGTTTTTAACCGTATGAAAATTTTGGGATCATTTAGCTTCGAGAGCATTTAGTTTAAGGTTGTATGGAACTTTCAGATTGTTTGGCTTTAAGATGTATGAGATCTTTAGGGTTGTTTGGCTTTGGACCATTAGGGGATCTTCATATTGTAACCAGTCTTTAGGATCGGAAATGTATAAAATAATTAAGTAATATAAAAATATCTAAGTATATGTTAAGATATGAAATAGATTAATAGATTGTTAGTATGGAACGTATAGCTTGATAGAATTGTTTGTTTTATTGTTTTGCATATAGGTGGATTGTTGGACTTCTTGCTTGTTCTCTTTAGAACAAGCTTTCCTTCTTTGATTTCACTTTTTGTTTGCTCACTCTCTTTAGTGTTTGACTCTTTTCTCTCTCAGTCTTTCTTGTGCTTTGTTTTAGAGAGAACAAGAAAAACACATTACTCTTTTGATGTCTACATTGTTTTTTTGTCCAACTTTTTTTCTTATTAGAATTGGATAAAAGAACAATGTAGACATCAAAAGAGTAATGTGTTTTTCTTGTTCTCTCTAAAACAAAGCACAAGAAAGACTGAGAGAAAAAAGAGTCAAACACTAAAGATAGTGAACAAACAAAGAGTGAAATCAAAGAAGGAAAGCTTGTTCTCTTTAGAACAAGCAAGAAGTCCAACATGGTATCAGAGCTGTAGTTGTCTTGGAGCCTGTTCAAGAGGAAGAATGGGTCCATGGTGAAATTATTTCTCTGCTGTGAGAAGAAGAAGAAGAAAAAGAAGAAAGAGGTCGCAATGAAGAGGCCATGAAAAAGAGGAGAAGAAGAAGAAGAGAAGCTGAAAGAAGAAGAGGAGGAGCTGAGAACCTCCAAAGAAGAAAACCTTGCAGTCACCAAATGGAAGAGCCCATGAATTGGTTGCAGAGGGAGAAGGAAGAAAAGAAGCCTGCACATAGAAGAGAGATGTCAGGCTGAAAAGAAAAAGAGGAGAACAAAAAAAAAAGAAAAAAAAAAGGCACCTTTGCAAGCTTAGTTGGAGTCTCTAAGATAAAATGTAGACAATGAAGTCTTGAATCAAAGAGGAAGCAATTAAGGTGGCAGCAATGGTGTCAAGAAGCCCTAATATGTGGCTGAGAAGAAGTAGCAAACCTGAGAAGGTGAAGCTCCACCAAGCTTCAGGTCTGAGACAGCGTCACGGAGAAGACATCAAGAGTGTTCAACCTGAGAGAAGAAGAAAGAAGAAAGAAGCAAAGACAAAGAAGGAGCCGTAAGAAAAACGGCAAGAAGAAAAAGAAGGAAAAGAAGTTAGTCAAAAAGGACTGACAAGAAGAAAGAAAAGGAGACAGCTCAAGAAGCTGTTCAGAGAAGAAGAAGAACCTCTCGATGATGAACCTCCTGTTCTCATTGTTGGAGCCTTACAAGCTGTGCACAAAAAAGAAAAGAAGAAAGGTGATTATCAAAGAGAAAAAGAGCAAAGCTGAGACTAAATCGGACAAGAAGGGAAACAAAGAAGAGGTGGTGTCAAGAGAAAGCACCATCACCATTCACAAACCTTCACATGGCTGTACCTCCCAGAGCATCCAAGAAGACAAGGAGATCTCTGGAAGAAGCTGTGGAGATAGTGCAGAGGTGAAGATAGTATTGGGAAGAGGAATTCCTTTCTTGTCCGACACAGTGAAGGTGAAGCTTGAAGATGCTTGTTGAAGTTGAGAATCCATATGGGTGTTTTTCAACTGAAACGAGAAGAGGATAAGAAGAAGCCGAGGTTAGAGAAAGACCAAAAGCCAACAGTTCAAAAAATCAAACAAACCAATTCCGAAAAGAGCGGAGGTTGATGATTCAAGAACCTAAAAGCTAAGGTTAGAAGCAAAGCTAAGGTTGGAGATTCAAAGAACCAGAAGACTAAGGCTAGAAGCAAAGCTAAGGTGATGACTCGAAGAAGAAACCACTCAGACTACGGTTAGAGAAAATCGGCTGATGGATCGAGTCAAAAGAGTCCATGGCTAAGCTAAAGTGATGGTTCAGAGAATCAAACTGAACAAGAAGCTGGTGATCATGGATGACACCAAGCAGAAAAGAAGAAGCTCGCCAAAGTGGAGCAGAAGAAGCCAAGAAGGTTGCAGAGTCAACTATAGGAAACATGAGAGGGGAGAGAGCTCACCTAAGAAGAGGGAGCTGAACTAGAATGAAGAAGCTGCTTACCTAAGAGAAAGGAAGCAGAAGAAGGGAGCCGGGTTGCAGAAGGCACAAGACCTCAAGAAACACGTGAGAGAATCACGGTAAACTTAATAGAGAAGAGGAGAGGAGAAGAAGCTCACCAACAGAGGGAGCTGAAGAATAAGAAGTAGAAGGGAGAAAAGAGAGACTCCACTCCAGCGCACCTGCAGAAGACAGAAGAAGAAGAAGCTCGATTAAGAAGAATCGACGCAAGAGAGGAGCAGGAGAATCGAAGTGATGAAGAAAGAAGTGTGTTACCTTTGTTTTGATAGGAAGAAAATCACCAAGAGGGAGACAAGAGATACAAACTTCACACCGATTCACCTGCAGAAGAGAGAAGAGACTGAGATCGATTAAGGAAAATTGATTCAGGAGGGAGAAGAAGATGAACTTCATGCAACAAGAGGGAGATGGCGTACCAGCGAGCGAGGCTAACGTCATGAAAGGGATTCGTCCAGAGCATAGGCGATTCCATCGTAGAAGAAGAAGTCATGGGATTCAAATCCCTAAATTGAAATTGGGGTTTAATCAAAGAATCCAAAAGGGAGTGTTGGAGTTGGATTCCTTGATCAAACCTGCAACAAAAGAAAGTTTCAGTTACATAGAAGAAGATGAATGAACAGAGAAGAAGCAAAGACAGAGAAGAAGAACAAGGAAGAAGAAAAGCTGTCGAAGAGAAAAGTCAACAAGGATGAACAAAGTCAACGTAGGAAGAAACTGGGCCTGAAGTGATATTAGAATAAACCATTGGGCTACCGAATTAGCTAGGCCCAAATGAGTAAGTGTATCAGTCTAAATTCTAGCTAAGTACCAAGTGAAAGAGTTGGAACAAGAGAATGTTCCAACAAAGCAATAAGTTCAACATGGATATACTCGTATTCATCAGGTTTATACTCACGCCTCTTTTGTGATACAAATAAGGACTAGTTAATTGAGTTAAAGCATGAGACTTTTGAGATCATGGGGACATTGAATAATTCAAAGTTGAGAGTTCTATTGGTTTATTTCAAAGAAATTGTATTGTAACCTTTAAACACATATATTTAAATAAGTTTCGATAATTTTAATTACTCACGATGATGTTTTATCTATCATTTTACTAAAAATCTGTGGTAAATTTACAAGATTTTTGGATATGAGTGTTTCAATATCCTCAAAAAAAAAAAAATTTTCTATTGAACATGTTATTCATTTTTACCTTCCATATATACTATATAATCTGAGAGTTATCTTTTGTTCAGAAAAAAAAACACATTTAGTTTATATTTTAGATCAACAGTTTTATATTTTATAAAGAGATATATTCAAGAAGAGAATTGAAAAAAGACAATAACTTCGGAAAAGCTCACACTTGTAAAGTTAAAGATATTCAAATAGCATATGATATCACACCAGTGCATATCATGTCAAACGTAGATGTTGGAATATAACGCCTCGTACATTTAGAAAGCGCTTACTTTAATCTTTTGTGTATAAGACTAAGAATATCAAAATGTGCTACCAGGTGAAATTTTGTTGGGGGTATTTAAAGATGGATGTTGGAATACAATGCCTTGTACATTTAGAAAGCGCTTACTTTAATCTTTTGTGTATAAGACTAAGAGTATCAAAATGTGCTACCAGGTGAAATTTTGTTAGAGGTATTTAAAGATCGATGAAATTAACTATATGGAGAATATGAAAATCGCAAATATTAAAAAAATTACAGAAAATTGTCGATATATATCAGTTTTTTAGTTTTAAAAATACATTTAAAAATAAACATATTAACTACATTTGTAGTATCTTCATTTAGAAAATTTAGAGTTACTTCTACCACTATATAAGTCAATATATTTTATTGTTTAAATATTTTAAGTAATAAAAATTATTTAATAAACACTTATATATATTTTCTCATCAAATTTATCAGGAACATATTATGTACATATATATCATATATATATACATAATTTATAACAATGTTCAAAAACATTAAATACACTAAAATACATTATGAGTCTATTGAAGAGAAAAAAATTCCAACTAAATTGGAGACTTAAATGTTAGAAGACAAGTTTACGGTGTAAAAATGATTTTTTACAGTATTTTGTATTCTTTATTTGATCAATACAAATTAAATGGGGCACGAGGAGTATTGATTTATGAAAAATGTTTTTGAATTGTATTATTATTAATAAAAAAATACAATTTATAAGTAAGTGTAAACGTAATCAAATGACATAATTAAAAAAAGAACAAAAAAATAAAATAAAATTGTGATATATGGGATTTGAGTAATAATAAGTGATATGATGATACTCTTTTCTTAATATGAAAAAGGGAAAAGTCTTCTTATTCAATATAATAATTAATTTATATTAACTGGAAATTTTGGTTTGGTTTGGAACACAATGCTGAATAATCGCACTATAAAGTGACTAAAATTTTTAGTTTCTGATTTTATTGTATCTATGTATTTAATCCGTTTTATTTTTTACTGTCAATCCTTTTTTAAGAATCTATATGTTTTACTTCTTTTGTATTTAAATTTACAGAGGATAGATAAATTTTTTCTATCCATTGTATTTTTTTTTTTTTAGATAACGAACACTGCAAAGTATACGGAGTTTACAGATGAAAAACATAACTTTTGCTAGATCTTCACTTGAAACTATAAAAGCTCTTCATAATCAGAATGAGTGGCCATCTTCACCTCATTCCTAGTTAAAGTATTTAAGACAGAACAACTTGGCTTTGAATAAAGACTTCTCTCTTTATTGATGTTCCGAAACTAGCTCAAAACTAAACATAAGCTTTCTTAATTTTCTCTTTATGATCTACCACAACTTTGGTGATCATATATATAGGTATAGAACTTCATTAATCCTTTTCTAAACCTATTCCTATTTCTATTATCCTTAGGATTAGATAACTCCAAATTCGATAAAGATGTACGTTGAGCCTATCTTATCCTAATCTAAACAAGATAAGGATGTCTTGGGCTCTAAGCTATTGAAGCATATCCAACATTCTCCCCCTTAAGCTTCAAGTCTGTCTTCGAAAGATTTTGAACTCCAATCAAATCTCTCATCTTCTTGAATTTGATCCTTGCTAGGGCCTTAGTTAGTATATCCACACAGTGTTCTTCTCCGGGGACGTGTTCGACTTCAAGTTGATCATTCTCCACACATTCTCTGATGAAATGGAACCGTTTATGAATGTGTTTGCTTCTTCGATGGAACTCTGGATTTTTGGTGATGGCAATAGCGGATTTATTGTCAATCCGTATTGTCGTCTTCTCACACTCTTCTCTTGTAGCCTCGCTTAGTAACTCTTGGAGCCAAATTGCTTGCTTTGCAGGTTCGGTAGCAGCCATGAATTTAGCTTCACATGATGACAAAGCAACTGTGTCTTGTTTCTGTGAGCACCATGTGATAGGAGATTCGCCAAAGTAGAAGATGTGTCCTGTGGTGCTTCTCCCATCGTCAGGATCGGTAGTGTGACTACTGTCACTGTAACCAATTATCTTCTTTGTTCCTCCTCCTTTTAATATTATTCCGTATGCTTTTGTTCCTTGTAAATACCTCAAAACTTGTTTTAAAGCATTACCATGAGAATCTCTTGGATCCTGCATGTACCTACTTAATATTCCGACTGAAAAAGCAAGATCAGGTCTAGAGTGTAAGAGATATCTCAAACACCCAATTCTCCTTCGGTACATGGTAGCATCGATCTCGGGATCTCTTTTTTTTCCTTTTGACAATTATAATCCGAACTCCATTGGAATGTGAGTGGGATTACAAGTGTATAATCAAGCTTCTTTTAGAATTCGTCGAGCGTACGCCTCTCGCTTGATCTCAATTCCAGTTTTGTTTTGACTGACTTCGATACCGAGATAGTACATGAGCTTACCAAGATCCGACATCTCGAACTTTGAAGACATCCCTGTTTTGAACTCGTTGATGATTGCAAGAGAGCTCCCTGTCACGAAGAGATCATCAACGTAGTTTAGCTCCTTCTTCCTTTTTATACACTGAGCTCTCCTTTGAACATTTTTTTAACTTCATTTCTTTCAAAATCTGATCAAGCTTTGTGTTCCAGGCTCGTGGAGCTTGCCTTAATCCATATAGAGCTTTCGAAAGTTTGAAAACCTTATGCTCTTCTCCCTTCTTTTCAATTCCTTCGGGTTGTGAGACATACACCTCTTTTTAGCTCTTCGTGTAGAAAGGCAGTTTTGACGTCGAGATGGTGAATCTCCCATTCGTGTGAAGCTGCTTCAGCATTCGGATGGTCTCAATACGAGCAACTGGTGCGAACACCTCGTCAAAATCAATTCCAGGTTCTTGCACGTATCATTTTGCTACAAGTCTCGCCTTAAACTTGTTTATAGTGTCGTATGCATTCCTTTTTATCTTGAATATCCACTTAAGGACCAATCACTTTAGCACCAAATGGTTTGTCACCAAGTACCCACGTCTGGTTTTTGTAAATCGAGTCAATCTCCTCTGCACAAGCTTTCATCCATTCCACAGAGTCTTTCACTTCTTGATAGGTTAATGGTTCATCATTAAGTGACAGATGAAGCTTTTCGCACTCTGCATCTGCGAGAAGAACAAAATCGTCAAGGTAACTAGGAGGTTTTACTTGTAGAGTTGTTTTTCTTAGAATAGGTGGTGGTGCTGGGGCTTGTGCGATATCCTCTTGTTGCTCTTCTAGATACACTGGAACTCAACTGGACCGTACCAATCCCACACGGGCCAACCGGAGGGGCAGAACAACTCATCGACCAACCGTACCGACCAACTGCAACAAGCTCAAGAGACCTATTCACCAATTGACCCTTGTGAAGAGATGGATCATACCAAAACATGAAATGGACAAGTAGCTGGTGAGGGAGCGTTTCCAGCACACCCAGGGAACCTCCAACGACCATCACAGACTTAACGGAGGGATTCAGCCAAATCACCCTTAACCAAGCACCTCTTGGCAACCCCAAATGTGAGTACGTCTTTTGGCAGGAGAAAGAGTGAAAGGGGACTTCAAGACCACATCCGAAGTGCAAGGTGGGACGAGAGCCCCACTTGAACCTGAAGGAACGCATGCGGGCCAAGAAATAGAGAAAAAGTTGAGAAGCGAGGAATATCAAGAACAGGACAACCCCTGAGGATAAAGACACCCTCGAAGGCAGCTTCTACGACAAGGCACGGTCCAAGAACACCTCCACAACTGAAGCCTATTCCAAGGAAGCTTTCGCACCTTTTCCTCCGACTACACGACAATGCAAGGTCTTCAATTATTATATTGTGTTTGCAGGTGAACCAAGCTCACTTGTCAACTAAGTGTAGTTCTTATTCTTCTTTAAGTTTTGAGTCGCAACAATAGTTTCCGTTTTCTGTTTAATGAACTCTAAGTTAGACGCTTTGTAGTTTTGTTTCTTTTCCTTCAAACGTCTGGTTGCTTTGAGTTTTGTCTTGTCATTTTAAAGAGTTGAATCCTAGAAGGTTTAAGCTGAAGGACTATTTAATAAAGTCTCACACGCAACTTTGTAGTCACCTTTTTACATAGATATAAATAAAGAGCTGCACTTCTTCAAATTTTGTTTTTGCGAGTAATCCTTGTTGTTCTTTCTTGTGTGTTTGATTCGCATAAGAAGAGAGTTGCACCGTATCATAGACTCATCATCCCTCTGTGTTGTGTTTCCAACTCGCCAACCCTTCGCTCCTATTGATCCCACACGAGAGAAACGATCATCATCGTGTCAGATCCACCATCTTCTACCATTGCCCTACCACAAGAGAGACGTGACCACCATCTTGTGGTTCCATCCATGCATCCCCTAAGGCTCTTCACCCGAGTCTTATACCAATGTTAGAAGTATGCAAATAAATTAATATCTCTTGATGTTGAAGCAGGTATGGTATCTGCTTGTGAGAACATCATTGCTGAGCTTAATCGAGGAGACAAATTGGACGGTGAAAATTATGATATTGGGTATCGTAAAGTCCAGTATGTCCTCGAGGAGCAAGAAGTAAAAAAGACTCTTTTTCATCTCATGGACGAGCCTGAGCAGGGTACTATAACTCAACATGAGAGAGATCATCAGGCATATAATGCCTCGAAAAGAAAGAATAGCATCACTCGCATCATTTTGATGAGCTGTATGCAAGATGATCTTATGTGTGAGTTTGAAGAATATGAAACTGCAAAAGGCATGTGTGAGGCCTTGAAAGAAAAGTTTGATGCTACATCAGCGACCAAACTAAGGAGACCTAATCAAAGGTTCAATGATTATAAGAAGCACCCAAATATATCAATGAGACAGCATACTAGAGTGATAAAAAACATGATTAGAGAGCTCAAGAATGCTGATCAGGCTATATCTAATGAACAACAAGTCCAAGCGGTTCTCCACTCGTTGCCTGAAAGTTGAGACCATATGAGGATGCAGATAACACACAATGTCAATGTGAAAACATTGGCGGATATATCACGTCATGTTGAGTTAGTGGATAAGCGCTTAGAGGCTAATAAGCCCTTCAACGAGGCCAACTATGCAAGTTCAAAATCTCATTTGAAACCCAAGTAATGTTACAACGGAAAGAAGGCTCCCGATCAAACTGATGTTAAAAGGCAAAAGAAGTATGTCAATCATGGAAAACTCGGAAGCAAGAAGGATAAGACCAAAATAAAATGCTACAACTATATCTCAATGGGCCACTTTGCTCGTGAATGCACTGAAGCAAAGAAGACTCAGGACTAACAGACCACGTAGTTAGAAGTCGAGAAGCATTTTTCGAGTACTGATGGGTGCCTAAAGGTGCAAGATGGCTGTATGTGGAAAACAGCTCCAAAGTTGCGGTACAATGTATCGACACTTGCCAGCTACACATGAGTGGCGAGAAAACTCTCATATTTCATGATGTCTTGTATGCTCCTGAAATCGATCGGGACTTCGTCTCTGTTTTGGCATTACTTAAGTTATGATTTAGTTTGAACTTCCATGATATGTGCTTACACATTTCTCTAACGTCTGTGTATTTTGGTTCCAGCTATGTTTGTGATGGTTTTATTGTATTGGATTGTAATACATATGTACTAGTATTAATGTTAATCAAATTTTTTTCATATGTCATAAGTTCTACTAATGTTGAAATAAATGTGTGGCATTCTAGACTTGGTCACATTGGAGTCAATCAAATGAATAGATTGGCTAGAGATGGCCTTCTAGGCTCACTTGGCTAAGTTGATCTTGACACATGCGAATCATGTTTAGCTGGAAAAATGATAAGAAAACCATTTGGAAAAGCAACTAGAGCTGAATTTCCATTGCATCTAGTACATTCAGACAATTGTGGTCCGATGAATGTGAGTGCAATGTATGAAACCTCATATTTCATCACTTTTATAGATGATTTCACTTGATTTGGGTACATATACCTAATTTCTCGTAAGTCAGAAGCACTAGAGTACTTTTGACGATATGTTACCTTGGTCGAAAATCAATTGGATAGGATGATCAAGTGTTTAAAAACGGATCGAGGTGGTGAATATCTATCTAAACAGTTTAAAAGACTGTGTGACGAAAAGGGTATTGTTAGACAATTGAAAACACCCTATACACCACAACAAAATGGTGTAGCAGAAAGAAGAAACCAAACACTTCTTGAAATGGTTAGGTTTATGATAGTGCAAGCTAACCTTCCAATTTCATATTGGGGGGATTCATTACTGACTACAGTCTACATACTTAACCTTGTGCCCTCCAAATCTGTTACTACTCCCTACGAGTTATGGACAGGTAGAAAACCCGACCTAATTAATATAAGAGCTTGGGGATCTGCTGCGTTTGTCCATGATACTTCAAATCCGCATGGAAAATTGGGTCCTAGAGGAACAAAGTGTATCTTTATAAGATATTCTGAGCAATCTAGAGGTTATGTGCTCATCGGCGAACTATCAGATGGAAGTGTAACAGAAATCGAGTCACGAGATGTTACATTTTTGGAAAATGATTTTCTTAAAAAGGGAGAGATTGATAGGGAACTCCATCTTGAAGATATGGTTGACTCTACTAGTGTTCCTCCTACTAACCAATCTATGGAAGTTGGTGAAAGTTCACGTGAAGAATCACAACTTAGTGGGAGAGAAACATTGGTTGAATCACAAGAGTTAGAATTACGTAGAAGTAACCGTGTCCACATTTCTCGAAGTCGTTTTGAGATTGAATGGGAAGCTTTCATGGTTTCTGTACATGATTATTTCGAGCCTGGATCAGTTCAAGAGGCTCTCTCTTGCCCAAATTCAACTGAATGAAATGATGCAGTAGGAGAAGAACTAGAATTTCTGAACGAAAACCATGTATGGGACTTGGTTGATCTTCCGCCAGAACGTCGAGCGATCGGAAACAAATGGATTTTCAAGATTAAATGTAAGGCGGATGGATCGATAGATAGATACAAGGCTTACTTGGTAGCCAAAGGTTATACCCAATAAGAGGGTATGGACTATGAGGAAACATTTTTACTTGTGGTGAGGTTTGCCCTCATTTTTCCTTATTCTAGCAATTGTTTCCGGACTGCATTTAGAAGTACATTAAATGGGTGTTAAGACTGTGTTCCTTAACGGGAACTAGAAGAAGAAACTTACATGCAATAACTGGTTGGGTATGTTGTAAAAGGCTAAGAGCACAAAGTTTGTAAGCTTTGACGCTCAATATATGGTCTAAAGCAATCTTTTAGGCAGTGGTGTCTTCGTTTTCATCAAGCTATAACATCTTATGAGTTTACGATGATTAGTGAAGACCATTGTGTTTATATCAAGAGCATAAGACAATCTTTTGTAATTCTATCTTTATATGTTGATGACATCTTGTTGGCTAGAAATGATATGGAGTTTCTTACATCCATTAAGCAATGGTTACCATCTCATTTTGAGATGAAAGATAAGGGAGAAGCTGAATGTATACTTGGTGTTAAGATACACCAAGACCGATCAAGGAAACTACTAGCTCTTTCTCAAGAGTCTTACATCCCTACTATCCTTGAAAGGTATAAGATGCTTGACTGTAACCCCATTGAAACTCTAATAGCAAAAGGTGAAGGTTTAAGCCTAAACATGTGCCCTAAGACCGATGATGAGAAAAGAGAGATGAAAGGAGTCCCATACTCAAGTGCTATAGGCAGTTTGATGTATGCTATGATGTGCACTCGGCCAGATATTGTTATGTGGTTGGCTTGGTAAGTCGTTCCCAACCAAATCCCGGGAAGAAACATTGGATAGCAGTTAAGAGGATCCTTAGATACTTAAAGGGAACTATGGACTATTTTTTGTGTTATCAAAGAAATGTTTACGCTTGACGGGTTATAAAGATGCTGACAGGGCTGGTGATCTGGATGAGCGTAGATTGACTTCAGGATATGCTTTCTTACTTAGTGATGTTGCCATTACTTTGAGTAGCAAGAAGCAGTCTTGTACAACTTTATCTATGATGGAGGCTGAGTTCATTGCATGTTCAGCATCAGTTCAAGAGGCTGTATGGCTTAGGAGATTTTTACAAAGCTTACAAGTCACAACGGAGGCTTCGTGTCCTGTGACTATTCATTGTGATATTCAAGCTTGTGTTGATTATATGAAGGATCCAAAGTATCATGGATGGACAAAGCACATTGAAATCAAAGGAAATGTCGTGAGAGATATTGTGGCAAAAAGAGAAGTGGTCTTTAAGTACATATCTACGCATAGAATGGTTGCTGGTTAATTTACTAAACCAATACTTAGGGATGTGTTTCTTGCTCATGTTAGAGCTTTATGTTTGCGTAGAATTTGATCAATGTACTTATGGAGATTTCCTATTTGACATTGTACTTATGACGGTTGATGTTTGATTTAAGAATATTTCAGACATTATGTATGATGGTCATTTTTTTTTTTTTTTTTTGCATACTTACACATAAATAAATATTTAGAAATGTCACCAAGTAGGAGATTGATTCACTCACATGAATAATCACCTCAGATTTCTTAGTGAAAGGCTGAGATGAAATGTGATAAGTTTGGCGCTAGTGGGAGCTTACCTCGTAATGCTTATCAATGTAGCCTTATTAAAGAGTTAAGATGAGATATGTGTTTAAGATATTTATCATGATTACCCCATAATCATGAATACTTAGGTGAGCTAGATAAATACATAATTAGGCGATAGAGAGTAAGCTGGTAGTAACTTGATCCACATAGTGGTGTTTGGTTTATCCAATTTACATGTACTCTTGAAAGAAAAGTTAACCACTATACCATGTGAGTCATACCACATGTGCTATTACGACAATATAGGAAGCAAGTGATCATTTTATTATAATTCATATCACTTGCAATGTGAGATCCTATATACCTACTTAAGGTTACAAGATTACCCTTGAACCTTCGGCTATGTTCTTGAAGGGAAGATCTAATGTTTGCTACTTTAGCATGTTTTTTCCAACGGCTATGAAATAATTAGCCTTATGGGACATGCTAGAAAATCAGTTAGTTCAGAACCGATAGACATGAGAATGGAAAGGAAAACTATTTGTTTTTATATTGACATATGTGTTTGCTGGCCAGCCACTATATCACTCAATTGGAGTTTGGATATAGTGAACACATGATGTAGGAAAAGTTTAACATATGCTTTAGGGATAAGGTATGTTAAGACTGATATAAAAGACAAATGAATTTGGGGAACAGTGAGACATGCTGAAATGCAAATATTTTTTTTAGGATTGTAGTAGTTATGTATCCCTAACATGTGTTTAATTTAGTTCTCAAGTGTAGGTGTTCTCCCAGGGTCGCACGGTTCATTTGCAGTATGATTTTTGTGTTATAATTCTCGAGCTTAATTTCAATAACTTCTCTAATATTTATGTTCCCAATCATATGCAAGTGAGAGATGTTGGTGTATGGTCGGTTTGCGCCTACGATCTGGCAGTATACCAAATTGGTTTTTGGTTAACTCGTAGTTGAAATTTAAATGAAGTCATAAATTATATTTTTCTACTAACAATATAATTTAGAAAATTTTTTAATCTAAACAACCAATCGATCAAAGATAATTTTGGCTTCGTATAATAAAAAATTCATATTTTGTATGACTTACACTCAAGTCTCAATCGATATTTTTTTTTCTTTAAATGGCAAGACTCCATTATTTTTCCAAAACGACTTAATCTGTCTCCTTTTCCAAATTTCTTTTATTTTATCATTTGTTTTTTTTTGAAAAGTTTTATTCGTTTCTTAGTTATTGAATTTTTTTTTGTTGTTTTTTTGTTTATTAAGATTTATACCAGTTACTACTAGTTTTACAATGTTTAACAACTTATTAATAACATAGAATCAATTTTGTGACAAAAAAAACTTAGAATAAATATAATAAAATTTACTTACAAGAATATATTTTTTTAACAAAAAATATAGAAGATAAGAAAATTTATCAATAAATTTCTAGTAGCACAAATAACTTAATATTAAATTAAAAAAATTTCTTAATTTAATATAATTTTTTCAATTATATAAGTAACATTTATAACTTAAGAAGAAATATTGGCAACAAAAAAAATTTTAGATCATATATATTAATAATAAAATCTATGTATATGATTATTTCTGAATTAAGATAATGATTTTAATTTATTACTCGTAATATATGAAAATTGAGTTAAATGTCATTAAAACTATCTACATAGGATTTAAAACTACCCATAGTATCATTTCACATCAACATTTTAAATTAAATTTTAAAGCTCTATTCTTAATAGAAAAAAGTAGGATGTTACCTGCTCTACGTGTGGGATTAAGTTTTTTAAAAATATTTTTATTATTTTACTTATAAATGTATGATTAATACTTAGTCCACACATTTGGGCGGGATTATTTATTTAGTTATATTTTCTAGTTTATTTATTCTGTTTTGAACGTTAGAATTAAATGTTGTACGTGAGTTTATGTTTTACTTTATATTTATGTGATATATGATGTTAATATATAATTTGTGTTTGTTGAGTATGAGTTTATTGAGTTTGGATTTATTCCAGTGTTGTGGGTGGAAAATGTATTACACTCATAAGTTTTGTTTATCATATATTAATAATGTTATATGATGCTAACACTATTTTCTTGTTTTAAATTTCATTTTGTGATATATTAGAAAAATTATGGGTAATGCAAAATACATTTTTCCAACTTTTTTTTTGTGTCTTTTATATTCTGTATTTGATTTTAAAATATTTTAACTAATTTTAACTAATGATGTTCAATATCTAATTTTCAAACCAATTTACAACTCTTACCCACTACTTTATTAAAAAAAAAATTAAGAAAAATTATTACTAATGTATTAGTTAGTTTAATCAATGTACTCAATAATTAGCAGTGAAAACACTAAGTCTACAATTTTAAAGAATTAAATTTATGAAAATTTATACGCAGTAGATATTGAAATTCTCAAAATTTTGTTTTCAGATTAAATTGTTAATAAACTCATTTTTGTTTATTAAAGTATAAATATGACCTAACGCGACTCTCTCTCTCTCTTCTCTCTTCTTTGTTTTTCAGAGAGAATTACGATTCAAAATAAATCGGATTTTATTCCGGCTACAGCCGGTTTTTTGTCTGTTAATATTTTCCGACAGGCTATGTCTTGTTTCGGATTCAATAATTTTCCGACTTAGCTTATAACTAAGTTCGGATTTGGTGTGTTTTTTTTTTTTGTATTTCTTCCTTTTGCAGGTTTTGAAATCTTATTCTGATCGCCTCTTCAATCAGTTTTTTGTATTCTTCACTGAACTCGACCCTATCTGTAAAAGGGATTAATATCTTCGCCGTCTTGTCGGGATTAATATCATGTTGCTGAGTCTCTTTGTGTAGTGGCGGAGGCTTATGAGATGGAGTCTCCCTTTGAAGATTGGTTAGAGCTTATTTGGTCATCATCAAAAGGAACATGCAATGGTGTTCCGATAATGTCCGGCGGCGGAGCTCATGTTGATCATAGATCTTTCGGCACCGCTTGTATCTTTTTCTCTTCATCTCACGTGTTAACATGTATATTGACATGTGGCTCTCTTTCTTCTTATCTTATCATTATAGTGGGTATATAAGATTGGACTCATATAGTTGATGAAAGATGTTATGATGGGGATTTGGGCTTACGTAACACTATTGTACTTCTGTCTATTGGACTTTCATATTAATGAAAATGCCCTTCTTCATTTATCTGGGCCCAAGTTTTGGGCTTTTTAATAAAAAAATCAAATGGCTGAGAAAAAAAAAATCCTGAATTGTTACAAAAGTTAACGAATAAAGAAAATATCGAAGAAGAAGAAAAGTAACGTAACGTGTAAAATAAATTGTACAGCCTACTTTCACTATGTACACACAATAATTTTCTCTACTTTTACTTCTATATAAACAAACGAATATGTTCGTTCGAAATCACAATTTCATATATACAAAACTTCGCATAACTTTATTCTCTCTCTCGCTTCTTCTTTTATTCTCGGTATCACCAAATTATAGAATTTCACTCTTATTTATATTTATTTACCCTATAAATTATATTCATTATTATAACACGTTAGCAAGCACGATCACTCTATGATACAGCTATATATATTTAATATATATACATACTCTATTATAATGGTTGGTATATCCACCTATATAATTTTTAATTTATAATGGTTGATCAATGCAATATTATTTACTTAATATTACAGTAGGCGGTTTGTCGCTTCGTTATTAATTTACCGACATTATATCATGGCTGCTAAATGCAACATCATTATATATTTACTTTTAACATTATAATGGACAGCTAAGCCGCTGTATAATTTATTTATTGGTCGAAAATGGCTAACTCTGTTACCATAATATTACGATTATATATCTTTTTTTATTACAATCAATATAAATGGAGGTTCGGCCACCTATATAAATTTTATGTTCAAAAGTTAGGAAGTTTGATCAATTACTTATTGAATTTATATTCTGATTGATTTTAATTATTTTTAACCTCTCTTTTACCAACGGTCACAAAGAAAAAATTGTAAATTTTTCACCTTTTTCAAAACGGCTATGAACAGTGTTTTCAATATATAAATACACTAATCTTTCATTCATTCGCTTCACTTAACGATTTCACCTCCTTTCAAATATTTTCAAATAACTTTCTTTAGATTTTATTTTGTAAGAACGATGATTCATTTATTTTTGATTCTATGTGCGATTATAATTTTCACTTTGATTTCGATTTATGGTCTCTTCATTGGAGAATTTACTCCGGCAGAGTTTACCATAACCGTTGCATTACTTTTTTATGCATTGTTTTTCCTTGCAATCGCTTGTATTATTCATGTAAACAGTTCATCTTAAAATAAATTAATATTACCGTACTAATAAAAGTTTTAGGATTTTAGTTTTAGAAAATTAAATGGCAAATATTAAGAAGTTTAAGTTCCCAGCTCTCAAAATAACTGGAGCAAACTACATAGCATGGATAACCAATGTCAAGCTTTATCTTGAGATGAAAAAGCTAACCAATACTATCAAAAGTGGAAACAAATCGCCTACTGAAAATAAAGTAGAAGCGATAATTTTTCTAAGGCAACAGCTATATAAAAATATGATACATGACTATGCACACGTAAAAGACCCAGCAGAACTTTGGCAAACTCTAAAAGAACGGTTTGCCAATCAGATGGAAGTGAATCTCCCTCATGCTCTAGAAGACTGGAAGAACCTGAGGTTTCAGGATTTCCAAAAGTTTGCAGACTATAACTCTGTTATACTGAGGATAGTTTCACAATTGAAATATTGTGGTTATCCTGTCACTGAAGCAGAAATTCTTGAGAAAACATACCTCGCTTTTCATAAAGAGCAGCGTGTTTTGCTAGAAATATATAGAAAATGTGGAGTATACAAGGTTTTCTGAATTGATAGTGACACTCATATTCTTGCAGAAAAGAATAACGAACTTCTCATCTAAAACCACAATTCTCGACCTACGGGAGCGAAAGCATTCCCTGAAGTGAATGATATGGTCGTGGAAAATTCAGAAAGAAAATTACAATCTTATCGGGGACGTGGTCATCGATTTCATCGCAGACGTGGAAGAACTTACAATCCAAAGGGGAGAGGATCTAACAAATGGGTCCGATCTGAACAACATCCCAAGAGGAAAGAAACCCATGTGGATATCACCCAGAAGCGTGGGAATGTATGTTACAAATGTGGATCTAAAGGACATTGGTCTTATACATGTCGTACCTCTCCACATCTTTGTAAGTTATACCAAGTGTCCACAAAAGGCAAAGGAAAAGAGGTGAACCTCACGGAGAATTTTGAGGGTACAGCGTACATCGACTCTCCAGGCTTTGCAAATGATTTCGACGAGACCGCCATTATGGAGAACTGAAATGATTGTAGTGAGACTGTTGAATAGTCTCCAGAAATGTCATGTATAATTTCACGTTTTCAGTTTTTATCCAATAACGGTGTTTTCACAACAGACTAATGTATAATTATTATGTTTTCAGTTTTTATCTAATAATATTGTTTTTAAAACAAAATAATGTCTAATTATCATACGTCTTTTCCTATGAATGAATTTCACATTCTCTTTATTGATGTTTATGTTAATTACAGAAAATGATCACGATACGGATGGAACAAAATCAAAAAAAAAAAGATTCGATAAATTTGCATACCAGATAGTGGAACAATGCACACTATTCTGAGACAAAGAGATAATTGTCAATACAATATCAGGTCCTGCAGACGTGATTGAAGGAACTGGTAAAGTCAACTTTATGTTGTCTAATGGAACAAAGTTTTCCATAAATGATGCCTTGTATTCTCCGAATTTTAAAAGGAATTTGGAGAGTTTTAAAGACATATACCGTCAAGGATATGATACTCAGTCTGCAACTAAGAATGGAAAGAAGTATATGTATGTAACTTTTGATAGATATGGCCAAAGACATATATTGGAAAAGTTCCCATAACTCCCTTCTGGTTTACGTCATAATTATATAGATGCAATCGAATCAAATCTCATAATTAAAAGAAATCCAGAAGATTTCACATTATGGCAGGATCGCCTTGGACACCCAGACACTACAATGATGCGGAAAATCAAAGAGAGCTGACATGGTCATTCACTGAAAATCCAAGAGATATATCAGAGGAATAAAATGACATGTGCAGCATGCTCTCTAGGAAAGTTGATCATAAGGCCATCACCAACTAAAATTGATAAAGAATTGCCAAAATTCCTTGAACGAATTTAAAGCGATATTTGTCGACCAATACATCCACCATGTTTGTCTATTATCATCTCGAAATATGGCATTTGCGAGATTTATAACTCAGATAATCAAACTGCGAACTCAGTTTTATAATTATCCCATTAAAAGAGTTAAATTAGACAACACTAGTGAATTCACATCCCAAGCATTTAATGATTTTTGTATGGTAACAGGAATTGAAGTTGAACACTTTGTAGCACATGTTCATACACAAAATGGTTTGGTTGAATCGTTAATTAAACAGCTGCAATTGATTGTAAGACCATTGATCATGAGATCAAAATTTCCAACCTCTGTATGGGGACATGCTATTTTGCATCAAAAACACTTATTCAGATAATACAAAGTGCATACTATATGTATTCTCCACTACAATTAGCATTTGGTCGAGAACCAAATATCTCCCATCTTAAAATCTTTGGTTATGTGGTGTAGGTGCCTATAGCACCACCACAACATACAAAGATGAGACCACATAGAAGGTTGGGAATATATGTTGGTTGTGATTCTCCATCAATTATAAGATACCTAGAACCACAGACTGGTGATGTCTTCACGGCAGGTTTTGCCGATTGTCATTTTGATGAGAAGGTATTCCCAATTCTAGGGGGAGAAGCTAAACAAGTAGGAAAAGATATCAAATGGAGTGTGCCATCATTGTTACACCTTGATCCTCCTACTAAAGAGTCAGAACTAGAAGTCCGCCGAATTGTGGATTTGCAAAGTATAGCAAATCAGCTCCCAGATGCATTTGCAGACACCAAAACGGTAACTAAATCTCATATACCATCTGCAAATGCTCCTGCTCATGTTGAAATACCACAAGAAACATGGAAAAGCTGATAATACATGCGAGTATAAAACACGCCTGAAGCGTGGTAGACATGTTGGCTCTAAAAATAAAAATCCTAGAAAACCAAAGGAAGTTGAGATGCATAACATACCCAAAATAGCAGAAAGTATTTTGGAGGAAACAAATGATGAGACTACTGAAAAAGTAGAGGATCATGAGTCTGAAGAAAACCATGAGATTTCTATCGATTACATCCATAATAGAAAGATATGGAATAAAAGTGAAAAGTATATCATCCATGATGTTTTCTCATACCTTGTATCAGAGGAAATAAATGAAGAAAATGATGATCCAGAACCAAAATCTGTATATGAATGTCAAAAGAAAAATGACTGGAAAGAATGGAAAGATGCAATACAAGTTGAACTAGATTCACTTAATAAACGAGAAGTGTTCGGATCTATTGTACTCACACCTGCAGATGTGAGACCAGTTGGATACAAATGAGTTTTCGTTCGGAAAAGAAATGAGAAAAATAAGATTAAAGATATAAGGCTCGTCTTGTGGCTCAAGGTTTTTCTCAATGACCTGGAATAGATTATGAAGAAACATATGCTCCTGTTATGGATGCAATCACATTTAGATTTCTGATGAGTTTAGCGGCTGATGAAAATCTAGAGATGCAACTTATGAATGTCGTTACAACATACTTATATGGATCATTAGATACTGATATCTACATGAGAGTTCCCGATGGGTTTAGGATGCCAGTAGCATTAAAATCTAAACCAAAAGAGTTATGTGCAATCAAATTGCAAAGATCATTATATGTGTTAAACAATCTGGACGTATGTGGGATAATCGTCTCAGTGAGCATTTAACGAAAGAAGGATATGTAAATGATTCTATAGGCCTATGTGTTTTATCAAGAAAATAACATCTGAATTTGTGATAATCGCAGTATATGTTGATGATCTAAACATTATATGAACTCATGAAGAGATAGAAAGAGCATCAAATTATTTAAAATGAGAATTTGAGATGAAAGATCTCGGACAAACAAAGTATTCTCTTGGCCTACAGATTGAGCATTCCCTAGAGGGTATATTTGTGCACCAATCCACATATACGAAAAGAGTGTTAAAACACTTTAACATGGACCATGCAACTCCGCTCAGTACTCCTATGGTCTTGAGATCACTCAATATTGAAAATGATCCACTCTAACCACATAAGGAAAACGAAGAGATATTTGGTTATGAAGTACCATATTTATATGCAATCGGAGCCCTTATGTACCTTGCAAACTGTACACGACCTGATATATCATTTGCTGTTAATGTTTTGGCAAGATTCAGTTAATCCGCTACACGAAGACACTGGAATGGGATTAAACACATCTTCCGTTACCTTCAAGGGACTATTGATTTAGGTTTGTTTTATGCTAAGAATTTAAAACGTCAAATGATAGGTTTTGCAGATGCAGGATATTTATCAGATCCACATAAAGCTCGAACACAAACAGGATATGTTTTCACAATCGGAGGCACCGCTATATCTTGGTGTTCTTAAAAGCAGACACTGGTGGCTACTTCCTCGAATCATGCTGAACTAATTGCACTCCTGAAGAAAGTAGAAAATGTGTATCGTTAAGATCAATAAGCCGACACATCCGATCAAGCAGTGGAGTTCTCGGAAATACGGAGCCAACTATCTTGTATGAAGACAATGCTGCATGTGTTACTCAAAGGAAGGATATATCAAAAGTGACAGAACTAAACATATACATCTGAAGGTCTTCTCATATACTCAAGAACTCGAGAAGAATAAAGAGATTGAAGTAAGATATGTCCGATCATGCGACAATGCCGCTGATCTGTTCACAAAATCATTACCCACCATAATGTTCAAGAAGCATGTCCATGACATTGGAATGCGTCATCAACAAGATCTATGAGATGATCTTATTCGATGAGGAGTTTGCGCAGTTGTACTCATTTTACCTTACTATGGTTTTTCCCATAGGGTTTTTCCTAAGAAGGTTTTTAACGAGTCAAGAAAGGCGCAACATATGATATTGACATTGGTCTCCAATGGGGAATGTTACAAAAGTCAATGGACGAAGAAAACATTGAAGAGAAGTAATGTAACGAGTAAAATTAATTGTGTGGAGCCCATTATCACTATGCACGCAAAACTTCGCGTAACTTTATTCTCTCTCCCGTTTCTTCTTTTATACAAGAATCTGAAGAATTTGCACACGTAACTGTTTATGTTTCGATTCTTATGATTTTTTATTTTTTTTTGGATTTTGATTTTTGAAATTTATTCTAACTTTTAGAGTTTAATTTTTCTTTTACCCTGCATAATTTTCCTATTTGGTGTTCAATTTAATATTTTTGATGACGGAAAATGACACTAATATAAAATGCCCTAGTGCCTTAATAAAAAGTCTACATACCCTCTCCATAATCTCACTACCCCCCTTCTAAAATCTTCTCAAATATACCCTCTTTATTAAATATTAATTAGTTTGCAACCAAAAAAGTAAATCAAAAATAAAATAAATTCTATTTAATTACACAATTAATTCCACCAACCAAAATTTAAACATAAACTAACTACCGAATAAAAAAAATCCAGCTGGACCCACTCTCTTATTTCTCTCTCCCTCACGTCTTCTTCCTCCCCTCTTCTTCCACCATTAACGAGAATTTGGAGCTCAATATTGAAGATTAGATTAAGCTATTTTTTATGTCAGTTTTCGTTTCATGATTAAATTTTTAAGTTTTATGTAGTGTGAATATCAATATTTAGTGTTTCTTCTCAATTTGGAGATTTAAATTATAAATTTAAATATTTTCGTTTTTAGTCATTTGGTTAGCGAATTTGTTGGGTAAATGTGTTAAAACCTTAAATTGTTAACGAAAGAAGATATATTGGGTAAATGAGCAATGAAGCAGCATAAATTATAGTGATTTAGACGTATTAGCCTAACTTTCTGGGTATTAGTGAGACTAATGGTATTATTGTACGTTATTGAAACTACTATGACAACTAGTATGACTAAGATATTATTGTATAACGATGACAACTGGTGTTACTAAGATCTATTTTGTTTGTTCTTTTCAGGGGGCAATGAGTAAAGTCGTTGGACAATCATATGTTTTGATCATGGGAGATGTTTTGATCAGAAGAAGATGAAATTCACACTTTAGTGATGAAGACATCATTGGAGGAGGTCACATATAGTGGGTTGGTTGAGAGAATTTGCAGAAAGCTTATGAAGGATGAAGCTACAATGCAGTTGAAAATTAGTACTTTCCTTTGGTCTTGAATCCGAAGAAACCATCATATATATGGAATAATGAAGATGTTTTTGGTTATCTACTCCAAGTAAATAATGATCAATGTAGAATTCTTCTACATGTGGAGTTCATCAAAGATGTTGATTAAAGTCAGGGGTGTGTGCAAGTTTCAACAGAAGATCACGAAACTTATGTTGATGAGGAGCTGATTTTAAGTGGTAGAGATGGTAATGATTGTATAATGACTATTTACACGGGGGAACCATCGGAAGATCATGAGATGCATGACCATGTTACAAATGTCGTAGAAGGAGATGAGCATGTATGTGAGGATACTGAAGTAAGACCTTCTGTAGGAGATGAGCATGTAAATCTTGGATGGGATGATGGTATAGATATGGCTCTAGGGCGACAATTTGGAAGTAAGGAGGCAGTGCAAACTCTAGTTCAGATAGCTTCACATCATAATTGTTTTGAGTATGATACAATTAAGTCAGATACTAGCGATACATGATAAAATGTTCTGGAGAAAAAGATGTTTGCAAGTGGTATGTTCGAGCTGCAAAACATAAGAATTCAGATCGTTTCATGATTAGTACTTACAACAAGTTGCATACATGTTCTCGAGTTACTACAAGTACAAGCAGAAATATAAGGAAAGACACACCAAGATTAGTTACATCTGTTTTGGCTGAAGATTATCCAGGTCGATTTGACACACCAACTCCAAAAAGCCTTATCGATATGGTTCAAGGAAAGATTGGTGTGAATGTATCAAACTCTACAGCTTTGAGAGCAAAAAATCTAGCTGCTAATGATGTACGGGGAAGTCCAGAGGAGAGTTATCGTATGTTGTATCCTTATATGCACATGCTAGAGTCCATGAATCCGTGTACACGAACGTGTGTCGAATTAGATGAGGGAAATAGGTTTAAGTATTTATTTTTTTGTTTTGGGAGCTTGTATAGAAGGATTTCAAGTGATGAGGAAAGTCATCATTGTGGATGGAACACACCTGAAGAATATGTATGGTGGAATTCTAATTGTTGAAACGGTTCAGGATCCTAATCATTATCCACTTGCTTTTGGTGTAGTTGATGGTGAGAAAGAAGCAAGTTGGAAGTGGTTCTTTAATCAGTTGAAAGCAGTAGTATTGGATGTCCCTGAAATGGTGTTTATTTTGGACAGAAATGCAAGCTTGATCAAGTCCATACGTGAGGTGTTCCCGTCGGCAAAGCATGGGTATTGTATATGGCATTTGTCTCAATGTGAAACTAAATGTTGCTAACCACATAGATACATGCACAAAAAGATTTAGGGATTGCACTCATGCTTATACCGAGAGTGAGTTCCTTACACTTTATGGTGCTTTTAAAATAAAGTATCCTTCTGCTGCGTGTATTTAGACAAAAGTGTTGAAGAGAAAAAATGGGCAATATGCTATTTTGCAAGAGAAAGGTACAACATTGACACAACCAATTGTGCAGAATCTATTAATGGTGTTTTTGTACAAGCACAAAAGTACTCATTGTTGCTAATGATTGATGTGATAGTGGCCAAATTGTCTGAATGGTGGAGCACCCATACGAAGAGTTCCACAAAAGTACCAACCACCCAAAAGCTTTTGCCTTTCGTGGAAACTGAAATGCACGAAAGATGTGTCATTGCAAAGACACTCACAGTAATCGAGTTAAACAGCTTTCTCCTAGAATATAACGTGATTGGACGCGATGGAAAGGCTTATTTGGTTGATATGACTAGGCAAACTTGCAGTTGCAAGTATTTTGATATAGATAGATATCCATGTGTGCATGCAATAGCTGCTGTCATTTACATGAGCAGATGAATGGATCTCCATCTACAAGATTTTTGCTCCAAATATTATTTGGTGGAACAATGGTCATTGGCATACTGCAGGAAAATTTACCCGGTGCCCCATATATCTGACTGGATTGTTCCTAACGATATACGAGCACAAGAAGTCTTACCTCCACGTTATGAAAAAAGAAAAGGAAATACGCAACAAACAAGATTCCCATCAGTTAGAGAACATCGTGGAAGAGGAAGAGGAAGAAGAGGAAGAGGAAGAAGAGGAAGAGGAAGTGGAAGAGGACTGGGGTGCATGTATGAAAGGTTTGAGAATGATAATAGTGAAGGTTGGTGTAACTTATTTGTATTATGAGCTATTAGGTACCACTGGTGTACTTATATGAAAAAACTCATATTCGTGAACTTTTTATTTTAGTACAACTAGTATAACTGATATACGACTAAATACTTTATAGAGAACTGAGAATTCCCGAGAACCCAAATCCCTTTCATACAGCTCCTCCCAAATTATTGTCTTCTGCTTGACTGTTAAATGCTCATTCCAAGTACCACAAATTCCCTCTTCAGCTTCATCATCTAAATCGTCTCTTATGATTTGTGTCATCATAACTTCCTCATCCACTGTAGGTATTAAAATACTTTTAATGTCCTATCAATATAAAGAATACATATTAGAACAAAATAACTTCCAAATTTGTATCCTAGTAGTAATAAAAAAACAATCATAAATCATAAACCAAACATTAGTAGTTTCAAGCACATCATATATCTCTTATAGTAGATAACCTTTCATATTACTAGTGTTGAACTTCTGCTTGCACATTCTAGGACACTCCTTCTCATAGCCATCTACATCTGACCAAAATTTTTTCCTTAATTTAGGTATACACTCAAATGCCAGAACCTACAAAACCAGTTATAAATAATAGAGTTACAATATGTCAAAATTTCAATCATAAATCATAAACCAAATCATAAACATATAATTACCTCCAAAGGAATTATGAATCCAGGAAAATTGTATGTCTTTTTAGCACAGCCTTGCATAAGCCTATTCAGGTGATGGATCTCCTTGATAGCATCATCAAAAGTCAATCTTCCCCAAGGAAATAATTTGCCACACCTCTAATAGCGGTGCATAAAAAATATAGAACCCCCATCTTCAAGTGATCTCCACAAGCCTTCATTGATAGAAGCTTCTGTTTCACATCTTCAACTTTTATCTTCTTCAGCTTCTTGAAATGTCTTTCCTGAAACTTATTGTTACCCAACTTCTTATAATGTTGTGGATATTCTGTGCAGTCTAATCCACAAATGTTAGCATGCTCTCTCAAGGAATAACGGATGGGGACTCCATTCACAACAAACCACATTGTAGATCATCCCTCAGTACTAACTGTCCGGAGTAGCAGCATTCACATACCCATCAGCTTACGGTTTGGTTCTTTGGCCATGTGGAAGAAGTGGTGAAATTGAGGGTGGCTTTTAAACCACTCCAACTCTGTTTTAAAATCATCTGACTCAAACAGCTCCACCGTTTTGCTCAAACAACACCTCGTCTGTATCTTGCATTGCTTCGTATATTCAGAGTTATTGAAGAAAAACTCGAGAGGTTGCATTGGTCCGCTAACCTGCAATCCAAAAACATTTTCAAATATTAGTTAAACCAAGTCGTACCAGCTGTTCACAACTATGGTAGTTATCCTCAGTCGAACTAGTAATACACTAATATGCTAGTTTTCCTAGTCGTACTAGTAATACACTACTATACTAGTTTTCCTAGTCGAACTAGTAATACACTACTATGCTAGTTTACCTAGTCCTAAGTACTATTAATAGTTTACAAGTTTCCTATTACTCTAAGTCGAACTAGTAGTTCATAATACTACAACACATACAAATTTTGCGATTTAAAAACTACTATTGACTTCAAAATACTACCATACCTTTGATGTTAAAAACATATCATCACTTGAGCCGGCACTGAGCGACATTACCTCTTCTGGAGCCATTGCATGCTCCACTTCTTCAGGCGGATTTGAGGCTTTCTTACTGAGCTGTTTCCGTTTCTGTTTCTTTCTTCTAACCATTGCGGCTATCTTGTAGCAAACAAGATCCCAAAAAAACTTTCAAAGGCCCGAACAAACTTTCAAAAAACCTATATGTACTCAAATACTATCACATTTGAAACCGAACAAACACACATTCGGCGAGAGAAACAGTAGGAATTAAAGGAATTGAAATAGCTTACCTTCGTATCGGTTAAGCGATGGAATGGCCAAGGAGAGTCAGAATCGAAGGAGAATCGGGAGGAATCGGAATCGGTGTGTCGAAGATAGGGAGAGAATGTGTCGGAGTAGAAGGTTCGAAGAAGAAGACGAAAAAGTAAAGTGAAAAGGGAGAAAAGGGTTTCGCGTCGATTAGGAGAGGAGGGGGAATTAGGTTTTGTGGATATGACACATTTTCATCTGGGTAAAGATGGATAACCAAGTCGAATCCTGTAATTTCTATGTTTCATTAAACCTTTTTTGTCTTTAACCGCATTTCGATTTAAAACAAAAATCGGAACAATGGCTGACTTACCCTCCTCAACTAAAGATTAATCTCATTTACCCCTTTTATGTTTTAAATTTATTTTCGATTTAATTTTAATTTAGTAAAAGTGGTTGATTTCTATTTTATTCCTGAAAAGTTAATAAAACTTCCAAAGTGCCACCGTTTATTTTATCCTCTTATCTTTGGACTATTTCTCTTCCCCCACCCACCTTATCTGTAAAAGAAAAAGGATCCACAGTATAAGCGAAATTGAAATTTGAAAGAAACTGACTAACTCTTCATCTTCCCTCCTCCCGCTCCCACTTCGAATGTTCTAAAAATACTTGGAAAAACTCACTAATTTTGGTCGGAGCAACTCGGACGCAACTCGCTGCAAATCGAAAAAGGTAAGGCTCAGACTCTTGACGGTTTTATCAAGTCCCTTCAGATGTGAGCTTCATTAATCAACCATGTTCCCTAGTAAGAATCCTAAGTATAGATAGGGAGAGAAAGTTCTAGGAGAAGTTCAGGAACCCGAAGATCTCCCTTCAGAAGAAGCAGAAGAGAACGAGGGAGAAAGCAGCTGAACCGTAACGAACGCCGATTCCGATTTAACGGTATGTATAACCAACTTTTGGTACTTCCATGTCCATTTTGATCTGATTCAATTAGTGATGGTTGAAGCGGATTAAAGCAAACAGGCATTTTCGGGGTTGTTTAAACTTCAGTTTTTGGGTTTTGGGTTTGTTATCGATTTCGTCAATGTTTAACGATTTTTTGTTTTGAATTTAAGCTGTATTTTTGGTTTTAGTATAACTCAGTAGAGTAGATTCAGTTCTGTATGTTAGTAATTTCTGGAAAAAAAGTAACACTTGGTAGAATTATGAAAAAAATAATACTTGGTAGATCTATGAAATAAAAGTAACACTCGATACAACTATATGTTGTAGGAACTGAACCAATGCTTCCTATGGAGATGCACTTCAAGCCATCAGAGTATGTGGAAAAAAAAATCAAGCTCTCGACAAGGTGCAACGTCACCCAAGCAGTAGATACACTTTTAAAAGGGTTAAAACATACGCTTAAACCAGATAAGAAGAGTTAGATTTTGAATCATCCCCAATTCAAGCATTTCTTCCACATGTATAAGGACCCAAACCACAAGTTGATGGGCATGTGGTTGCTACTTCTTCGAACGGCGTGTACGGACAAGAAGAAGGAAGTTTGGTTCATTGTGAATGGTGTTCCCATTCGGTATGGTCTTAGGGAACACGCTCTTATCTCTGGTTTAAACTGTTGCAGCTATCCTCGGGACTATGATCAATTGGGCAGTATGAAGTTCATGGAGAGGCACTTTAAGGCGGGAGCTAGTATTAGATATGCCGATGTGAAAGAAAGCTATTGTCAATGAGATAATCTCAAGATCGGTTGAAGATGGCTATCCTCTTCTTTTTATCAAGTGTGCTTATTGGGCAGTCGAAGACAGGACCGAATGCTCCTTCTGTGGAACCCTTCTTTCTCAGAGCTGTGAATGATCTTAACTTGTGCAAGACATTTCACTGGGGGAGATTGTCTTTTGATAACAATATGAAAGAGATTGAACACACTTTGGATCATTTTGGAGGAGAAGTTCGCGGGTTAAATTGGGATTATCCAAGTATTTGCATTCCTTTAGAGGTAAATATGAATAAAGGTATTTGTCAGAATTACTTGTATTTCCTTATATTTGAAGCTAACTCAAATTATATCATTCGTTTGTAGCTTTTATCGTTTAAGACAATCTCATCACTGAGGAAGAAATTTCGAGAAGATTTTCCAACTGCGAAGAAGACGTACCCAAGAATGTGCAGGAGGAAGTTTAAACGGAGTGCCCTGAAAGGATTTTCTCTTGAGAAAATAAATGAAGCACTTGGTAAAACTAAGGTTAGTAATCATTTTAGTTTTGAACTTTTTAAAAGTGCATTGTTTATTTATAATCCTTGTTTATATTCACAGGAGATTGATAGCATCTTGGTCCCTTACGCCGAGGAAGAAGCTTTTATGGCTCGAATTACTCAGGAGGATGATGACGAAGATGTCTGCGATCCTATTATTCATAGTTGGATGAAGTGTCTTGTTATTGAGGAGAAGCAAATCTGTTTTGAGAAGATGTATGAACAAGATGTGATAGCCCGATTAGAGGAAGCTGTGAGTGAGCCCAATGCGGCAATTGACAGTCCGGCCAATGCGACAATTGAGGCCCCAAGGAATGCAGCAACTGACGCACCGACGAATGCTGCTTTGGTAGCACTCGGTCAGAGCCTGAAGAATACCATGGAGAGAGGGTTCAAGGAAGTAAATAAGAAGGTTGTTGAAATCGAGGAAAGACTATTAATTATGGAGGGCTATGTGAAGGAGCAATTAGATGCTCGGACGGCATATGAGGGCATGGAATATACTTTCAATCAACCGTATGAGGCCAGTACGGTTTTTGAAAGAGAGAATGAGGTAATATTTGTTTTCTTTAACCATTAAACAAAAATGTAACTCTAGGTAATACTGAGTACAATTATACGTGTACGAAGGGTGATGAAGTTAGAGGTGCTGAGAATGAGAAGGAGACAGAGCAGGAGATAGAGAAAGAGGCAGAGCAGGAGGTAGAGAAAGAGGCAGAGAAGGAGGTAGAACAAGAGGTAGAAAAGGAGGTAGAGAACGAGGCAAAGAAGGAGGCAGAGAAGGAGCAGAGCAGGAGGCAGAGCAGGAAGCAGAGAATGAGGCAGAAAAGGTGGCAGAGCAGGAGACAGAAATGGAGGCAGAGAAGGAGGCAGAGCAGGAGGCAGAGAAAGAGGCAGAGCAGGAGGTAGAGCAGGAGATAGAGCAGGAGGTAGATCAGGAGATAGAGATAGAGAAGGAGGCAGCAAAGGATGCAGATAAGGAGGAGGAGGCAGAGAAAGAGAAGGAGAAGGACACATATAAGGAGGAGACAGCGAAGGACACAGAGAAAGATGCAGATAAGGAGGAGGAAGAGGTAAATACTGTTTTTTTTTAAATTGTGATACTAGGTTATTCTAAGTAATACAAAGAAATAGTAAATAATACTAAATAATACTGGTTGTGTTTTGGAGGGGAAGGGAAGAGAAGATGATGTTTCTCCAATATCAATGGAGAGGTGTAGCACTATGTGATGAGGACATCGACACTACCCAACCAATCCCGACCATGAGGGAACCACCAAGGACACGATCTGGCACTAGGAACATGCTAGAGAGTTTCAACTTAGGAGTGACCAGCCTATTCAACTACCAAGGCCTAGAGAAAGTCACGGACCAGCTCAGTTCACTTACCATCATGGAAGAGCAAGAAGAAGACAACCCACAAAGAGAAAGAAGGACCGGCTCAAGAAGATCACCAAGAGGGACCAAGCACATGCCAAGACGCATACTACATACAAGTCGGACCAAACGCACCAGGGGAAGCTACGACTCTATGGCCCTTTCTTCCGTATCACAAAGAGCTTACCTTATTTGACATTCATGCAAAATGAAACGCAGCACTTCAAACGGTCCAATCCATCCACGTCCATTCATAAACCAAGGTAAGTTAAGTTCAATTCATATTACGATTGGACTGACCGTTTGCATTGATCTTTGGTTTATTTGGTTTAGTTTCTTTTCCTTTCTAGTTGTTCGAATTATTGTATTTTCCTTTTTTTCTTTTACGTAATATGTACTTTGCTTCAAGACCCCACGAAGGGCACCGGCTGTTCGAATCCTTTATAAGGTTCCCTCTCACAGCCGTGTATTTTTACCCTAGAATTAAGAAATAAACCACATTCTCTTGTTCAAGCCAAGAAAGCTTGAAGCCTTAAGTGTTGTGTGAAGCGACCCTAAGCAAACGACTTATCAAAGTTCCTCTTCATAGAACCTTGTGGTGTCCTCGTTCCATCCGATCCAATCGGCCACCCCAATCACTAGTTTTCGTTCCATCTATTGGTTAACTAGAGAGAGTCATTAGGGCCAGCTAGTTCAACCCCACCTTTACCTCACTCGTCACTCACGTCTCGACCAGAAGAAGAGAGCTGCACGGCCAGTCTTCTAGTCTCTCGACCACTTGCATGGAACTGCCCCCCCCCCCCCCGATTCTTACATCATCTTGGTATCAGAGCCGAAAGGCTTCTAACCAGGCTAGCTTTATTCCTTGAACCTTTTTCACTTTATTTGTTAGTCAATCTTTATAACCTTTTAAAAAAAAAAAAAAAACCAAACGATCTTCATCCTTGCATCTAGAATCCTAGGATCATCATTATTTATGTTGTCTTTTTGTTTCGATCATCTAACCTTAGCTGCATACATTTAGGGCCGCCACAACCAGCAACTAGGTTAAGTTTCACCCACCCTAAGACTTTACAAAAAAAAAAAAATCTTGCAATGTTGCATATTTCCTTTTTAGTTCTTCTGCATCTAGACTTTCCTTATTAATTTTCTGTTCGTTTTAAACGTAAACTTTCTGTTCCCTTTACGCTTGAACTCTTGCTTGTCAGTGTTGACAGGACGCCATGGGAGATAATCAGGAACAACCGCAGGCTACCATGCAGAAACTTTTGGATCCCATGCGAGGACTTAGCAACCGGATGAATCATATGGAGCAAAGGCTCCCGTCAGTACGAGCTCCTAACACACATGGAATACAACCGAGAAGGCCCCTACGACCACAGCAACACCCCGAGTAGAATGACAAGGACAGTGATATGCCTAGCCTCGAAGACAAAGGCGACCCTTCCGACCACGACCATCGGCCGAGAAGGTATGGAAGGCCCAACGGCCACCAGCGAGGCCGAGGAAGGGACATGGAAGACGGCCACCCACGAGGCCGAGGAAGGGATATGGAAGATGGCCACCCGCGAGGCCGTGGATGGGACATGGAGGACGGACAACCTTGGCAAGGTGGTAAGGACATTAAGCTAACAGCTCCTACTTTTGCAGGCAAGGTCAATCCGGATGCCTACATTGATTGGGAGAGGAGGATGGTGTATATCTTTGATTACTACCAATATTCCGAGGCCAAGAAGATATCCTTGGCAGCTGCTCAGCTCACGGACAACACCCTAACCTGGTGGGACAGGGAGGTATCAGAGAGCAGGAGGACCAGGAGAGGCCCGATTGAGCAATAGGACAACATGCGAGCCCTACTAAGGAAGAGGTATGTACCCACATATTATTATAGGGACTTACAAAAGCGTTTCCGGAAGTTGTCACAGGGAAGTAGGTCGGTGGAGGACTACTTCGAGGAGTTTGAAGTTCTCAATAACTGTTTGGAGCTACATGACTCGGAGGAGACCTTGATGGCTCAGTTCTTGGATGGGCTACAAGACTGCATCACTCGCAAGGTAGAAAGCCAACATTATGATAACTTTGAGGATTTGTTGCACTATGCTACACAGGCCGAACAACACATCAAGAGGAAGGCTGCGGCCACAACCCGGAGCAAGGCTGTGTGGACTCCCCAACCTCAAAGGATTTTTGTACAAGGGCAAGACCGCAGAAGTACACAATCGGTTCAAAACGAATGTACCTGAGACGTCTAAGGCCGACAAACCCGAGCAAGGTAAGACCCAACCTCAAATAAATCGAGACATTACTTGATTAGAATATCAGGGCAAAGGACACTATGCTAGAGACTGTCCAAACCAAAGGGTAATGATCCTCAAGGACAATGGAGACTATGAGACTGAGGTGGAAGACGATTCCAATCTGGCTGACTGAGAGGATGAAGTAACTGACTATCCTGAGCTGGGAGAAATCTTTGTGACTAGGAGAGCTATGAGTGCACTCTTTGATCAAGAAACCGTGCAACGTGAAAACATCTTCCACACCAGATGCAACGTTGAGTCAAAGGTATGTAGTTTGATCATAGATGGTGGTTCCTGCACTAACGTAGCCAGCAAGTATCTTGTTGAAAAGCTAGGCCTCAAGACCACTAAGCATCCGAAGCCATACCGACTCAAGTGGCTCAATGATGTAACCGAGCTAAGGATCGCGGAGCAGGTCATGGTACCTTTCAGCATATGAACGTATGCGAACGAGGTGAAGTGCGACGTAGTGCCCATGCAGGCCGGTCACCTCCTTCTTGGGAGGCCTTGGCAATTCGACAAGGAGACCATACACAATGGACGGACCAACTTCTATTCCTTCAGCCACAACAACCGAAAACACAACCTCACCCCTCTATCACCGCATGAGGTCCACGAGATACAAAAGGCCATGTCCAAAGGAGCCAAGGCTAGTAACACCTCATACTGTTTTAAAAGCTCTTGAATCCAAAACGCAGGTGCTACTAATGGCCTTTCAAGAAAGCTTCCTTTCAGGTCAGGAGGACATTGAGTTGCCCGCAGAAGTAGCCAAGTTTTTACAATGGTTCAAGGACATCTTTCCTGATGAGATACCTGCCGGCCTACCTCCCATTCGCGGTATTGAGCACCAAATAGACTTCATACCTGGAGCTCCCCTCCCCAACCGGCCAGCTTATCGAGTGAACCCAAAGTAGGCTGAAGAGCTGGAAAGGCAAGTTCAAGAACTGATGTCCAAGGGCTATATCCGAGAGAGCTTGAGTCCATGTGTCATGCCCGTGATACTCGTCCCCAAAAAAGACGGTTTGTGGAGAATGTGTGTTGATTGTAGGGTTATAAACAACATCTGCATCAAGTACAGACCCCCCATCTCACGCCTTGATGACATGCTAGATGAGTTGAGTGGAGCGACCATCTTCTCTAAGATAGACCTCAAGAGTGGTTACCATCAAGTGAGGATGAAGGAAGGTGATGAATGGAAGACAGCCTTCAAGACCAAGCAAGGCTTGTATGAATGGCTTGTCATGCCATTTGGGCTCACAAATGCTCCCAGCACATTCATGCGACTCATGAACAATGTCCTAAAGGCATACATCTGTAAGTTTGTGGTTGTTTACTTTGATGACATCCTCATTTATAGTACCTGTTTAAATGACCACATAACGCACATTGAGAAAGTACTAGACATGCTAAGGGTAGAAGGGTCATATGCCAATCTTAAGAAATGTACATTGAGAAAGTACTAGACACGCTAAGGGTAGAAGGGTCATATGCCAATCTTAAGAAATGTACCTTCTGCACTGATCAAGTCGTGTTTCTAGGCGTTGTTGTTAGTTCATAGGGTCTGAAGGTAGATGAGGAAAAGATCAAGGCGATCCAGGACTGGCCGACCCCAACGACCATAGGACACGTGAGGAGTTTTCGTGGTCTGGCCAGCTTCTACAGGCGATTTTTTCGTGACTTCAGCACCATCGCCGCTCCCTTAACCTCAGTCATCAAGAAGGAAAATGCCTTCACATGGGGAGATGAGCAGGAACAAGCCTTCAGGAAGCTTAAGGACAGTTTGACACATTCACCAGTTTTATCTTTACCTGACTTTAACAAAACCTTCGAAGTTGAATGTGATGCGTCAGGGACAGGGATTGGAGCTATCCTCAGCCAAGGAGGGTGGCCAGTAGCGTTCTTCAGTGAAAAATTACATGGGGCTGCCGTGAACTACCTCACTTACGACAAGGAATTATATGCCTTAGTAAGATCCATCGAAACTTGGCAACACTATTTGTTATCTTAGGAGTTTGTTATTCATACAGATCATGAGACTCTCAAGTACTTAAGAGGCCAAACTACCTTAAAGAAGAGGCATGCTCGGTGGCTCGAGTTCATGGAAACCTTCCCTTATGTCATTAAGTACAAAAAGGGAAAGGAAAACATCATAGCTGATGCACTTTCATGGAGGCATGCCCTGATAGCTACTATGGAAGCCAAGATCATGGGCTTCAAAGACATCAAGGAGCTATATGCCGAGGATCCTGACTTTGGAGACACTTTCACTCAATGCACCAGAGGAGCTTTCGGTTCCTTCTATCAACAAGATGGTTTTCTTTTCAGGGATAAGCGATTTTGTAAACCTTAAGGATCCATGCGAGAGCTCATACTAAGGGATGCCCATGGAGGAGGACTCATGGGGCACTTTGGAGTCGACAAAACCCTGAGTATTGTTGTTGAGCACTTCTCCTGGCCTCGCTTGAAAAGAGATGTGGAGCGATTCTGTTATAAATGCATTACCTGCCTAAGGGTCAAATCCAGGTCACATCCACATGTCGGATAGAGACACCAAATTCCTCAGCCACTTCTGGAGATTCTGTGGAGGAAGCTAGGAATCAAGCTATTATTCTTTACAACGTGTCACCCGCAAACTGATGGGCAGACTGCGGTTTTCAACCGTACACTCTCCACCCTTTTAAGGTCCACGGTTGGTAAAAACTTGAGAAATTGGCTCGACTGTTTACCTTTCATTGAGTTTACTTATAATCGAGCCTCACACTCTACTACTAAACTATGCCCTTTTGAAGTTGTCTATGGTTTTAAGCCTAACACGCCATTGGACTTAGCACATATACCACATAAAGAGCAGATGGTCCATCAAGAAGGGGAGACCAAAGCCAAGCTTATCAAGAAGCTACATGAGAAGGTTCACGAGAATATAGAGAAGAAGAATGCACAGGCTGAGATATACGCCAACAAAGGCCGAAAGCAGTTAACCTTTGAACCAGGTGATTAGGTGTGGCTCCACATGAGGACCGAGAGGTTTCCAAACCAGCGGAAGTCCAAGCTTGCACCAAGGGGAGACGACCCCTTTCAAGTCCTCAGAAAGATCAATGACAATGCTTATCAAATTGATCTTCCAGGTGAGTTGATATAAGACTCGGTGGTGAGTTTATATCTCGGTCGGTAAAGGAAGATGTGCTAGGATCGATCGATCTGACATGATTGCGGTCGCTTCTCTCGTGTGGGATCGGTGAGATGGAAAGGATGGTGGACTGAAACACGACACAAAGGTGGTGACAACTCCTTTGATGCGGTGCAAGCTCTCGCTTATCTGAATCTCTCAAACAAGCAAGACAATGAGAATCACTCTCAGCTTGAACCTTCTAGGGTTCGACGCAAGAAAACAACAAGACTTGACTCGAAACAAGAGGACGTTTAAAAGGGAAAAGAGACAAAAAAAATAAAACAACGGAGCATCCAACATGGAGCTTATTAAACCAAATAAGGAAAGTTTAAGGTCTCGCGTAAAAGTAAAGAAAAACGGCTTGAAATTAGTTGGGGTGCGTGCTGATTCCACCTACATAGATATGATAGCAATTATAAAGCTTACCTGGTCGGATGGTTGTTTGGATATCTGCATGGACCTCTTTGAAGACGTGGTCCTTGAAGCGGTCATTGTCTTGTTCTTGAAGCTATCCTTTTGGCGCGTCAGTTCCAGCTCCTTGGTTCAGGTTGATCTGGCTGAAGTCCTCAGCTAAGTCTTGGATGGTCGCGGTCGGTAGACAGCTCCCGAGCGTGATACATTCGACCCCTACGTCAGTCGCTTGTCCTTTCGAGGTTTGGAGATGACCCATCTCTTGGCAAGGGTCAGTTAGTCGACGAATGTCCTTGGTTTCGTCAGATGGTCGGGAGTTGTGGTCGGCCGATTCTCTGGTGGTCGTGGACGTCCCTTTCACATTCTGTTTGCTTCTTTGGGATTTGGTATCGATCCATCTCTTGATAGGGGCCAATTGGTCGAGGAAACTCTGCAGTCCCATTGTTTTGGTCGTAGGGTTCCGTCCCGGTCAGGTTGGGTTCCTCTCCGGCCCTTCTGGGTTCCTGTCCGTCCCATCCGAGTTCCTGTGGTTCTAGCGAGTTGATTTGACGTTGAATGGCTGCGTTGAATCTCTTCCTCAGCTGTTTGGATTTGGAACGAGGCATGGGACGTTCCTGGACTGTCGGTAGCTGTGGGTCCGGTTCGATGTCCTCACCATTCCCTCCCCCTACAAAAGGTTTTGACCTCAAAACCGGTTCTCCTGCATCATAAGAAGATAAGTCAGCAACATTGAAAGTGTGGGATATATTAAAGTCACCCGATAGGTCTAGATCGTAGGCGTTCTCGTTGATTTTGGTTAAGACTTTGAATGGTTCGTCTCCTCTTGGTGCAAGTTTGGACGCCCTTTTGGTTGGGAACCTCTCCGGCCTCATGTGTAACCACACCCAGTCGCCTGGTCCGAAGGTTTGTTGTCGCCTTCCTTTGTCAGCATTCCTCTTAAACTCCTCGGTTTTCTTCTCTATATTGGCTCTTGTCGTCTCGTGTAACTTCTTGATGAGCTCTCCTCGTTTGATTCCGTCTTGGCTAACCTGTTCAGCTTGAGGAATAGGAACTAGGTCTATTGGCGATAGAGGGTTAGTGCTATAAACAATCTCAAACGGTGAAAATTTTGTGGTCGAGTGCCTTGTCCTATTGTATGTGAATTCAATGAATGGAATGCAATCAAGCCAAGTGTGCATACTCTTCCCAAGTGTAGCTCTAAGTAAAGTGGAAAGAGTACGGTTTACCACTTCGGTCTGGTCATCCGTTTGGGGGTGACAGGTTGTCGAGAAAATGAGCTTAGTTCCCAGCTTCCTCCACAAGGTCCTCCAGAAGTGGCTCAAAAATTTGGTGTCCCGGTCCGATACGGTCGCCCTTGGGATCCCATGCAGACACACTATCTCTTTAAAGTATAAGTTTGCAATTTGGGTCGCGTCGTTGGTCTTCTCACATGGAATGAAGAGGGCCATTTTTGAAAATCGGTCCACCACAACAAAGATTGAGTCCTTGTGCCTGATATTTGGCAACCCTAAGACAAAATCCATAGAAACATCCTCCCATGGGGTGTTAGGAATAGGCAGAGGTATATAAAGGCCGTGGGGGTGTGACCTGGATTTGGCTTTGTGGCATTGAACACATCTTGTGCAGAATCGCTCCACATCCTTCTTGAGGTGAGGCCAATAGAAATGGTCGACCACTACAGCTAGTGTCTTGTCCACTCCGAAATACCCCATAAGCCCTCCATTATGTGCTTCATTCAATATTAGCTCACGCATGGACCCCTGTGGAATACATAACCGTTTATTCCTAAACAAGAAACCATCATGTAAATAAAAGGCAGAATAACTCCCTTTGTCGTGTTCCTTGTAGCACTCTCCTAGTTCAGGGTCTTCTTGGTAGAGCTCCTTGATATGCTCGAAGCCTAAGACTTTGGCCTCCATAGTTGCGATGAGGGTATGGCGTCTTGACAAGGCGTCGGCAAGCACATTCTCCTTTCCCTTCTTGTACTTTATCACATAGGGAAAAGTTTCTACATATTCTAGCCACTTCGTGTGCCTCCTCTTGAGGTTGATCTGGCCCCTAAGATGCTTCAGAGTCTCATGATCCGTGTTTATGATGAACTCCTTAGAGAGGAGATAGTGTTGTCACGTCTCTAGGGCCCGAACCAAGGCGTAGAGTTCTTTATCGTAAGTGGGGTAGTTTAGGGTGGCCCCACTCAGCTTCTCACTGAAGAAAGCCACTGGTCTCTTCCTTTGTTGTAAAACAGCTCCAATGCCTAAGCCGGAGGCATCAAACTCCACTTCAAACATCTCGTCAAAGTCCAGTAAGGCGAGGATTAGTGCTTGAGTCAGACGGTCCATGAGAATTTGGAAAGCGGTGTCTTGTGCTGGCCCCCATGTGAATGGGACGTTCTTCTTGATCACGGCCGTGAGTGGGGCAGCTATAGTGCTGAAGTCAGGGAAAAACCTCCTGTAGAAACTTGGTAGGCCATGGAAGCTTTGTACGTGGCCTATGGTCGTAGGGGTGGGCCAGTCCTGGATTGCCTTGATCTTCTCTTCATCAACTTGTAGTCCCTGTTTACTTACTACAAAGCCTAAGAAAATCAACTGGTCAGTACAAAAGATGCACTTCTCTAAGTTGGCATAAAGACCTTCCTTCTGAAGTGTTTTTAAAACAAGTTCTAGATGTCCTAGGTGATCAACAAGGCTGCAACTATAAATCAGGATTTCATCAAAATAAACAACTACGAATTTGTTTATAAAGGACCTTAGAACCTGGTTCATTAGGCGCATGAAGGTACTAGGGGTGTTGGTGAGGCCAAATGCATCACGAGCCACTCATACAACCCTTGCTTGGTCTTGAAAGCAGTCTTCCACTCATCCCCTTCACGCATACTGACTTGGTGGTATCCACTCTTGAGATCTATCTTAGAGAACACGGTAGATCCACTGAGCTCATCCAGCATCTCATCCAACCGAGGAATAGGGTGTCGGTATTTGATGGTGATGTTGTTGATTGCTCGGCAATCCACGCACATTCGCCAGGTACCATCCTTCTTTGGAACCAGAAGTACAGGCACCGCACAAGGGCTAAGGCGCTCTCTCGGATATATCCCTTGTCCATGAGGTCTTGCACTTGTCTTTCCAACTCCTTGTTTTCTTGGCAAGGCCGAGCCTGGTACAAGATCTATTTGGTGCTCTATTCCACGGAGTGGCGGTAATCCAGCGGGATATCTTCAGGGAAGATGTCTTGGAACTTGTTCAGCACGGCACTCACTTCAGTTGGCAGTTCCAGTTCTTCTATCCCTGTCCTTAGATACTCTTTGTAAACCATTAGTAATATAATGCGATTGGCACTCATGACACGGTTTAAACCTCCAGATGTGATGTAGAGACTAGGCTTACTTACATGGACCTCGTAGTTTGCCTTCTTTTGGAGCTCATGTACCTCGGATGGACTCAAAGGGGCGAGGTTGAATTTGCGGTCCTCATGGGTGAACGAGTAGTAGTTGGTTTGGCCGTCATGAATACTGGACCTGTCAAATTGTCAGGGCCTTGATATGAGGCGATTTTACCTCATTCTAACATTTGTTTGCTAGTTTTTATCGAGTCTTTGTAGTCCTTGTCGAGTCATTTCAGGTAACTAAGGAGCTATAAAAGAAGATTTGAGGGATGGGAGCCTCTGGAGAAAAAGGAAGTCAAAGTGGAGCAAAAAGGAGTCATAATGAAGGAAAAGAGCATTACGGAGCACCTGCTCCGTTTTGGAGCACCCGCTCCGTCCGCTGACACAAATATGAAAACTCCACTTACCTAGTTTTGGGGCGCGACCTAAGAGAGAAAAGGAGGAGCCGTCGCCATAACACATCTATCATCTTTTCTATCTTTTTGATTTGAATACTTTGAGAGAGTTTTGAGACCTAGCAAATTTTCCATAAAGTTTTTAGAGTTTTTGCTTGTTGTATTTGGGATAAGAATCTCTACAACACTTGAGAAGAATTTTGAACCCCCTTTTGTTTATTTTCTATTTCATTCATGGACTTGTCATTATCTCTTGCTGTGTTTTGTTTCTCCATGTCTGAGTAGTTTTGTAGTTAGGTTAAGGGTTTCAAGGGAATTCATGGATCGTTGAGTTATATATGTTAGAATAGGGATCTATCTTCTAGTTCTTCATCTATCGTTGATCTTAATGCTGAAACTAGATTAGCTTCCTAGTTTCTGATAGTAGGTTGTTTAATGCACCAAAACTGATTGTTTAAATGCATGAAAGAACATAGATGAGCAAAACGTCCTTAGCCAACGAAAGTTGATGTTAAGGCGTTCTGTGAACATATCAAACCTGATCTTAATGCATGTTTAGTTTCCTGAATTCAAACGACAGTTTAGAATCTTAGGTTGTTAGACATAGTAATTGATACTACGACAGTAGGTTGGTTATAAATCAGTGTTTTGAGTTCTAGAGTGCGCTTAACGATTTCCCTGTTCGATTCTCTGGTTCACGATCTTTGAATTCCTGCGAATTTGCCCTTGACCTAACGCTTTGCTTATTTGATATTTACATTGTCATTTGTCTATTTTTGTTTCATGCAACCACCAATAAAAAACTCATATTTTGTCTTAGCTTCCTTTCGATCTTCATAGATTCATAGTGTAACACTGGTCCTCTGGAATTCGAATCTTTCTGTATTACAATCATATGATGTGCACTTATAGTAGAAAATAAAGCACTAAATCCAGTGTATCAAGTTTTTGGCGCCGTTGCCGGGGATCAATTCGTTACCTTTGATTCTCGGATTAAAATTTAGTCTAAGATTTACTAACTTGTTCTAGTTTTCTTTTATTGTGTGTTTCAGGTGTGTTACCAGAAGCCAAAGTTCTCAAAACCTTCTCACACTCAGTAATCGAGAGCTAGGAAGATTGGAACGAACTAATAAGAAAAAGAAGTCGAATATAGCCATCATGGACGACGAAATCGACAAGCAAACTGCAGATGGTCATGTTGCTGCTGCTATTCAGAGGCTAGAACAACAAATGCAGCAGTTGTGGCAGGAGCAACAACATCAACAACGTGCCATTGGGGACATACACACACCTCATGCTTTCTACCAAAACAGAGTTGCTATTTGTCCACCTGCAATTCAAGGGTAAGATTTTGAAATCAAGCCTCAGTTGATCACATTGGTGTAGCAATATTTGTTCCATGGTTGGGCTGCAGAAAACCCGATGGACCACATTGAGAACTTCGAAGAGATTTGCAGTACCACCAGCTCTAACGGGGTACCTCCTGATTTCCTCAAATGCAAACTTTTCTCATTCTCTTTGGTTGATAAAGCTTTGAGGTGGCTTAAGTCACTTCCTTCTCGATCGTTGACCACTTGGGATCAGTGTAGAGCTGCCTTCTTGAACCACTTCTACACCAAGTCCAAGACAGCTTCAATGAGGAACAAAATCACCACTTTTGAGCAGCATTCAGGGGAGTCTTTCTGTGAAGCATGGGAAAGATTTAAAGAGTATCGCAGAGAATTCCCTCATCATGGCTTTTCAGATGAGCAGATTCTAGGCATTTTTTATGATGGAGTCAAGTGGGACTATAGGAATGCTCTTAATGCTGCTAGTAATGGAAATTTTATGACTAAGACCAGGGAAGGAGCATATCAGTTGATAGAGAACTTGGCTGTAAGTTCTAGCAATCACTGCCCTGAGTATGATCAACCTAGATATGTCAGCAGTGTTGAGTCACAGAAAATTGATGAGCTGACAGCCAAAGTCAACCTGTTGTTGAAGGGAAAACAGAGAGGTGTGCTGCTTTGTGAGAGTTAAAGAGATGAACAGGAAGTTGAGGTGAACTATGTGAGTAGTCAAGACTATGTGCAGAATCAGAATTTCCCTCATAATTTCTATGCTCCTGCAACTAACTCCCAAGATGAACTGAAGAATCTTATGCAACAGCTGCTGATCAATCAGCAAAAATCAGCCACTAAGATCAATGCCAAGGTTGACAACATGTACAATGACCTGAATGGCAAATATGAGGCTGTGTGGATTTATGTGAAGAAGTTAGATGTCCAAGTTGCCCAAACTGCTGAAGCTGTCAAGAGATCACCTGGAACTCTACTTGGAAAGCCTGAGATGAATCATTTGACTGAATATATCACTGCAGTTGAGAAGAAAAGTGGAAGGACACTTCATGTTGCAGCAGCACCCATCACAAGATCAGCAAAGGGGTGGGAGCTAGCTCAGAAGCACTCGCTCCGGGAAGAAGCGTCTGCTCCAGGCGTAACTTTTACGATAGAGCACCCCAGCTCGTCGTCAAAGCACCTGCTCCAACAGGGTACTCCAATCAGACCTGCAGAAAATCCTCCAGCGAGAGTTTATACTCCTAAGGTTCTCTATCCAGTTCCACCTAGAGATATGATGGAGTCCATCAGTGCAGAGAAACTAGCTAGTTTTAACAAGATGGTGAGAAAGATTCCTAAAGATATCTCCTTTGAAGAAGCCTTGGAAAATCGCCCATATTTGATTACTTTTGGAACTGCAGAGAGACTCAAGAAGAGATTAAGTCAATCTTTACAGAAGCAAGGAGCACACCACCACCATTGAGGTTATTACCTAAAGTTGAAGACCCTGGAAAATTTGTTGTTCCATGCTTCATTGGAGGAGTTGAATTTGAAGAATCTATTTGTGATTATGGGTCTAGTGTGAATCTCATGTCAAGAGCTATTGCAGAGAAGTTGAAAATTGCTGAGATAAAACTTTCTCAAGTGATTCGCAAATTTGAAAACTCTTCCACCAGTACTTCACATGGTTCCATTCCAGATTTGGAGGTTAGAGTTGGAGACTGTCTAGTCCCAACTGATTTTCAGGTTGTGGAGATAAGAGAAGGTTGTGATATGCCTTTGATTCTTGGGACACCATTCATGGCTACAGTGGGTGCAATTATAAATATGCCTAATAAGCGAGTCTCCTTTTCCAATATCAACAAAAAAGTTTTCTACAAAGTCACTCCTACTAGAGGAGCCACCAAACATGCCTCCTGCATTTCAGCACTTGAAATAAAGAAGCTGACAGTCAGTTCTGAAAAAGAAGATAGTGATAAGAGTGAGATCAAAGAAGTCATGGATGGAGATCCTCATACTATTACCAAGAAACTCAGGGAGAGTGCAAAGATAAAGGAAAAATTCCAGAGCAAAAGGGCCAAAGAGGCACCCAAAATTACTCTGATTCCTCAGAGGTGTGATGGAAACACAGTTGATTACAAGGTGAAATGCAAAGGTACTCCTAAACCTTTCTCTAAAGTTAGAGCTATTCTTCCCAAAGAGTTTAAAGAGAAGAACATGGATGTTGTGAATGGTATGTTGAGGAAGGTGATGAGCTTAAGGATGTCTGATTGTGGAGTTTGTTTTGGAGCAAGCTCTCAAGTCCAGTCTGATTGATACATGGCACCATAGTCAAGCTAGTGACTTAAACCAAGTGCTTGGTGGGAGGTAACCCAGCGGTATGTGTACAAACTCTATATTTTTGTCTTCTTTTAACTTATAACTTTTGGTTTTAGTTTCTTTGATTTCATAGAAAAAAAGTGCAGACAGGTTTTCTTGATGAGAAGAAGAAGTGCAGGTGAAAAATGGTGAAAAAACTCGCCGGAGCACCCGCTCCGAATCCTCAGGATGCTCCTCCAAGGTGCTCCAGGCGGAGATTTTACGATAGAGCACCCCAGCCGAGAAAGGAGCACATGCTCAGATAGGGTGCTCCCGGAAAAAAAAAAAAATAATAATTCCTAACACTTGTGCATGTCACCAGGTATGTTTTCTTATTCCTTCACCATTGTACTATTCATATTATTTATTTTTATTTTGTATTTCAACCTTTCTCTTGATTTATTTTCACACTGGGACAGTGTGAAGTAAGTCTGGGGAAGGGTGTTTGTTGCTACTGATTTTGTTTGTTTTCTTTGATTTTCTTTGTTTAGAGTCAGTCTTGAGTCATTTTATTTCTTTGAGCCAGTCTGTTTTATTGAGTCAAGAAGTTGTCGGGAATTAGGACCTTAATTTTTGATGATCTTAAACCACTTTGTGATTTTTGACTATATTTCTAGTGACCATTACTGCAGGATTTTGAGTGCACATACGAGCTGGATCACCACATTCAGATCTCTTTTTCTTTTTTTTTCCAGAACATCCCACTACACTAAGGTTTCATCGAAAAGTCATAAATTATATTTTATCTGGACGTAATTTGGACTTAAATTCTTCTTGTTATGGGCAATAGATTAGGGGAACAAAATTATAGAATAGAACACCTGCTCCATTTTATCCAATGAAGAAAACAATTAAATCACATGACCTGCTGGGGTATGTGGATAAGCAGATCAAAATTCTCCATGCTCAGGGACACACATCATGTAAATACCCTCCTTATCATTCAAAAAAAAAAAAAAAAATCAATGATAAGGAGTGGAGAGTTAGTAACTCAAAGATGTGTCCCTCAGCATCTGTCAATCACAAGGGAAGAAGAACCAAGATTTGAGGAGTTAGAGTTTTCAAGAGAAGAAGAGTGATTAGAAGTTGTGGAACCTCAATGAGTCCATTCTCTCTTGCCATTTTGTGCAATATGCTGCATCCTCTACAAAACTCCGGTAATCCCTAAACACTCCGAAACTCCACCACTAAATTGACCTCTTTATTCCCTAGCATTGTCTCTCCTAGGTAGTGCTCATAATGAGAAGTTCACGACACCCATTAATTGAATGTAGAGAGTTTATTGTCTGGATGGTGAACTTTATGTGTTTGTGAATATAAGTATGGAATAGGGTTTGAGAAGATGATGGTTGGATTTGTTAAGGATGTGCTACTCTTGTTCTAAAGAATGTGGTCTGCAGATTGTGGTTGAATTACGGTTGCTGAGATTTTGAGAGTTCCCGCGTTTTCAAACCTCTCTTCCGCGGTTTAAACTTGAGTTTGTTTGAGGACAAACAAAGGTCTAAGTCCGGGGGAGTTGATATGAGGCGATTTTACCTCATTCTAACCTTTGTTTGCTAGTTTTTATCGAGTCTTTGTAGTCTTTATCGAGTCATTTCAGGTAACTAAGGAGCTATAAAAGAAGATTTGAGGGATGGGAGCCTCTGGAGAAAAAGGAAGTCAAAGTGGAGCAAAAAAGAGTCATAATGAAGGAAAAGAGTATTATGGAGCACCTGCTCCGTTTTGGAGCACCCGCTCCGTCCGCTGACACAAATATGGAAACTCCACTTACCTAGTTTTGGGATGCGACCTAAGAGAGAAAAGGAGGAGCCGTCGCCATAACACATCTATCATCTTTTCTATCTTTTTGATTTGAATACTTTGAGAGAGTTTTGAGACCTAGCAAATTTTTCATAAAGTTTTTGAAGTTTTTGCTTGTTGGATTTGGGAGAAGAATCTCTACAACACTTGAGAATAATTCTGAACCCCCTTTTGTTTATTTTCTATTTCATTCATGGATTTGTCATTATCTCTTGCTGTGTTTTGTTTCTCCATGTCTTAGTAGTTTTGTAGTTAGGTTAAGGGTTTCAAGGGAATTCATGGATCGTTGAGTTATATATGTTAGAATAGGGATCTATCTTCTAGTTCTTCATCTATCATTGATCTTAATGCTGAAAATAGATTAGCTTCCTAGTTTCTGATATTAGGTTGTTTAATGCACCAAAAGTGATTGTTTAAATGCCTGAAAGAACATAGATGAGCAAAACGTCCTTAGCCAACGAAAGTTGATGTTAAGGCGTTCTGTGAACATATCAAACCTGATCTTAATGCATGTTTAGTTTCTTGAATTCAAACGACAGTTTAGAATCTTAGGTTGTTAGACATAGTAATTGATACTACGACAGTAGGTTGGTTATAAATCAGTGTTTTGAGTTCTATAGTGCGCTTAACGATTTCCCTGTTCGATTCTCTGGTTCACGATCTTTGAATTCCTGCGAATTTGCCCTTGACCTAACGCTTTGCTTATTTGATATTTACTTCGTCATTTGTCTATTTTTGTTTCATGCAACCACCTATAAAAAAACTCATATTTTGTCTTAGCTTCCTTTCGATCTTCATAGATTCATAGTGTAACACTGGTCCTCTGGAATTCGAATCTTTCTGTATTACAATCATATGTTGTGCACTTGCAGTAGAAAATAAAGCACTAAATCCAGTGTATCAGGCCTCCCTATTAAGAGGTGTCCTGCTTGCATGGGCACCACGTCACAAAGAACTTGGTCTTTGTACTTGCCAACACTGAATGGTATGGTCACTTGCTCGGTGACTTTAAGCTCCATCGTGTTATTAGGCCATTGCAGCTTGTAGGGCCTCGGATGTTTGTGCCTTTCAAAACCTAACCTGTCCACCATGTACTTGCTAGTGACATTAGTACAAGAACCTCCATCTATTACGAGGTTACATACCTTGTCTAGTATGGTGCAGCGTGTGTGGGACAAGTTTTCTCGTTGGGCCTTCTCTTCGGGATGGACCAGTACACTTAGCACTCGCCTGGTGACTAGCATCTCTCCCACGTCCGGGTACTCTACTTCCTCTTCCGAACCTCCTCCAGTCTACTCTTCCTCGTCTTGGGACTCATATCCTCCCATCACAATAATGACCATTACTCGTCGGTTCAGGCAGTCTCGGGCGTAATGTCCCCTGCTGTGACACTTATAGCACACAGCGGGATTAGGGTTAGGGAGCTTACCTGATTCGGTGCGGTTGTGTTTGGTCATCTCGTTGACCCTTTCCTTGGGCCGGAGTTTGGTGTCAAGGGACTTCCCTTTGTTTATGGGCAGGCTACTTCCAGACGTCCATGGTTGGTTGTTCCGGTTGTGGTTGGTGTATGACGTTTTCCACTTAATCTGCTGCTCCACTTGGACTGCTAGATGAAGGCACTCGTGTAAGTTGTGGTACTGAGCTCGTTCCACCTTACGGGCAATCCGGTCATGCCACCCATCCACAAACTGGGCCATCAGGGCTTCTTCCGACTCCTCTAACTCCAGCGAGTTCATCAGCTTCTCAAATTCCTCGAAGTACTCGTCAACCGACCTGGTTCCCTGTGCCAACTTGCGAAACCGTTTTTGTGAATCTCTATGGTAATTTTCTGGTACATACCTTAGCCTTAGGAGGTATTTCATGTCGCTCCACCGGGTGATGGGATCGAACCGTTGTCTCCTCCTCTCAGCTAGCATCCTATCCCACCAGGCCAAGGCGTTCTCGGTGATTTGGGTGGCGGCCACGGCAACCTTCTTGCCTTCGTTGTACCCATAGCATTCGAAGATATATTCTAGCCGTCTCTCCTAGTCTAGGTACACTTCCGGGTTGGCCTTTCCTGCAAAAGTAGGTGGGGTTAGTTTAATCTTATGGTTTCTTTCTCTAGGGGCTACCTCTCGGTCTCGGTTCCCTCGAAGGGGGTCTGGTCGTCTGGGGTGTCGGTTGTATCTCCTGTCGGGTGGGTCTTCTTCAAGTTCGGGCATGTCCTCGTCCGTTTCTTCTTTGCGGTCATCTTCCTGCCTGACATGGACATTTTGCAAAGGTTCTCTTGTCGGCTGTTGTTCTAGTCGATCTAGGCGAGCACCAAGTTGTTGGCCTAGGGTCCGCATTTCTTTCCTAAAGGCGGCCAACATCTGGTTCATGGGGTCGGCAGCGTTGCCTCCAAGATCGCCCATGGTCTCCTCTCCCCTGTGTTTTTCTTGCACTCTGACAAAAATAACAAGATGTTACAAATACCACACGGGTTTGGAACTAAACAAGAAAGCAAAGTTTACTAGTCTAATTTTTTTTTTTTTTGAAAAAGGAAATATGCAACTTTGATGGTTCTCGACTAAACCTAGAAACGTAAACAAACAAAAGGTGGCGGCTAAGTATGAGGCAGGTTCACGATGCAAGAATCACAGGACAATGCAAGGAACAATGAAGAAGCGAGACAAAACTAATTTTTATGGGATTTTCTTTTATGTAAACGAAACTAACTCTAGATATGTTAAGACAGATGCTTGAACGAAATACAAAAAAGGTAAGGATAGAAAAACCAAAGGTGGAACCTTTGGCTCTGATACCAAAAATGATATAAGACTCGGTGGTGAGTCTATATCTCGGTCGGTAAAGGACGATGCGCTAGGATGGATCGATCTGACACGATGGCGGTCGCTTCTCTCGTGTGGGATCGGTGAGATGGAATGGATGGTGGACTGAAACACGACACAAAAGTGGTGACAACTCCTTTGATACGGTGCAAGCTCTCGCTTATCTGAATCTCTCAAACAAGCAAGACAATGAGAATCACTCTCGGAACACTTAGAAGAAAGTGTGATATTTTATTGATATGGGTGCAAAAAGGTGACTACAAATCTGCGGTGGGACTTTATTAAATAGTCCATCAGCTTGAACATTTAAAAGGGAAAAAAGACAAAAAAACAATGGAGCGTCCAACATGGAGCTCATTAAACCAAATAAGGAAAGTTTAAGGTTTCGCGTAAAAGTAAAGAAAAACAGCTTGAAACTAGTTTGGGTGTGTGCTGATTCCACCTGCATAGATACGATAGCAATTATAAAGCTTACCTGGTCGGATGGTCGTTTGGACGTGTGCATGGACCTCTTTGAAGATGTGGTCCTTGAAGCGGTCATTGTCCTGTTCTTGAAGCTCTCCTTTTAGCACGTCAGTTCCAACTCCTTGGTTCAGGTTGATCTGGCTGAAGTCCTCAGCTAAGTCTTGGATGGTCGCAGTCGGTAGACAACTCCCGAGCGTGCTACATTCGACCCCTACGTCAGTCGCTTGTCCTTTCGAGGTTTGGAGATGACCCATCTCTTGGCAAGGGTCAGTTGGTCGACGAATGTCCTTGGTTTCGTCAGATGGTCGGGAGTTGTGGTCGGCTGATTCTCTGGTGGCTGTGGTCGCTCGAAGCGCCCCGGGTGGACTGGTATCGTCCCTTTCACGTTCTGTTCGCTTCTTTGGGATTTGGTCTCGATCCATCTCTTGATAAGGTCCAGTTGGTCGAGGAAACTCTTCAGTCCCATTGTTTTGGTTGTAGGGTTCCGTCCCGGTCAGGTTGGGTTCCTCTCCGGCCCTTCTGGGTTCCTGTCTGTCCCATCTGAGTTCCTGTGGTTCTAGCGAGTTGATTTAATGTTGTATGGCTGCGTTGAATCTCTTCCTCAGCTGTTTGGATTTGGAACGAGTCATGGGACCTTCTTGGACTGTCGGTAGCTGTGGGTCCGGTTCGATGTCCTCATCATGAGTATAACATTTCCTCTATTTTCAACGTGTCTGACTTATCTCCATTCCATGCAGATGACTCCATTCTGAGGTCAGAATATTTTCAAGAATGAGAGTATGATTAGGACATTGGCACCACCCAACAATTCTCGACCATGAGGCAACCACCAAGGACACGATCTGGCACTAAGAACATGCGAGAGAGTTTCAACTTAGGAGTGGCCAGCCTATTCAACTACCAAGGCATAGAGAAAGTCATGGACCAGCTCAGTTAACTTACCATCATGGAAGAGCAAGAAGAAGACAACCCCAAAGAGAAACAAGGACCGGCTCAAGAAGAGCACCAAGAGGGACCAAGCACATGCCAAGACGCATACTACATACAAGTCGGACCAAATGCACCAGGGGAAGCTACGACTCTATGGCCCCTTCTTCTGTGTCACAAAGAGATTACCTTATTTGACATTCAGGTAAAATGAAACACAGCACTTCAGACGGTCCAATTCATCCGCGTCCATTCTTAAACCAAGGTAAGTTAATTTCAATTTATATTACGATTGGACTGACCATTTGCTTTGATCTTTGGTTTATTTGGTTTAGTTTCTTTTCCTTTCTAGTTGTTTGAATTATTGTATTTTCCTTTCTTTCTTTTACGCAATATGTACTTTGCTTCAAGACCCCACGAAGTGCACCAGCTGTTCGAACCCTTTATAAGGTTCCCTCTCACAGGCGTGTATTTTTACCCTAGAATTAATAAATAAACCGCATTCTCTTGTTCAAGCCAAGAAAGCTCGAAGCCTTAGTGTTGTGTGAAGCGACCCTAAGCAAACGACTTATCAAGGTTCCTCTTCATAGAACCTTGTGGCGTCCTCGTTCCATCTGATCCAATCGGCCACCCCAATCACTAGTTTTCGTTCCATCCATTAGTTAACTAGAGAGAATCATAGGGCCATCTAGTTCAACCCTACATTTACCTCACTCGTCACTCATGTCTGGACCAGAAGAAGAGAGCCACCCGGCCAGTCTTCTAGTCTCTCGACCACTTGTGTGGAACCGGCCCCCCGGTTCTTACATCACTATGGGAGTTAAAGAAGGCAAAAGGGTAAAGGATTTAAAGAGGAAAGTGGGTATCCCTGTCACGTATGGGAGGAGAAAAAGGACCAAAAAACTTTTCCAACATGTGTTACCTCCATATACAGAGGAAAAGGGCAAGAAGCGCAGTAACAAGTGAACTATGTTTTAAGTAAAACAATGCTATGTTTTGTGTTTGTTTGGTGTTTTGAACTATGTTTCCCATTTTAAAACAATGCTATGTCTTAGATGTTTTAGTTTGTTTGGTGTTTTGAACTATGTTCCATTTTAAAACAAGGCTATGTTTGTTTGGTGTTTTAAATTATGTTCTATTTTAAAACAATGATATGTTTGTGTTTAAAAGAATTATGACTATGTTTTAAGAATTTGAAACAACTCTAAGCAAAGTTTAACATAAAATTCAAAAATAGACACTAAAAAGTGTTCAAAACATAGTCATTAGTACAATAACATGAAAAAGACAGAACATTAAACAGGATTCCCATTAAACATTGTCTCGACCCGCAAGAATCTTCTTCAGCTCCGCAATTTCTTCACGCATTTTCGACAGCTCGCATTGAATGGCACCGAAATCCTGGAACCTCTCTTTCTGCTCGCGAAGCTCAGTATGTAACTTTTCAAGTTCCTCTTCCACACCGTGGAGCCACAATTTTCTTGTGTGTAGGCCATCATTATGCACGTAAAAAGATATTCATAACATATTCAAGGATGCATGTAAACTATCTCAACTCACCTCATACGCTTTGCAGGTAAAATATCTATTTGCAGTGTCAGGTTCAGTTGCGGTTTCAACAACCTCACGGATGATTTTTTCTCTACATGGACAATGTGTCATAATGCCATAGGCAGCATAAGGGATCCACTCTAATCTCTCTAACTTTTTTTCTCTTGTCCAAACGGTAGTTGGGGTCCATGGGATCCATTAGGTAGATCTAATAGTAATACCGAATGTTATCAAGTATTACCAAGTGTTAGTAATAATACAAATAAGTTATTTTTAAGATATATAAAAATTTACATACTAAAAATAAAAATTAATTAACAAGATATGATATAAAATGTAATTGATTATTGATAAAAAAAAAATTTGATTTCTAGTTTTATATAATTATAATTTTTAAATATTATATTTACCAAATAATTGATTCACCGATAATATGTGAATTTAATATATTAGATATAGCATATATATGTTATGAATATAAAGATAGTTTTTTAATAAATATTATAATTTAATAAAAATTTATTAAATATATATTAAAACAACCCCGTGGAAAATCTAATTTCTATTATAAATTAGTTGTTTAGCTCGAAAAAAACACAGTTGTACTTTTCTGTTACTCCCTTTTTCTTTAGGATCTTGGTTTTTCCCTTAAATCTCTTTTTTTTGTTTAAATTAAAATGAAAAAGGAAAAAAAAATGATAACTTGTTACTAATCTTATACATACACTAGATTCCAGCCCGTCCTTAGGACGGAATTATTTTATTTTTTATTTTTTAGTTTTTTAATAATATATATTAAGTTTGATTTTTTTGTATTGATTTTTTTTTTCATTTTATTGTTAGTTAAATATATTCAAAAATATATTTACTCATGTTGTTTTACATGTATATTTATCAAAATTGATTTTATGATTTGTATAAATAATTAATGTACTAAATTATTTAATTATATTTATCATTTGATTTTTTTTAATTTAATATATATGTTTTTGTTTTTATTTTCGTTTTTCATTAATTATGGAAGTTAAACCTATTATTTTTAGATTATTTGGATAATACAAGCCTGATACATAAAAGCCCAATGACCAAAAGCCCAATGTCTAAAAGCCCGATAACCAAAATCCCGATGTCTAAAAGCCCAATGTCTTAAAGCCCGATAACCAAAAGCCCGATGTCTAAAAGCCGATAACCAAAAGCCCAATGTCTAAAAGCCCGATAACCAAAAGCCCAATGTCTAAAAGCCCGATAACCAAAAGCCCGATAACTAAAAGCCCGATAACTAAAAGCCCAATATCTAAAAGTCCGATAACTAAAACCCCGATAACAAAAAGCCCGATGACCAAAAACCCAATGAATAAAAGCCCGATAACCAAAAGCCCGATAACTAAAAGCCTGATAACTAAAAGCCCGATAACTAAAAGCCCAATAACTAAAAGCCCAATGTCTAAAAGCCCGATAATGAAAAGCCCGATGACCCAAAGCCCGATGTCTAAAAGCCCGATGACTAAAAGCCCGATAACTAAAAGTCCGATAACTAAAAGCCCAATGTCTAAAAGCCCGATAACTAAAAGCCTGATAACCAAAAGCCCGATAACTAAAAGTCCGATAACTAAAAGCCCCATGACCAAAAGCCCAATGACGAAAAGCCCAATGATGAAAAGCCCGATAACCAAAGCCCTATGACTAAAAGCCCAAGCCCGATGACTAAAAGACCAAGCCCGATGACTAAAAGCCCGATTACCAAAAGGCCGATTATCTAAAGCCCGATGACTAAAAGCCCGATTATCAAAAGCCCAATGACTAAAAGCCCGATTATCAAGAGCCCGATGACCAAAAGCCCGATGGCTCAAAGCCGGAAGACTCCAAGCCCAAGCTCTATGAATAAAAGCCCGATGACCAAAAACCCGATGACTAAAAGCCCAAGCTCAATGACTAAAAGCCCGTTGACTAAAAGCCCGATACATAAAAGCCCAACAATTAAAACCCTGATGACTAAAAGCCCGATGACTTAAAGCCCGATGACTAAAAGCCCAAGCCCGATGACTAAAAGCCTAAGCCCGATGGCTAAAAACCCATGCTCAATAACTAAAAGCCCGATGCCTAAAAGCCCGATGACTAAAAGTACAAGAGTGAAGCCCTGTGCGATTCAGAGTCCTCAAAGTCAATCCCGGAGCTCAAAACAACGCACCCGTACGAGTCTCAGATGGCAAAGGTGTTCACAAAGGAGATATTTTCACGGTTCCAAGAGGAGGTCTCGGCAATGTCTTCATGTTTTGGAGTAACGCAAGTCCACTCAAACGGCTCGGCGTCCTCGTACGTGGTGAAAGAGCGGGAGGGAGAGAAAGTGAGAGACTTTGAGGTGACCTACCAGACGAGTGCAGCAGCAGCACAGGTACGTTGCTTCTGTGTCTGTGGTGGTTTCAGCTTCAACGGGTACCAGTGCAGACACGTGCTCCTCCTACTCAGCCACAACGGCTTGGAGGAAGTCCCGTCTCAGTATATACTGCAACGGTGGCGCAAGGACGTGAAGCGTCTCTATGTGGCGGATTTCGGGTCAGGCCGTGTGGACATAATAAATCCGGTTCAATGGTACGAGCATTTGCACAGAAGAGCGATGCAGGTTGTTGAACAAGGGATGAGATCGAAAGAGCACTGCAGAGTTGCCTGGGAAGCAGCCGCGCCTTGTAATCCCATGATTACATCTCATAATTCTACTAATTATGCATCCCATCATTGTTTGGGAGTGTTGCTGCTCTTCACTGGTTCCTTGTTGTAGCCAAACTCAATCTATGGAGATTACTTTGATCTACTTCTGCGTTTTTAAAAATGCTAGGGTTGGACCCGCGGCGTATTTTTTTGTAATCTATACTATTAAAACATGAAACATTATAGAAAAAACATTTTGTAGTTATATTACGATTTTTGTCATTGATCTTATTTGATATTTTAAGAGTCTCATTAAGGGTAAAATTGTTATTTGCAAATATGAAGAAGTATGCAAGATATTGAAAAATACATGTGATATTAAAACAAATCTATCAATAAAGATACATAATTTCAAAAACCAAAAACTCAAATATATTCTTAAATTTAATTTTCGGAATCTAAATACTAACCATATATACGATCAAAATCTTTCAATAAAATATTCTCTTGATTTCAAATCTTAAAATATATAATAAATCTAGAAATCTTAACAAAAAAAATATAACTACAATTAATACATTTAAACACGTTTTAAATAATTATCAAAAATTAAATAAATTTTTTTTTTATGATATTTTCGATTATGCATTTGTTTAAAAAAATTGTAATTAAAATTAGTTATCAATTAATATTAATATATTGTAATAAATTAATGATTTAATTTTGATCTTCTAAATTTACAAATATAAATTATTAAAAGATTATAAAATATATAATAACAAATTCCGTCCTTAGGAGTTAGGACGGGCCAGAATCTAGTTTATTTTTAAATTGTTTCAAATAATGAGTGATTCTGGTTTAGAAAATGTATTTTTTAAATTGTTTTGAATAATATATAATTGTTGGGTCCAATATGAATAATACCTGTTTTGTAAAACAGATATGTGCTTCTTTTTTATATATATCTAATTTGACAGTTGGAGAAATATAGAAAATAAAGCTGATTGAAAATAATTAAAAAGAAAATACATATGTAGATAATAGCCAATCGTTAATGGCCGCAATTTGATTTCAGGTGGAATTCTCGTTATTGTGTTGGGTATGGACGATCCTCACTCATAAGTCAATCTAAGTTGCGAAAGAGGAGTCGCATCGATGAAAGAGGAGTGCGTAGTCAGAATAATTCTAATTATTACAAATATGATATTACTATAATAAATTATAATACCCAATGTTATTCCTAATAATTACAACTTCTGTTATCTATACTATTAAAACATGAGACATTATAGAAAAAACATTTTGTAACGTATTCTATTACAATTTTTTTCCATTGATCCTATTTGATTTTTTAAAAGTCTCGTTAAGGATAAAATTGTCATTTGCAAATGTGAACAAATATGCAAAATATTGAAAAATACAAGTGATATTAAAAAAATCTATCAATAAAGGTACCTAATTTCAAAAACCAAAATATATTCTTAAATTTTATTTTCAGAATCTAAATACTAACCATATATATACGATCAAAATATTTCAATAAAGATTTCAAATCTTAAGATATATAATAAATCTAAAATTTTTAACAAAAAATAATAACTACAGTTAATACATTTAAATAAGTCTTAAATAATTATAAAAAAATATATATATATTTTTCTATGATATTTTCGATTATACATTTTTTTTTAAAAAAATTGTAATTAACAGTAATTAACAAAATTGTCAATTAATATTAATATATTGTAATAAATTAATGATTTAATTTTGATTTTCTAAATTTATAAATATAAATTATTAAAAAATTGTAAAATATATAATAACAAATTTAAGACATACCAGAATTTAGTCATATAATATAACACATTAATAAAGACTTTTTTTATAATGTTTCATTAAAATGTTTAATAGTACAGATGTCTAGACGTCATCTTAAGTTGTTATTATTGTCAACTCTCTCGTTTTATGTTGTCAGTTTCACATAGGTTTTTTTTTTTGCTTAAAAGAATCGATCGCTCACCAAGTTAGAGAAGCTTTCGGAGTTATTGCGAGTTCTCAGATTTTCCCTACTCTATCTCAGGAGAATGGATCCTTCTATTGCTATGGCGGGGCCAGTATTGTGTTTCGAAAAGTTTCTGGGAAAAGGTTCGTTCGGTTCGGTGAGTCTGTTCAAGTACAGAAGACGACGCGACGACAATACGCTTTACGCCGCCGCTAAAACCTCCGACGAGGAACACGCGGAATCTCTGTATAGAGAGTTTCGAATCCTGTCGGAATTCAAAGGATGTTCGAGAATCGTACAGTGCTATGGAACCAAAGTGCAAGAGAGACTCAACGAAGAAGGTTGCGTAGAGTACACGATTCACATGGAGTACGCACGTGGAGGAAGCTTGAGGAGCTTCAGTAACAACCTCAGAGAAAGGAAGTTGCCTGATCCTTTGATCAGAGAGTTTACTCGTAAGCTTCTCCAGGGCTTAGCGACGATCCACGGACACGGGTATGTCCACTGCGACCTCAAACCCGCAAACATCCTCGTTTTCCCGAGTTATGTGAACAAGGACGGTGCATGGAGATTGTCTTACCAATTGAAAATCTCTGATTTCGGCTTGTCGAGAAAAGATGGAGACAGTAGCTGGTGGAAGCCTCGTCGTCCCTTTGTGGGGACACCGATCTACATGTCCTCGGAATCGATTTCTCACGGCGAGACAGGGAAAGGCCTTGATTTGTGGTCTTTGGGGGTGTATCGTACTAGAGATGTACACAGGAAAGGAACCTTGGTGGCACAAAAACGACGACGACTTGGAGGACCTCAAGAACGGCTACGCGCCACTCATTCGGCGAGATCTTCCCTGTGATGCAAAACTCTTTCTGTTGACTTGCTTCTCGCCAAAGGCAGATTACAGAAAAGACGCGTCTACTTTGTTGAATCATAGCTTCTTGCAAGCTCCTGTGAATGGGGAGACTGCTAATCCGAGGAATATCACTCTGGAATTAGAGACACTTAGACAGAGGCTTTCGGAGATGAGATGTATTTGTGCATTGACTCGTGGAACTCAAGACTTGATGCCTAACAAGAACCATCGAGACCCAATCTCGTTATTCTTCAGTTGAAGTTTTATTTGATTAGTTGGATTATGTAACAGTTTTTTGGTATGTCACTGAATTTTGAAGTAATTGATCTATGCATTACTTTTATACAATTAAAATAGAAAATATTATACAAAAGACATTTTGTATAGTCATGTATTACAATTTTTGTCATTGATCTTATTTGATTTTCTAAGAGTTTCATCAAGGGCAAAATTGTCATTTGCAAATGTGAACAAATATGCAAGATATTAAAAAATACAAGTGATATTAACAAAATCTATCAATAAAACTATTTAATTTCAAAAATCAAAAATATATTCTTAAATATAATTTTCAGAATCTAAATACTACAATTAATACATTTAAATACGTAAATAATTATCAAAAATAAAAAAATATATACATTTTAATGATGTTTTTGATTATGTTTTTTTTAAAAAAAAATTGTAATTAACATTAATTAACAAAATTATCATTTAATATTAATATATTGTAATAAATTAATGATTTAATTTTGATCTTCTAAATTTACAAATATAAATTATAAAAAATTATAAAATATATAATAACAATTCCCGTCCTTAGACGGGCCAGAATCTAGTTGGTCTTTAAAATCAATAGAAAACACATTGAGATGAATTTTTTTTCTTCATGCATGCTTTCTTTATTTGTTTCCAAAGAAAATTTCTAAATACTGAGTGAAGTAGTTGGATGTATGTGAACAACTTCAAAATTATCTCAGTTATTCGTCAGATTTTTATTTAAGTTCTCTGAAAAAAACATGATCCCCATTGAACTCTTTTTTCGTCTTAGGCCTTCTTTTTTCTCTGCTCATCGTTGCACTTAGTTTACTTGCAGGTAACACTAGTTAATAATGCTCAAGGTACTTTCATGTTTAGTTAAAGAGTGATGCAGTTGTAGATTGTGTGTACTGTTGTTCAGTAAAAAAATTTTATTTGTCTCCACAAACTGTATCCCCATTAATAGAGAGGTCAGAATCACACAAAGATTCACAGTGCCATCAGAACTTACTAACCATTTTAAGGGTAATAAAAACTAGCTAATACAAATAGAAAAGAGAATGAATCCAAAGAGTGGTTAAAGAGGGAACGCTCTAATAAATCCAAAACTTGACAAGCTTTAATATTGTTGTCCTACCTGATAATATAGACTAACACAAAAAGAGCAGATTATCTATCAACTTAATTTGGAATTAGATTATGTCCAGACGAGATTTATTCTTATATATATAATAATCTTTTAATAATATATATTTGTAAATTTAGAAAATCAAAATTAAATTATTAATTTATTATAATATATTAATATTAATTGATAATTTTGTTAATTAATTGTAACACCCCAACCGCTCCTACCAGTGGCCATCCATGTCCTCTAACTTGGTCCATGGGCCGGCCCACCCCTGTCCAACGGTCGGAACGTTGACCGGGATGTTTGAAAGTCGTGATATACTGACCCTGAAATCACCACGTGACCATTCTCCGTGTTTTGGCCTCACTCACACGGTACCGCGAATGACTTCCCGGTAGGTCACCCATCCTTTGACTACTCCAGCTCAAGCACGCTTAACACTGGAGTTTTCTCTGGATGTGCAACCGAAAAGGTAAGTGCACTTTGGTGACATAGGTAGCTAAATCAATTCTTTTAACCTCTCCACATATACCAGAAATCGGGATGTTACATTAATGTTAATTACATTTTTTTTTAAAAATACATAATCGAAAATGTCATCAAAAAATAATTTTATTATATCTTTGATAATTATTTAAGACGTGTTTAAATGTATTAATTGTAGTTACTATTTTTTGTTTAAGATTTCTAAATTTATTATATATCTTAAGATTTGAAATCAAGATAATATTTTTATTGAAAGATTTTGATGGTATATATGGTTAATATTTAGATTCCGAAAATTATATTTAAGAATATATTTTTGGTTTTTGAAATTAGGTATCTTTATTGATAGATTTTTTTTTAATATCACTGGTATTTTTTCAATATCTTGCATATTTGTTCACATTTGCAAATGACAATTTTGCCCACAATGAGACTTAAAAAAAATCAAATAGAATCAATGGCAAAAATTGTAATATAACACAGTACAAAAAAGTTTTTTCTATAATGTTTTCTGTTTTAATAATATAGATTTAGATAAATAAACAGAAATTGTAGCTAGAGCAATCTGCAGCTTATTAGTCAGGCGGGGCCTTGTGACAGACAAGTAGAAAAAGAGTTTCAAAAACAAAATTTAGAACATAGTGCATATATCACTGAACAAGAGGATAGATGTTATTACCTAGAAAAGATGAATACCATTATAGACAACATAAAGTATTAAGCCTAAAAGTGATAACAACACAAAAGCAGTGAAAAGATGAGGGCTCTTATTACGATGGTACGATTCTTAAAAAGTGAACTTAAGACCCAGCCAAATTAGCTCCGTTATAAAATTCTAAAACAATTTCATAAGCTTCACATTCTCCACATGGTCCAGAGAGGTGTGAACGCTATAAACCCCATCAAACGCTCCCATTCCTTGGATTTCAACTCTTGTAATAGTTTCCTCATCGAAATTGTAGTAGTAAACATGGAAAGGGTCGTATGAAAAGGTGACACCACAATTTCAGTCACTCCAACAAAGAGTAATTTCTTCCCCTGCAGCTACATCCTCCCAAACGAACACTCTCGTCTACAGAAGATGACAAGAGATACTGCAGCAAAGTGGTAAAATGTAAGAGATCACAATCAGGGACTATAACAAAAAGTATGTAATAAGAAGGGTTTGAAAAAGGATGTTTATTTACCCTTTCTCAGACCATGAAAGATCCAAGATCTTAGAGAGTAACATGACGCTGGTTGAGCGATGACTTCCTCAAAAAGTTTGTTGGCTTCTTCTCTGTTTTCTCATCGTTAATATTCAAAGGCTCAAGACGAGAATGCTGATTTATCCCGAAGTAAACACCAGAATCAACCTCAGCCACTTCAGTAAGATCGGATAAATCTGATTCCCCTGCCTGGGTAAATCTTGTGGCCACAGAAACGACGAAGTTCATTCCTGGATTCCAAAGATAGCGAAAGAATGAGACATAACAACTAAATGATTATCGGGGGTTTAAATATCTCAAACTAACATGACAGAAATGATTCATACAATATCAAACAGAGACCACTAACAGATTATGACTGGGGCGATAAGTTTCATACTTTTAATAAATTATCACACAAACAGGAAAATGGATTAAAGCATAACTACACGACACAGCAAAGTAGCAGAAACCATATCCAGTTATTGCAGAACACAATCTCATCCCCGTACTAACTATATTACCCAGAGTTTGACAACCAAACTAACGAGAAAGCAACATGTACCACAAAATCCGATTGAAGCCAAGAGACACAAAAGATAACAATATCTCGATTCACTACATCGATCCCACCGATAGCGAAATCGTGAATCATTTTCACTAAGCAATTTCAATTAGCTGAACAATAGTCACGAATCATGAGAGAGATGGGAGATTTGATTATCACAAACGATTTGTAGTAATTTAGAATTATCACAAAGAGTAATTTCTTCCCCTGCAGCTACATCCTTCCAAACGAACCTATGAAACATCAGTTTCTATTGTTAATATCCTAAACTCTAAATCCTATTTCATAAACTCTAATCAAATATCATGATTTTCTATTTTATTTTGTATATATTAATTTTTAGTTGTTTTGGAGAATGTTAAAAGATTAATAGGACAGAAAAAAACTATTGAGCAAATATCCTAAATAATACATTTTTATGTTTATGTGACCAAAATAAACTAGGAAGGGAAAAATGACCAAAATGTTTCATTAACAAGAAAATTGACTATTTTATCCCTAATTTATATATATAAATTAAAAAAATTATTATTCAATATCATTTTTTATTAGAAAATTCAATTTTCAAAATTTTTTTTTTCAAAAATTTTTTTTTTTTTTCAAAATTTTTTTCTTCAAAACTTTTTTTCTTCAAATGTTTTTTTTTAGAAAACCGTTTTAGGTACCCCTTACTAAACATATGAAAACAATTCCTAAAAATTATTATACATTTCCTACAGTTTTAAGAACATTATTAATCTTTTAAACATTTTATATATATATTTAATATATCATTTTAAAACATTTTTAAAAAAATTTAAAATTATCTTCTATATGTAAAAATTATTTTTATATATTTATTAAAGTCTTAGGATCTCATTCCTAAAAGTGTGTAAACTATTCATATATATTAGTATACCCTTTCTAAAATTTCAATAACATATTTTGATGTATTAAAGTATTAAAAACATTTTCATAAAAATATGTAAAAGAAATTTAAATATTACTATACATTTTAAAAAATTAGAAGAACATACTTTGAGGTATGTTAAATCTATTTTTAAATGTTTATTAAATTTTTAGGAACCCTTTACTAAAACTATATAAATCATTCATAATTATTAGTATACCCTTCCTAAAATTTAAAGAACATAGTTTTATATATGTTAAACCCATTTTTAAATGTTTATTTAAGTTCTATGAACATTTTCTAAAAAATATGTAAACCATTCTTAAATATTTTAATTTTTTTTTTCAAAAACCGTTTTAGGAACCATTTCCTAAAAATATGTAAAACATTAATCAATATTAGTATACACTTCCTAAAATTTTAAGAACATAGTTTTATTTATGTGAAACCCATTTTTTAAATGTTTATTAAAGTTTTAGGCACCATTTCCTATAAATATGTAAATCATTCCTAAATATTTTTAGTATACATATCCTAAAATATTAAGAACATAGTTTTATGTATGTTAAACCCACTTTTAAATGTTTTAGAAATATTTTCCTAAAATGTGTAAGCAATTCCAAAATATTTTAATTTTTTTTTTCAAAAATCGTTTTAGGAATTCTTTCCTAAACAAATGTAAACCATTCCTAAATATTAATATACATTTTCTAAAATTTTAAGAACATATTTTTATGTATTTATTTTTAAATATTTATTCAAAGTTTAATAACTCTTTCCTAAAAGTATGTAAATTATTACTAAAAATTATTATACATTTCCTAAATTTTGGAAAAACAAATTTTTGAAAAATATTTTTTTTAAAAAAAAATATATATTTTTGAAAAAAAATATATTTCAAATTTAGCATTAATTTTTTTTTTAATTTTAATTATTTTTTAATTATATATGGGAATGAGGGGTAAATAGTCTTTTATCCCATTTAATGAAATATTTTTGTCTATTTCTCATTTTAAATTCATTTTGGTCACCTAAACTTGAAAACAGTATATTTTAGGGTATTCCTCAAAACTATTTTTATTGAATTATCACAAACGATGTGTAGTAATTTAGAATTTGAATCTTCAAATACATTTTCTGTCAAAAAGCTGTAAAATGCTAAATATAATAATCTTTCACAAGTAAAACTCTCATGAGTCCTATTGGCAAACTTTTACAAGTCCCATTTCGTCCCACATTCTTGCAAGTAGTCTATCTAAGTTTCGCTATTTCAAGCAACACAATCTTTCACCATTAGATCAGTGTTCTAAATATACATTCACATTCACATTCCACCTGACGAGTTCCGTGTATGAATCCTAGCTTATAGCCCATTTCCTAAGAAAACAGAGGAGAAGGAAAAAAGCTTAATTAGTGGAGAATATAATGAACACACACCCATATAGCGAGTGAGTTTTAGATAAAAGTGAGAGAATTTGTACAGCCCTGTTACCGAATTTATCCAAAATTTGAGCTTTTGTTGCTCTCTGCAAATCATTTTTTTTTTTTTTGTCAACTATCTCCATATACTAGATCAAAGTTTCCAAATTCCTGTACAGATCCCTTATCGGAAAAATAAAGAACTTTGTGCACGTGCTTTCTGCAAATCGATTGAAATGATAAATAGGTCGGATCCGTACAAAGATGATGAGTCACCATGGCCATGGACTCGTTTTCCCCTTCTTCCATTCTGTTCGTTGCTTCCTACAAAACACAACAAAGACTTTGAATTTGAACTGCTTCAGATTCATATATTGATTTAACTAAACAATAAAGATCAAACTGCAAAGTCTGCTAATTTTCAGTTATCATGTCTAGCCATGGTGGTGGATCCGAGTATTTAGGCGCAGGAGGTGGAGGGTTTAGTCTAACAGTTCTCACTTGCCTTGCAAAACTTGCAAAACAGAACTAGCGACATTAAATACAAACTCATCAAGCTTGCGTAGTTGATGATCAAAAAGCAATCGAACCCGATCATCCATATTGTAGCAAAATCCACATATTCTTATTCAGGAAACAGTCTTTGAGAGATTAAACATGTGAAAGAAAAAATTAGCTCAAGCAACTTTCGATTCTGCAATTATGGATAAGAAAAATCGGACTTTTAGCATTCATAGACATGTAGAAAGCATTACAAGATAAGAAGATGATTTAGCTTCCACAGAGATTACCTCTCCAACTTATCAGCTGCCATTAGGTAACTTACAATACCAGTGAAACAAAATTCTAACCTGAAAGCGATGAGTGCGATGTAAGAGGATACTTGGTGTGGTCTCAGTTTTCACCAAATCCTCAACGCCTCTTTCCTCTACTTATCTCGAGACCTAAACCACTACGTAGACAGAGATTCAGCCAAACCCCTTTCGAAGAAACATGATATTTTGTCGGAGAATCAAATCACGGAAAAAATCAGGAAATCCGTGAATTAAGATAAAATCAAAGCTAATTTACCAATTCGATGATAACAATTGAAACTAAAGGCTCAGGCGTTTATTGATAACGAGACTGATGCATATAAAATTAAATCAGCGAAAGCATAAACACTCATCCCCATAACACCGACCCAGACTCTCGATTATAAATCTAAGAAAAGCAAAACTATGGATCCAATAAACAGCATACAAAGAAGAGAAAGACAGTGAGAGGGAGAACGAGAGAGTGAGAGTGAGAGGGAGAACGAGATAGTGAGAGTGAGCAAAGCTTATCGAATAACTGCAACCAAAGTGTAACGACACATTTTCTCAGGTTCAGCAAGGCCAAGCCTACAGAAAATCCTAGGTATTTCTCCTTTTAAATAGATTGTATCTCATTTGCTTTCATTCTGAAAGTTTAACACCGTCGAAACTCTGCAGAAATCAAATCTCCAAGGGAAGTGTTAAGATCGTTGTGACTCAGCAATCCATAGTCCTTCTAGCCTTGCATTGGATCGAGTGAAAAGTATTCTCAAAACCGTTTTCCATTGTTTTTTATCTTCAAGCCAATCAGTAAATCGCCCATAACTCTCTAACCGTGTGGAATTTTGCAAATCCAAGACCACCATCGGATTCAGGACGACGAGACTCGGTCTGGTCCGGTTTAATTCTAAGTCCGGTTTAGTCTGGTTTGGTATGTCTGGTCTTGTTTGGTTCGATTTGAGTCCGGTTTGACTTTGACTTGACCGTTGACCACTGACTTTGACCGTTGACCGTTGACTTTGACCAGGTTGACCAGTTAACCGTTTTTCGCCGTTCGAAAGCCCCGTTCTCACTCGATTTATCGTGCTGATTTCAGATTTAGCATCCGTTTTAGCATCCAGAGTGCAGAAGCAGCAGTTAAGCTCCGTTTTCGCTAAGGTGAGAGTTTTTCGCAGAATTCTGTACTTCCTTCTAGGACGCCTTAGATGGAATTAAGTTTTAATTGTGATCCGTCTTCTCTGATCGAGTCTAGGTAGTTTTGTTTGTAATTTGACTTAGGATGCTAAAACGGATTTAGCATCCGTTTTAGCATCCAGAGTGCAGAAGCAGCAGTTAAGCTCCGTTTTTGCTAAGGTGAGGGTTTTTTTCGCAGAATTCCATACTTCCTTCTAGGACGCCTTAGATGGAATTAAGTTTTAAATGTGATCCGTCTTCTCTGATCGAGTCTAGGTAGTTTTGTTTGTAATTTGACTTAGGATTATAGAGGATTCAATTCATTGTGTGTGCATTAAAATGATAATTGTTCTTTTAAACATGTTTAAATTATATAGTTAGTTAAGTGGTTAGGAGATAGGATTGCGGGGGTACAGAGACGTGACTTCTGTACTTGTATTGCGTGTTGTGTGCGTAGTGGTGCTGACAGCTCAGTCGATCTGTTGTCTAGTACCATTAGAGATTAATAAATCATATTCGGGCGGTGCCATTGGACACTGATTCCATATTGTCTTCTTCGGGGGGTGTCGGCGGTCACTGGAGCCGTGTTTGCTCATGTTTAGTCTTGTTCTGTTTTTGGAGTGCTATGATCAGAACTGCGTTTTCTGTGATTAGCATCCCCAACCTCACTGAGTAACTCCCCTGTTACCCACCCCTCTTTTTCCTTCCTTTCAGGTGAGACGGACGAGTAGTGGATGTGTGTCGGACCTGGTGCTATTTTGGGATTTTCACGTTTTCTTCGTATTTTATTTTTAGACTTCGGTTTTATGATTTATTCGAGATATTTTAGTTGTGGATTTATTTAAGGATTTCCGGAAATCAAGTCGTATTTAATAAAGTGGAGTATTTGAGTTTTAAGATGTGTTAGTGGCACGCTGTTAGTGAGGATGAGATGGGTGTTACATTTTGGTATCAGAGATTACCGACAGCAGTTGGCGGAAGAATGCCATTTGGGTTATTGTGGATCGACTCACCAAGTCAGCTCATTTCTTGGTGATTAAGAAAACCGATGGAGCAGATCAGTTAGCGCGTAAGTACATCGCCGAGATTGTGAGGTTGCATGGAGTGCCAGTCAGTATAGTGTCAGATCGTGACACGAAGTTCACTTCCACTTTTTGGCGAGCCTTTCAGAAGGCATTGGGGACTCAGGTTCATATGAGTACAGCTTATCATCCGCAGACAGATGGTCAGTCAGAGAGGACTATTCAGACTTTGGAGGATATGCTCAGGGCTTGTGTTTTGGATTGGGAGGGGAGTTGGGTCCGATACTTACCGTTGGCAGAGTTCGCCTACAACAACATCTACCATTCGAGTATTAAGATGGCACCGTATGAGGCTCTTTATGGTAGACCGTGTCGTACACCACTTTATTGGACAGAGGTGGGAGAGCACCGAGGCATAGAACCAGCAATGGTTCAAGAGACAGTCGAACAAGTAGAAATGCTCAAGAGACGGCTTAAGGAAGCCCATGATCGTCAGAAGAGTTATGCAGATAAGCGCAGAAGAGATTTGGAGTTTGAGTTGGGTGACTTAGTATATCTGAAGATGAGGACATTTCAGGGAAGGGGCTCTAAGACCCAGAAGCTGAAGAAGTTTAAGCCGAGATATATGAGACCTTATCTTATTACTGAGCGGATTGGGACAGTAGTGTATCGCCTGGCATTATCAGAGGAGTTGTCCAACTTCCACGACGTTTTTCATGTGTCAGTTCTAAGGAAAGTTGTTCGGGAGCCAGAGCTCATTTTGCAGCAGCCACCGAGTGATATCAGTAAGGATTTGTTTGCGCTTTGCCAGCCAGTGGCGATTCTTGAGCGGCAAGCCAAGGAAGTTCAGGGGGTAGTGACGGAGATGGTCAGAGCTTGCTGGGAGAGAGACGGGATCCAGGAGGAGACCTGAGAGTCCGAGTCTCAGATGCAGTTAGACTACCCCGAGCTTTTTCAGGATGTGATTGAGCAGGCAGGTCAGGATTTGAATTCGGGGATGAATTCCTCGTTAGTGGGGGAGAATTGTAACGACCCACTTTCTCAGGCCCAGCAAGGCCCAATAAGTCTGCAGAAAACCCTAGGTATTTCTCATTTTAAATAGATTGTGCCTCCTTTGTTTTCCTTCAGAAAGCCTAACAGCGTCGAAACTCTGCAGAAATCAAATCTCCGGGAAGTGTTAAGATCGTTGTGCCTCAGCAATCTCATAGTCCTTCTAGCCCTGCATCGGATCCGAGTGAAAGGTATTCTCAAAACCGTTTTCCATTGCTTTTTTTCTTCAAGCCGATCAGTAAATCACCTATAACTCTCTAACCGTGTGTAATTTTTCAAATCCAAGACTACCATCGGATTCAGGACGACGAGACGAAGCCATAGAGCCAAAGATCAGCCCTATCCGCCGCCGGACGCACCCTCACGCGCCGTCAGAAGCTCGCGCGTGTGCCTCACGCGCTGCCGCCGCCGCCGCCTTGACTCGCCGGTGACTCGCTGAGTTGACTCACTGACTCACCGAGTTGACTCGGTCAACTCGGTCTGGTCCGGTTTAGACCTGGTTTAATTCTGAGTCCGGTTTAGTCTGGTTTGGTCTGTCTGGTCCGGTTTGGTTCGATTTGAGTCTGGCTTGACTTTGACTGGTCTGACCGTTGACTTTGACCGTTGACCGTTGACTGTTGACTTTGACCGTTGACCGCTGACTTTGACCAGGTTGACCTGTTAACCGTTTTTCGCCGTTCGAAAGCCGTTCTCACTCGATTTTTCGTGATGATTTCAGATTTAGCATCCGTTTTAGCATCCAGAGTGCAGAAGCAGCAGTTAAGCTCCGTTTTTGCTAAGGTGAGGGCTTTTTTCGCAGAATTCCGTACTTCCTTCTAGGACGCCTTAAATGGAATTAAGTTTTAAATGTGATCCGTCTTCTCTTATCGAGTCTAGGTAGTTTTGTTTGTAATTTGACTTAGGATTATAGAGGATTCAACCCATTGTGTGTGCATTAAAATGATAATTGTTCTTTTAAACATGTGTAATTTTATAGTTAGGTAAATGGTTAGACAATAGGATTTCGGGGGTACAGAGACGTGACTTCTGTACTTGTGTTGCGTGTTGTGTGCGTAGTGGTGCTGACAGCTCAGTCGATCTGTTGTCTAGTACCATTAGAGATCGATAAATCGTCTTCGGGCGGTGCCGTTGGACACTGATTCCATATTGTCCTCTTCGGGGGGTGTCGGCGGTCACTGGAGCCGTCAATAGGACTGTTGTTTGTTGATTGGGTACTTTAGGTGCCGTGTTTGCTCATGTTTAGTCTTGTTCTGTTTTTGGAGGGCTATGATCGGAACTGCGTTTTCTGTGATTAGCATCCCCAACCTCACTGAGTAACTTCACTGTTACTCACCCCTCTTTTTCCTTCCTTTCAGGTGAGACGGACGAGTAGTGGATGTGTGTCGGACCTGGTGTTATTTTGGGATTTTCATGTTTTCTTCGTATTTTATTTTTAGACTTTGGTTTTATGATTTATTCGAGATATTTTAGTTGTGGATTTATTTAAGGAGTTCCGGAACTCAAGTCGTATTTAATAAAGTGGAGTATTTGAGTTTTAAGATGTGTTAGTGGCACGCTGTTCTCGAGTGAGGATGAGATGGGTGTTACAGAAAGCTTATAATTCAGAAAACAAAACATAATGTTTGCACTTTCGCAAACGCTATCTAAAATGATAGGGTATGTTAACTATAGTATAAATGTACAAAATGTTATCTTTATCTACTATCTTTACGACATTTTCTTGTAGTGAACATTCATGTTTTTCAAGGTCTTGTACAACCATATCTCAAAAGTTGTACTTGTTCCATGAATATGATAGATATTTCTTTGCATTTGCAGGGTAACTCTCGGAATTTTCGAGCGTATCAATTTTTTTGACACTGTTTCCAGGAAATAATGTTATATGTCACATTCAACCATTCTGCATATCAGTTCCCCAGTTCCTCCAAATGTCACAACTTGACGCAAACAAACTTCTTTCAAAAACTTATTTTTTTAACCAAATAAACTCATTAATTGTTCATGAATCTTTTTCACATTTGTTTCTTTCTATTCCAGAAAAATAAGAACTAAATAACGATCACACTATAAAATAAAAATAAAATATATCAGTTTTTGATCCTTTTTACATAAAAAATGGTCAGAAACAGACATTTTCAACCAATTTAAAATAAAATTGTTTTGGTCATTATCATTGGTCATAAATGAATATTTTGATCGAAAATATGTTAAACTGTTTTAGACCTAATCTTGTATTCTTGTATTTTTTTTAGTTGGAAAGTGAAACACCAAGTTCTTTTTATTGTTTTGTTTTCCACTAGTGTAGTTAATTAGGTCTTGCTTCCTTGTAACTCCTTTTTTAGAGTATTTATAAATGCAATTCAATTTTCTTTTTCTAAAAAAAATATGTGTGAATCTTCAAAAGGTTATCACCATTGTAGAGATAGAAGATTGGTTATGGAAAAAGCTCAATAATCGGGAAACAGAATAGTAAAAATAGGAAATAATTTACAATTGGATATTGTGATATATGAAGTTTGGTGGTGTTTTTTAGATGAAAGTTGGAAAGAATCGGATATTTTTTAAGGTAAGGTTGGTTTTTTCACAAGGAGAGAGCAACAAAAACAATGATAGGCCAGAACCCATAATGTACGTCGTAGTCTTTTATCTTTACATGCAAAATTCGAAGCTCCGATTCGGTTCATGGAATATATGGATACACTTCAGTATGATCAAATGATTTTTGCAACAATATGCTCCGATTTGGTGAAGATGGTGTTTACTCTCACAAAGTGGCTTGCTTTTTCAACATACCTAGAGAAATTTCAAAGACATAAGGAGTTCTACAACATTTTCACTCTAAATTTTGTTCAACGTACAAAGAATTTAAAGATGGACAAGTTGGTAAAAATTCTAAAGACAAAGTGCTAAGCATTTTCTTTAACAATGGTTTATATTGATTATGTATCACCGGTTTGGCTAATTGCACCATTCTAGATAGCTTATTTTCTTGGCGAAAAAAGATATGTGTGAATCACTATAATATTACAACTGACCTTTTTTCTTTTTTTAAATATTGTTAGAGAATAACAAAATTTATTATATGAAAGTATCAGGTTAGAAAGTATTTTTTAACATTTAAGTCATCAAAGTTAAAAAAAAATGTTCAGTTTTGTTATTTATATTACAATATTTAAATTTTGATTGGAACAAGAATATAACTATAATTGGGTCTGGTTTTTTTGGCCAGACTAAAATAACAACTTTATTGGATCAAACTAAACGATAAGAAAATTTCCTAGGTCTCGACAAAAAATTCAAACCCGAACCGAATAAAAGAATTGAACCCGAACTGAATCGAAAACGAACATGTATCTGAAATAACTGAAATACAATTATATACCTAAAAGAATAATTATATTTAGACTTGATATACCTTACTTATCCAAAGTTATAATTATAAATCCATATATATGAACTTTTAGATAAAGATAACTAAATTATCCCAAATAAATAAAATATATGAAAGTTTTTAGATATATTCATCAAATTTAACCAAATTTATTTTATAGACTTTCGGGTACCCGAACCTGAACCGAAATTCTAAAATACCCAAACAGGTTTTACATATCCAAACCCGAAAACCCAAAAATCCAAAATAACCGAATCAAACCCGAACGGATACCTAAATATTCAAAATCCAAATCATTTTGCTATAGCGTAAAATTCTTGAATATCATATAGAGAATTATTAATATCAAAGAAAAAAACTGGACACTGAAGAAATCTAACAAAACTCAAAAGTATAAATGACATGTATATATGTTATATTTTCTTATAATTGTAGGACTGCGAAAATCTTGATTGAAAATTACGAAACAAAAATAACCCGAGTAAAAGTGATTTATTAGAAATGATAGTTAAGAAAAAAAATATGAAAATGAAATCTTAAAAACGTTGTAGAAAAGAAGACGACACAGAGTCAAGATTTGATCTCTTTCTGTAACTCAATAAATCATCCATAATGTGTGACAGTTCTGTTTGCAATTTTTGAATCTTATGATACAACCGTGATGAGATAGTTTTGCAATACCCGATACTGAATCTGCGAAATTAAATCTACGATATTAAAACCAGACTAGAAAGATTACTGAAAGTTTTGTTTTTGCTCTGAAATCTGTTTCAACTTGTTAATTTTATGAAAAGAATAAATGTATTTATAGATAGGAGAAGTAACTTCTTATTGACGACAACCTAAATTTGTGAAAAACAAGAAAAAAAGAATATATTCTTCTTATTTTATGAGTAAAGATAATCAGAATTTTTGCATACTTTTCTAGATAATAACAGGAAAAATACCAGATTCGATGATCAAAAGACTTCACTCGGATGATACTCCAACTCCAAGGATTGATCTCAGTTCATAGTCGCGGTTATGTCCACCGTGATCTTAGTGGACGACAAAAAAGCACCAGAGATTTCAGACACTGTGCCTTTGGATACAAGGCAATTTCTGGACAAGTGTTTCGCATTGAAACCTGAAGATAGGTGAACTGCTTCTGAGTTGTTGCTGCATCTGTTTTTGATCGGTAATGATAAGAAGATGGTTGCTGCTGTCTCCGTCAGAAAACCTTTCGCTAAATTCGAAGATACAATCACTACGAAGAAGCCATTGAAAGTGAAGATTGTTTCATCAACGCTCCCATTGTTTAAAAGATTATCCAATAAACCCCTAAAGCTCAACACTATATTATTCATATTTATAGTTTTTAAATATTATATATTATACCATATTATTTTGTATATTATTTTATTTTGTAAAATAATTATTTTATTTTGAAGAATGTAATTTCACATTTATAAAAATATAGTAGGCTAACCCTACTTTATAAAAAATAAAAGAAAAAAATAATAATATGTATATTATATTATTTTGTTTTTATTTTCGTCTTTCATTAATTAGGGAAATAAAAATTATTTGGATACATGTTTAATTATTGTATTGTTTGGAAATATGTTTAGTAAAGATAATGTTAATTTCCATATTTATTCAGAGAAATTTAATGGTTGTTTAAAAAATAAATATTTAAGGATTTATTTAGTGATTTAGTTTGGATTTAATTATGATTTCAATTTTAATCATAATTAGAATATATCATTTCACTAAAATCACCAGCAACATCAAATGAATCACTTTACTTTGTTTAATAGGTACCCTGTCTACATTAATTTAGCATATTATAAAACCTGCTTATAAGTACATAACCAACATCTAAAACTTATTTCAAAATTCACAAAATGCTTTTCTCTCTAGCGCGCTTCCCAAGGCTCATTTAATTTTCCCTCCCGCCCCACCTCCCGCCTCAGCTCCTCCGCACCAACTTGTACTTCACGGTGGCGACTGCCGCACCTACTTTCCGGCGAGGAATTTTTTCGCTTTCCTGTTTCCCCCACGGCCGTTTTCTCCAGATGTCGAGCCAGAATGGTCTTTCCGCCTTCCCAATGGCAGGATTATCCGCTGTCTCTGCCGTATTTTCTATCCTAAACCTATCTTGAGTCTGACGGCGCTTCCGTTCCTCCGAGTTTGAGAGGCTTTACCGTGCTGGCTGCGGTTCTTGACTTCCTCCTTACCCTCGTGTAGGGTTTTACCTCACCGCTGAGGTCCAATCTTCTCAAGCTTTCTACAGTTATTACATAGTTAGGTTACAAGTTCTGATGACGAGTCGTCTTTCGAGAGGTGCTAAGGAAAAATGGATTCCTGGCCCCCAAAGCTCCCGCCGTAAGTCCCCTGTTCGGATACCGGAGTCTGACAACTCCGGACTCATCGAAGCGAACAAACTTACCCTGATAGGTAGGGTCACTAATCCTGCAGTTCAAAAAACAGGAGCGCTTGTGGATTTCTTTCTCCAACACTGGAATGCTACTGGTCGTATCACCGGCAGAGCACTTGGACCCCTCCTCTTCCAGTTCAAGTTCGAATCAGAACAAGATCTCCAGGCTATTCTCAATAAGGCTCCGTTCCACTTCAAAAGATGGATGCTCATTCTTCAACGTTGGGAACCAATAGTCTCGGACAACTTCCCAGCTCTCATTCCCTTTTGGGTCTCTATCCATGGCATCCCACTTCACTTCTGGACGGACCAAACAATTAGGACTATCGGTTTTGAGCTGGGACACATTGAAGCTAGGGATGTGGAAAAAGGAAGGATTAGAGTCCTCATCAATGGCTTACAACCGCTAGATATGAAGATGTCTATTCAACTCCCGACAGGGGATATCAAGGAAGTGGAGTTTGAATATGAAAAGTTAGAGAAAGACTGTTTCATATGCTTCTCCTTACTCCATGAAGATAAGGAATGCCCTTCCCGTAAATCGTCTCCGGAAAATGATTACTCTACCCTCTCTCTCCGCCATCATGGTATCAATCAGAGAAAGACTTTGTCTCTCCTTGAAAGGGATAGGAGGAAAGCCGACGAGAAGAAGTTGTGAATGTCAACTACGGCTGCTCCATACCAAGCTAGCTGGCCGAACTTTCGAAATGATTCCCGCAGAGTACTCTTGTGGACGGAAAGGGTTAGGAGAAGCCCGACGAGGTCCACTACTCTTGCTGCTCCTCAGCGGGAATTTCACTCAGATAGGGGAAGAACTGCTCACGACGACAGAGGTCGAGTTGCCGCCTTCAAGAAACCACAAGATCGGACTCTCAGTCTCAGCTGTGACGTCTCCTCCTCCCACAAAAATCCGCCTAGCGACTCTCGTGGGAGGAGCCTAGGACACATTCAGGCTGGGAATCATCAGAGAGACCTAACTTCCTCCCCAAGGAGCCAACCCTCACATGCATCCCACTCTCATGCCTCCAGAGCCTCGCATACTCCCTCTCCTAGGCCCCAGAGGGAGGCAACCATCTCTCAGATAAGTCAGAGTGGGGATAGTACCTCCTGCAAAGAGAGATGCTCGGCTAAAGAACGCTTATCGCTCCCTTCTCAGGGGGACCGTACATCAGGCTCAGATCGCTTACAAGATGTGGAAGTGCATTATCTGGGAGAAACCTTAGATGTTCAACTCCTTAATAGCGCTTCCCGACCTTCAAGCTCAAGGGTTGTACCTCTGGAACTGAGTAGAATTGCCCAAATTTCGCCAATCCGCTCTCTAAGTGAGGATCGCGAACATGTTTTCGCTCGACTAGGGCCTGTATCTCAAGAAAGCCCACAATCAGACTCTGCCCAAACTGGTGCTAAGGATGCAACTTACCCTGCTTCACGAGCGTCTGGACGACGAAAATCGGGCAGAATTCTGAAAGCACCACTAAAGAAACGGATTGCTAAAAGCCCGTTACCAGGTATTAGGCTCAAGAAGAGGAGAGTTTCAAAGACTCAGAATTCTCCTAGACGGAAAATCCTTGCCGACCCTCCACCCGCCATTGGAGAAACTTCAACCTCAGGTCCGACTATAAACCTCATACCGGCTGCTTCAAAAAAAGGAAAAGGGGAAGGTTTTTCGGGCACCTCCAAGTTCTCTTCCTTAGCCTGTGTGAGCTGGAACTGTCAAGGGATTGGAAACACCCTAACATTCCAGCGAATCAGTGAGTTTCGATCTCGACTCTCACCCAGTATCTTGTTTCTAATGGAGACCAAAAGCCAAGATGAAGCCCTCCTCCGCCTGTTTCAGAACAGTGACTTCTCTAACCATTTTCTGGTGTCACCGGAAGGACTGAGTGGGGGTTTAGCACTGTCTTGGAAGAACGATGTTCACCTTGAAGTTCTCTTTTCATCTGCAAATATAATTGATACTCGTATCACTTTCTGCAACCAAACTTCATTCATCTCCTTTGTTTATGGAGCTCCTAACCGTGCAAACCGACCGGTTTTTTGGGAAAAACTTAATGAGATTGGTTCTTTGCGTAAGGAAGCTTGGTTAATTACAGGTGATTTTAATGATTTGCTTGACAACTCTGAGAAAGTAGGAGGCCCCCCCCCCCCGATGGGAAGGATCCTTCCTTTCGTTTAGAAGCTTTGTCTCCCAGTTTGGTTTCTGGGATTTGCAACACTCTGGCAATTCTCTGTCCTGGCGAGGCACAAGATACAATCATTTCATTCAATCCAGACTGGACCGTGCGATGGGCAATGTAGACTGGGCTGAGCTGTACCCGTCAGGCAGATGTGAATACCTACGCTTTGAAGGTTCCGATCACCGGCCGATTGCTACGATTTTCGATGTTACAGTCCGTAGAAAGAGAGGTATCTTCCGCTTCGATCGCCGTTTGAAAGATAAGGAGGGAGTTCGATACCTGATTGAATCTAGTTGGAAGTCCCCATATCAGGAATCAGTAATCACGAAGCTTTGCAGGGTTCGACGCCAGATTGTAGAGTGGACCAAACAACAAAACACCAATAGTGTGACACTCATTAGACTTCTCCAGGAGGATCTGGAAGTGGCCCTCTCCTCCCCTTCTCCAGACTGTGACGTTATTGGTATGCTTACTAACCAACTGGAACTTGCTTATAAGGAGGAAGAGTTGTTCTGGAAACAGAGAAGTCGAATCCAATGGCTCAAAGAAGGAGACCGAAATACAGGTTTTTTCCATGCAGCCACAAGGAGCAGGCGAGCCGTTAATAAGTTTGCTGTTATCGAAAACTCCTTGGGCCAACCAGTCTTTAAAGAGGAGGAGATAGGGAAGGTTATAGCTACGTATTATGCAGAGATATTCTCCTCTTCGTCCACTAACTCTTTACAAATAGTAGAGGATGCTATTCTCCCGACAGTTTTACCGGAAATGAATACCAAACTAGTTACTCTACCAACAGATGAAGAGATTAAACAGGCAGTCTTTGCGATTCATCCGGACAAAGCCCCGGGTCCAGATGGCTTCTCTGCATCCTTTTACCAATCTTTTTGGGATATCATCAGTACTGCTGTATGTAGTGACATCCGTTCTTTCTTTAACACGAAGAAGTTACACCAAAGGCAAAATGAGACACATGTGAGGCTCATTCCCAAAATACAAAATCCACAGAAGGTGGCGGACTATAGGCCCATTGCGCTCTGCTCCACTCATTATAAGATCATTGCAAAGATCCTAACAAAGCGATTACAGCCTTTTCTGCCGTCCTTGATCTCGTGTCACCAAACAGCTTTTGTTCCGGGAAGGGCGATCTCGGACAATGTACTTATCACTCACGAAATTCTTCATAGCCTGAGGCGGTCAAGCGCAAAGGTCCGCTGTTCAATGGCCGTCAAAACCGATATGAGCAAAGCTTATGACATAATCGAATGAGATTTCCTCCGTGCAGTGCTAATCAAGCTTGGTTTTCATGAGGTATGGATTGCATGGATCATGGAGTGTGTCTGTTCAGTCAGTTACTCCTTTCTTCTGAATGGGGCGGCTTATGGTAGGGTTGTTCCCTCGAGAGGCCTGAGACAAGGAGATCCCCTCTCCCCCTATCTGTTCATTCTCTGCACTGAAGTTTTATCTGGACTTTGCCGTAAGGCACAATCGAATGGGGAATTGGTTGGCATCAAGGTTGCTCGCAACTGCCCAGCCATTAATCATTTGTTGTTTGCCGATGACACAATGTTCTTTTGTCAGACGGGTGCAGATAGTGTAATGGCACTTGTTTCCATTCTAAAACGATATGAAGAAGGATCGGGGCAGTGCATTAATCTAGCTAAATCAGCTATTACATTCTCCACAAGAACCCCATTAGCAGTCAAGTGCAGGGTCAAGCAGCAACTCCAGATACATAATGAAGGGGGAGTAGGTAAATATCTCGGTCTTCCTGAACATTTTAATCGCAGGAAGCGAGATATTTTTGCAAGCATTGTGGATAAAATTCGACAGCGAGCCCACAGTTGGACCACGCGCTTTCTCTCAGGTGCCGGAAAACAAGTGCTTTTGAAGTCAGTACTTGCTGCTATGCCAAGTTATACAATGTCCTGTTTCAAGCTGCCGGTGTCTCTATGCAAACAGATTCAATCTGTTCTTACTAGATTCTGGTGGGATGTGAATCCGGATACACGGAAGATGAGTTGGGTGTCCTGGAATAATCTTACACTACCTAAAGGAGCCGGGGGTTTGGGCTTCAGGGAGATTGAGAAATTTAACAATGCCATGCTAGCTAAATTAGCTTGGAGGATACTGAAGGACCCCTCCTCTCTCTTGGCGCAAACTCTCATTGGGAAGTATTGCTCTCATGCTTCTCTCCTGGACACTTCCCCCCCGGGTAATGCATCTCATGGTTGGAGAAGCATTCTCGTAGGCAGGGAATTACTACTTCAGGGCCTGGGCTGGATAGTTGGATCGGGCACCAACATTAGAGTCTGGCGCGATCCCTGGTTGTCATTGGCGTCCCCCCTGGTACCTATTGGTCCTCCCACTGAGGGATCCGCTAATCTATGAGTTGGTGTGGCTCCCTGCACCGTCCGGACAATACTCTGTGAAAACTGGGTATGCGATATCAAAGCTTTTCTCGCAAAAGGAGACACCAGATAACTTCAGTTGGAATCAGGGGGTGTGGCAAGTCAAAACATCTCCGAAACTGAAACATTTGCTCTGGAGAGCGATGTCCAATGCCCTCCCAGTAGGATCAGCCTTGGCGGCTCGCGGAATGGAGGTGGATACCTTGTGTAAGCATTGTGGGGCGACAGAAACAGAGCTTCATATTTTCTTTCACTGCCCGGTTGCGAAGGAGGTCTGGGAGTTGGCACCAGTGCTCTTTAAGCCACCCCCTCAGCAAATAAACTCTGTAAGCTCCCTCCTCAGCTGTTGCAGGAAAATGGTTAACCTCCCACCCACGGGACTGGCTTTAACCCCGCTGTACCCTTGGATCTTATGGTTCCTCTGGAAGAACCGTAATCAATTGCGATTTGCTAATAAAACTTTCTCTGCAAAGGAAACTATCCTAAAATGTGTTCAGGAAGCTCGTTGTTGGCGAGTTGCACAGGAGCTAAAGGAACCCAGCGCTCGAACAGTATCCAAAACACATATTTCTATGGTTCCGGAGACCACCCAGAGAACGTCAACTGAGACCCGGTGCTTCTCTGATGCAGCATGGGATTGTCTCTCTAGGCGCTGTGGTTTGGGTTGGCATTTCAGAGATCCGTTTGGAGTTGACTTCCTCCACTCCTCTTCAAACCTTCGTCTTGTTTCTTCGGCCCTGGTGGCAGAAGCTCTGGCGGTCAAAACAGCTCTACTTAGTGCTGTCTCCTCAGGTATCCGTATTTTAGTCTGTTACTCAGACTCTAAGACGTTGATCTCTCTGCTACAGTCTCATGAATCTGTGGTGGAAATTTTCTCTGTTCTCTTTGATATTCGAGCTTTATGTAGCTCTTTTGACTCTATCTGTTTTAAATTTGTTCCTCGACTTGGAAATGCCGTAGCTGATACAATTGCAAAATCTGCTCTTTTGGCTGTAAGCTCCCCTGTTTATGGGTGAGTATTGCTTATCTTATGAAAATGATGGTTTGATCAAAAAAAAAAAAAAAGTACATAACCAATGTACAAAGTGACTCATTTTCCATGCACTAGAGTTCTAATAATATTAAACGATAATCTGAAATGATGCTATTCACATAATTGTCAATACAGCTTTCAAGTGGTTAAAACCAACATTGTAATGAATAATGTCATATTACAGTGCAATATGCAAATTACATGTACATATACTTTTAAGAGAATCCAACCAATGTTACTCTGTCAGGTAAGAGAGAGAAGATCATGAAAACCAAAAACATCACACGAATTAGTGTTCTTCCATGATCTATTTATAAGGTTTCAGTATCTCCTTATATAGTGATGTGAAAAAAAAGACAACCAATTAATTAGTCAACTGCTTTAGAATGGTTGGGCAAAGAGGCTTCACCAGGTTCGGAGTGTTCATGGTTATGATCATGATCATGGTGATGATGGTAGTGATGGTTGTTTCTTCATCTTCTTCGCTGTTGTTCTCATCAAAGGGTTTCTGTTTGTGAAAGATAACATTTCTTTGAACTCTTCTTCTGCATGAACTCGTTATCGACGGTCCCGTTTTTCCATGAAACTTTCTTTTTCTTCCTGTTCAACCGAAGCACCAATCTTTCTGTGGATTGTGACTGAGAAACAGGGGTTCTAAGATAACAGATGTTGTCGATGAAGAAGAAGGCCTGGTCGCTGTGCTCATCGCTCAAAATGTAGCTTTTGATATCTGCGATGGGAGACAAAAAGACAAAAAAAAATGATCAATTTTTAGCTCTAAAGACTTGTTGTTTTAAATTCAGTAAACCAACATCTCACAAGGAACAAGAACATAAAAGGTTAGTTCTGAAAAGTAACGACAACATGCTTAAACCTAAAGAATGGTAAGAATTACTCATCAAGTGAGATGGCAATAAATAGCAAGAGCTATAAAACACAAATTGCAGTTTCACAACAGACAAAACAATTTAAGCCAACAAGATTTATAAAATAGCACCAGTAGTTTGGTTTCTGAAAAGATTATTGGATTCAAAAACAGAGATTTTATGAAAGAAGTCTCAAACTGATTAATAGAAAGAAAGCTAACACAAAGATCAAAGGTATTACAAAAGAATGAAAACATATAAAACATAGTGAAAACACGATGATACAAATGAATAATCAAAGTCTAACTAAATTAGTCAAGATGAGGTATAAACAAGTCATATGAAATGTTAAAGGTTGGTCTTTTATATTTCTTGTAAACATCTTCCATTAGAAATTGTAACTTTAAATTCGATTGACCAAACAAAAATTCGTGGATCAATCAAGAACAAACAAAGGCTATGAAGGTTGTCTCTCTCTCAAGAGAACCTTAGAAAAATTTAGGGTTTCAATCTTCTTGATCGTCGTCAGCTAACAATCAAATAGCAAACCATCTTCATTAAGATCTAAACTTAATCACTTAAAATTCTATGAGAGTTTGTCAGAGGAAAACAACTTATAAACACAAATCTAATTTAATTTTCTTCATCGAAAATATTAAATTGAGCACCAAAATAGCCAAATTCTATAGGGTAAACCAAAAATTAAACTTTAAAAATTAGAATAAATCTCAAAATTCAAAAAAAAAAAAAAATCATAAGAATCGAAACATAAACAATTACGCGTATAAAATCTTGCAAAACAATTTCTGCAGATTGTTTATAAACCTTGCAAAATATAAACACAAGAACCCACATTAAGCAAAAAAATTAAACACACAATGAAATCATGTTTACATGTAATCATGAAAAATATACACGGATATCATCATTTTTAAACCAAATATACACGTTTATGCAGAACGTATACCAATCTCTCCAACTAATGCAACAAAAAAAATTGGATGTCTACACATATTAGATGGAACACATCCGAGAAACAAGTTTATGGATCATACGAACAAAAAGAAAATGTGAAAACGTTTTTGTTATACCTAATTAAATAAACATTCTATCATCGAAAGAGACCCCTCAACTTCAATCAAATGCACACACTAGCTTGCATATATTGACATTAACAGAGTATGTAAACATGAGATAATTTAGATGCTTTGAACACGTTCAATGAGGGTTTGATTGATTGATCAGTCTTATGTCTTGATTCTGTGAATACACAGATATAAAATCCCGTCCCTTGGAACTATAAGTTGAACCTATTTATTGCATATACACAGTGTATATAATTTTAGGTAGTTATGCTATTCACTAAGATTATATATAATCAAAATTTGATAAAGCAAGACAAGGAAATTTGCTCACTTCAAATTTCTGTTTGCTCTGGATTTAGTAACATTTCAAAGTAGCCACATATTCTTCCTCATTGTTCATGATATCTGAGATGTCTACAAGAAAGAAACTAAAGAACTAATATAAGTAGAAAACATTTAAAACAAAAAACAAATTTACAAAATAACGAAAGTCTATTATAACACATTGAAATTCTCATTAATTTGAATATTCCGTACAATAGCCAATTGTTCTTACCATAACTATTTCTAAACAGTTTCCAAGCTTGGATATAAAGAATTTCAATTTACAAATTATAGAATGCTTAATTTTTTTTTTTTTTGTCATCCATTTTGATTAGCATGAAAGCCCAATGAGCAGAAGTATAATAGTGTTACGAATGCCCAAATCCCATCATAACATCTTTCATCAATATGAGCCCAATCTTATCTACCCACTATAATGATAAGATACAAAGAAAAAGAGCAACGTGTTAACATATGAGATGAGGTGGAAAAAAAAAGCCGTGCGGAAGATCTAAGATCAACAAGAGCTCAGCCGCTGGACATTATCAAAACACCATTGCATGTTCCTTTCGCAGAACCCGCCGACGCCAATTAAATCAAGCTTCATGTATCACCTTTAGATAAAAACCAAACAAGCTCTAACCAACCTTCAAAGGGAGACTCCATCTCATAAGCCTCAGCCATTGCACAAAGAGACTTAGCAACGGGATATTAATCCCGAGAAGACAGCAAAGATATTAATCCCTCCTAAGGATAGAGTCGAGTTCGGTGAAAAATACATAAGATCGATTGAAGAGAAGGGTCGAATTGGCTTAGGCGGAGGAGATGATGGTATCGAAGACAAGAAGAAGAATCGGTGAAGAGAAGGCGGTGGTGGCGATAATACTAATTAAGGATTTTGGTTTCGTTTTTTTTTTTAATGGTCAACCATTTCATTTTTTTATTAAAAAAGCCTGGGCCCAGATAAATGAAGAAGGTCCTAATGTTTATACTTAATGAGCAAAAATGAGTTTATAAACAATTTAATTATAGTGATCAAAGTTTTTATTACCATTAATAAAAAAATTAGTTTATATTATATTTTTTAATTTATATTTATCTTTTTTAAAAATAGATTAGTTAAAATAATTTAGATAAAAGAAAAATATAGATTGGTTAAAATAATTTAGATAAACTTAACATTTACAATTATTAAGATAATTTAGATACACTAAAAATGTAGATTAGTCACGTTCAATAATAAAATTCATAATAATTTTGTTTTTATTTTTAAAGGATTTTTTATAAGAATATTAATCTTAAAACATATAAATTGTAAAAAGCAAACAAAAGTTTATAACAAATAAAACAAAAATTAATTAATTATAAATATTCAGGTCCGCACATATGCATATACACTCCTAAAGATAAGCAAAGTCAAATATGGTCTGGACGCTTCCCGCATTCCTAATTGGGTTACACCCTTTGGATATTAGTCCAAAAATTTCTATAGCGCACTACTTCTATTCATCTCTAGATGTTAAACGAATCATGGTTAAAGTCCTTGTCTGAACTACAAGTGTCTTGTTGTGGCCAGCAACATACAAGTTTTCGAAACCTCGAGAGAGTTATGGAAACATTAGTCGGATTGGCTTGATGAATTTTGTCGTTCTTCAAGTGAGGTCAGTTAACTGTTTTGAATGGGTTGTGAGATGTCAAGTCTCAGTGTTTATCCTCTGGACTATTTTCTCGAAATATGAGTGTTTGTTGGTATATGTAATTTTTCCGGTGAGAACAATCAACGGTTTTTGGATGGGTTGTGAGATGCCAAGTCTTAGTGTTCATTTTCCGAACTGTATCCCAGAATAGGAAGTTTGAGAGAGTTGCGGGAGTATATAGACATATACGGACCCACTACCCCTTTTTTTTGGAGGGGTAGCTGAACTCGTTTTTTAGCCGAGCTGCCTACGTACCCCGTTGAGAAATGGATCAAGCCACCTATAGTTCCGTTTTTTTTCTCCCCATTTTTTTATAATCCTTGATTGGTCTTAGGAAATGAAATCGTCTTTAGTAAGTTCGGTTGTTCCAAGGGTGCCTTCTTGGGCAGACGTCGTTGCTGGATCCTCGGGAATGACTTCCTCTTTTCTGGGCTGTTTTTTTTTTTTGATTTCTCGTCTTTGTTGGTTTTAGATGCCTTGGGGTGCGGCTCGATGCTTATGTCTGACTTCTTGCGCTTCGGGTTATCTTTCGGCGGGGTCGTTAGGCATCTGAGCTTATGCTGGGCCAATAAGCAGATCCGCGATTCCTTTTGGTTTCCCCAGACCATCTTAATTTCGTCTACGTTGATGGGATGGCACACATCGAGTTGATCCACAGGGTTCCCATTATGACATTGTAGATTGCGGGATGGTTGGCCACCGAGAAATCCACAATCTTCGTGATTCTGCCGGCATGGACCGGAAGTCGGATCGTTCCGTCCGACATGGTTACCTCTCCGGTGAACCCGGTCAGCGATCTCGGGTTGGGTTTTACGTTGGAAAAATTGACACCCATTATTTGGAGTGCTTCCCAGAATATCACGTCCACTGAACTTCCCGTGTCAATCAAGACTCGGGAAACATCGCAGTTATTAATGACTAATTTCACCACTAGAGGGTCATCGTGGGGTTTATCAAGTCCTTCGGCGTCATTTTCTTCGAAAGTGATCAGGTCATCGTCAAGGGTAATTGGCTCTTGCGGATTTGACTTTTTATCTCCTCTTCGCTGAAAAGCCTTTATAGACGCGACCGTGTCTCGGCAGTACTGAGAGGCTCCCATGATCATGTTGACTTTTCTCCGGTTACTTGTGGGAGACTCTTCGTCGGACCTCCTTCCTCTATTTGGTGCCTCCTCGGTCGGCTTTCGAGGACGTTCTTCATCAGGCTGGTTGTCCTGCGTCTCAACATTTCTTTCTGTTGCCTCGAGGCTCTCCATAGTTACCACGTCTCCGAAATCTTCTGTCAAGAATTTGGCTGCGAGTCTTCTTGCGATGGTTTTGAAATTTACGGTCGAATGACCAATGGCTTGGTGGAAATCACAAAAAGCTTTTTCGTAGAAGCCCATGCTGCGGGTCCAAATGTTCCACGATCTTCGTCCGCGTCCAGATCCGCCGGATGATCTCTGTGCTTACTTGGTAATTATGCGCTCCACCGGCGTTTGCACCTTCGTGGTTGATGTACCTGCTACTGCGCCCGCTTCGCCTTTCGGCCGGTATGTTGGATGGTTGATTTGGCATCCTGGTTGCATGCTTCGATGGGTGATGTATCTTTGTTAGGACCTTCATCTCTTCTTTGTGGACAACGAAGTTTGGAGCGCGGTGGAAGCGAGACTAGAACCATAGGGACTTCTTCAGGACGTCAAGTGCGACTTTATCGCTCAAACCGTCGACTTTAGACACTATTACCATGAATCTCTCGATGAAATCTCTTATACTTTCTGTTGGCCCTGGGGACAGAGAGTAGAGGTCTATGTCAGACGTCGATCGACTTATGAACAGAGAGTAATGCTTCAGGAAAGCAGTAGATAGTTGATCGAAGTTGATTGAATCTCTTTTTAATCAGGAGAACCACATCAAAGTTAATCCTTACAAATGTTCAACGAAGAGGAGGCAGAAGCCAACATCTATTTTTTCGCTTTTGAACCGGGCTCGACCCATGGCGATCAAAAAAGCAATGCGAGCTATTGGATCTGACATCCCGTCATAGAATGGAATCCGGACTTTTTCGGGATCGAAAGGATTCACATCCGTGATTAAGGATGTGAACGGGATCATCTGGGTTTCTTCCACGACCCGATCAATCTCTGGGGCTGCGTTGATGGCCTGGTGGACCTGGGAACACACTATCTTCATCTCGCTTTGTGTGAGGGCGAGCTGGGCTCTGAGCTCGGCCATTTTGCTTTTCTAACTTGCAGAGAATGGCACTATGTCTGGTCGGCATACTATTCCTTGCTCCTCGGTGCACCGTTGTTGCTCTACCCAGAGTATGTTTTCCTCATCTTCGGTGAGCAATCGCACCTCGTCTTCCGTCTCATTTCCATCTTGGCCGGTTTTATCCTCTAGGGTTTTGGTTTGCCCTCTTTTTTCTTCTCCAGTTACCATTGATGTAGGTCGATCGGCGTATTGTCCGGTGGTGTTCTTTTGTTGCAGCTGTGGCGGCCCGGAAGGGTCCACCCTTGTCCTGATTGGGGTTTGCTCACTCCTCGAGGTCCCTCTCGGTGTTATTGCTTGCGGCGAGAATCTAAGACACCTTGTGATGGGAATCAGGACACGGACTACACCTCCGGACCAGACACAGGAGCAATGGGTCCGCGGATGGAGGTTGGCCAGAGCAGTACGGGAACCATCGACCGTGGTACGGGAACCATCGACCATGGTACGGGAACCATCGACCGTGGTGCGGGAACCAACGACCGTGTCGTCTACCGTATCGACCCGAAGCGACCCGGAAATGAGCTGAGGAAGGATCTTCGACCGAATGACCGAATCCTTCGTCCTAGAGTTCAGAACTCACACCCAAGTGACCAAGAAAATGAGAACAGTCGAGTCAGAAAGGCCTTGGTACGGGGGAAATCGGAAGTTGGTTGGGAAACCCCTTTTCTCGGTCATGAAGCACAGCCGGAACTGTTGGACTGTGGGTCGGACGTGTCCAAAGGACCCTTCACCAAAAACAAGCTCGGGAAACTTCAGACTCAGGTTCAATCGATGGTTCAGGAACTCGGACTCAGGCTGGAACAGGAAGATGAACTACACAGACCGGCTTGGTGGACAGTGATTCATGTTATCGCGACTGAGTAGCTCAAGGGTCATGCGCTTGGAAGCTTAAGAGACATTTGACTAGTCAACTCGCTAGTCAAACTAGTTAAATTCTAAGTCTAGTTTTCTGTACTCTCTTTATTGCTTTGACTAAGAAAACCCTATAAGTACCTTTCAATTCGAATTCAATAAAAAAACTTTGATCTTTTTACGAACTTCTTGTTCTTGTGAGAATCCAGCAAATTCTCTCTGTTCTTTAGGACAGCCTACTGTCGGTAAGGGTTACTTCCGCAGTGATCCTCCCAAGGACGTCGTGGTGGGTCATATCCACGGTCCAAAGGAGAGGGAATAATAGAGGCCTTCCGCATCCTCTAACGGTCCCTATCATCCATCGTAAACCGTAAGTGCTAGTAGCCTTCGGTCCAAGAACTATCCAACGCGGTACCACCCGAAGTGCCTTTCCTGGACGGGAATTCTATCAAGTGGTATCAGAGCCGCTTCTGGTTGGTACCATCAAATTCCATCTTCTCATCTCCTCCAAATTTCTTTTCGTATTCTAAAAAAAAAAAAAAAAAAAAAAAAAGAAAAATTCTTATCTGTCTATCTATTCTAGCTAGCTGAGCCAACCAAGTGAATATATATATATATATAGATCCAGGAGAAATCGGATCTGGCTATCTGTTTCTTGGCTGGAACCGCTTATCGATTGGTTTGGACTGTCTGTTCAGAACATTGAGAAACTAAGCTGCGAGTGATCCTAAGTGAGAACCAAACACCCAAGAGTTAAACACCTTTGTTTATCTAACTTGTGTGTTCAGTGTGTTCTAGGTACACCAGATGTCCAGGAGTGAGAGAGACCTGACCGAAGTTGGCCTGACCAACGAGCAACTAACTTATCTTAATGAGCATTTTATTCAGGTTATGAATGCTGGGTTGGAAGGAATCCACAAGAGGCTAGACAGAGTACAAGAGGATCAACAGGACCGGCAAGTTCACGCCTCAAGGAGAAACCGGACCAGAGGAAGAACTCAACCTACGGATGAGGAAGATGAAGAAGACGGGCGAGCTGAAACTCGTTCCATTCAGCCTAGGAGAGGCCGGAGAGTGCGAGAGGAGGAAAACCCTTTCGCTAGAAGGGCGTCCGATGATAATATTGGGGGACTCCAGTTGGAGATTCCATCATTCTTAGGCAAGAACGACCCTGATGCCTATCTTGAATGGGAAAGGAAGGTAGAGCTTACCTTCAATTGCCAAAACTTTTCTGAAATCAAGAAGGTAAGACTAGCCGCCTCTAAGTTTGGGGGCTATGCGATTAATTGGTATGACCAGGTAGTAGCTTTGAGAAGAAGGACAGCCGAGCCTCCTGTAGCTACTTGGGATGAACTAACGTTACTAATGCGAAAACGTTATGTTCCTAGTCATTATCACAAGGAACTTCACCAGAAGTTGAGACGTTTGACCCAGGGAACCAGGAATGTGGAGGACTACTGCCAGGACATGGAAATGTTGATGCTGAAAGCCGATATTGAAGAAGATGATGAGGCGACCATGGCCAGGTTTCTGTCCGGCCTCAACCGCGAGATCATGGACCGGATGGAGCTACATGAATTCGAGAGTGTGGAAGAGATTCTCCATAAGGCTATTCTCATCGAGCAGCAGGTCAAGAGGAGGGGATATTCCAAGCCGACTTACCCTCCTAGGGCTAGCTATCAGGCCGCGACCTCCACAAAGCCTGCTCCGCAAGAAAGGGGTACAGTCTCGAATCAAAACCAAGTTTCTTTGTTTAAAACTAACCCTCCATCTCAGTTTGAAAAAGGCAAAACCATGGACTCCACGAGCAGGGCTAGAGACATTCGCTGTTTTAAGTGTCAGGGTTTGGGACACTACGCGAACAAGTGTCCGAATCAGAGAGTGATGATTCTCCTTGAGAATGGTGAGGTCAAATCGGAAGAAGAGAAAGAGGACACCGGGCCAATCTTCGATAAGGAGGAAGAGCCACTCGATCTCCCTGTCTAGGACCAGCTGTTGGGCACCAGGCGCACCCTTAGCCTGCAAACACGAACCGACGATTCAGAGCAGAGAGAAAACCTTTTTGCACTCACGATGCATCGTGTAAGGCAAGGTATGTTCTCTAATCATAGACGGAGGAAGCTGCACTAATGTAGCTAATGTTTCCCTTGTCAGGAAACTCGTACTACCCACACGACCGCACCCTCGACCCTTTAAGCTGGAATGGCTGAACGAGGATGGGGAACTACAGGTCAAGGAGCAGGTCATGATTCCTTTGACCATCGGGAGGTACACCGACGAGGTGGAGTGCAACGTGCTACCCATGGACGCGAGCCACATACTTCTTGGACGACCTTGGCAGTTCGATAAGAAAGCAGTCCATGATGGCTTTGCCAACCGACACTCCTTCGACTATGACGGGAAGAAGATCTACTCCAACCGAGGTGCACCAAGACCAGCTTCAACTACGGGCTAGCCGAGAGCTTGACAAGAAAGGAAAGGCCCCAGTTAAAGAAACCAGCCTTCTGATCAAACCTAACCAGATAAGGAAGTCTCACACTTCACGAACCCAGTATATCTTGTTAGCTTTTCAAGATAAACTAACGGCTACTAACCCTCCACCGGAGATTCCGAGTGAGTTGAAGAAATTGTTGGACAGGTTTAAGGATGTGTTTCCCGAAGAGAACCCCAGTGGTCTACCACCTATTTGTGGGATCGAACATCAGATAGACCTAATCCCTGGAGCATCACTGCCGAACCGACCGGCCTACAAGACTAACCCTGTAGAAACCAAGGAACTGCAAAGGCAAGTGGAGGAGCTCTTGGATAAAGGCTTCATCCCGGAGAGTTTGAGCCCGTGTGCCGTGCCAGTTTTATTAGTCCCGAAGAAAGATGGCTCCTGGAGGATGTGCGCGGACTGCCGAGCCATCAATAATATCACAGTTAAGTATCGCCACCCCATCCCTAGGCTAGATGACATGCTAGACGAGTTATATGGGTCTAGAATCCTTTCTAAGATAGATCTTAGGAGCAGGTATCATCAGATTAGGATGAAAGAGGGGGATGAGTGGAAGACGGCCTTCAAAATGAAGCAAGGGCTTTATGAATGGCTGGTCATGCCATTCGGTCTGACCAATGCACCCAGTACCTTCATGCGTTTGATGAACCATGTGCTTAGGTCATTTATAGGAGAGTTCATAGTGGTCTACTTCGATGATATTCTGATATATAGCCGTAGCATCTCAGATCATGTACAACATTTAGGCCAGGTCTTAGAGGTCCTTAGGAAGGAACGTTTGTTTGCTAACATGGCCAAGTGTACTTTTGGAACGGATAATCTGGTCTTCTTAGGATTTGTTGTAGGAGCAGATGGCATCCGCGTGGATGAAGCCAAGGTCCAGGCCATCCGAGACTGGCCAAGTCCCAAGACCGTGGGAGAGGTCAGGAGCTTCCATGGTGTAGCCGGGTTCTACAGGAGATTCGTACATGATTTTAGCACAATCGCAGCTCCCCTGACCGAGGTGATCAAAAAGGACGTTGGGTTTAAATGGGGTTCTGCACAAGAGGAAGCTTTCCAAACTTTAAAAGGGAAGTTAACTAACGCCCCGTTACTTGTTTTGCCTAACTTTCTTAAGGCATTTGAGATCGAATGCGACGCCTCAGGTATTGGAATTGGTGCTGTTCTTATGCAGGAGGGAAAGCCATCGCCTATTTTAGTGAGAAGCTGGGAGGAGCTACTCTCAACTAAGCGACCTACGACAAGGAACTATATGCGCTTGTGAAGGCTCTCCAGACATGGCAGCACTACCTCTGGCCGAAGGAGTTCATCATCCACACTGACCATGAGTCACTGAAGCATCTCAAGGGTCAGCAGAAGCTTAGCACTTAGCAAGAGGCATGCCCGGTGGGTAGAGTTTATAGAGACGTTTCCGTATGTCATCAAGTACAAATAAGGTAAGGAAAATGTCGTGGCAGATGCTCTGTCCCGCAGGTACACCCTTCTCTCTACACTTGGAACCAAACTTTTGGGATTTCAGTTCATTAAGAACTTGAATAACACCGACATGGACTTTAAGATTCCCTATTTGGCTAGTGTTAGACATGCGCTCGGTAAGTACCATCGAATGGAAGGATTCCTGTTCTATGATAACCGGCTTTGTCTACCTAACTGTTCTTTGAGGGAATTGTTCGGCAGGGAAGCCCATGGAGGCGGACTGATGGGACATTTTGGACCAGTCAAGACTCTCAAGGTCCTACAAGACCACTTCTATTGGCCGGGCCTACGGAAGGATGGACCATTCTCTGTTCTCAAGCGCTTACATGATAATGCCTATCAGATAGATCTCCAAGGTAAGTACGATGTGTCTACAAGCTTTAACGTCTCTGACCTATCTCCTTTTGTGGCAGATGATCCGGATTCGTGGACAAATCCTTTTCAAGAGGAGGGGAATGATGGGAATCAGGACACGGACTACACCTCCGGACCAGACACAGGAGCAATGGGTCCGCGGATGGAGGTTGGCCAGAGCAGTACGGGAACTATCGACCGTGGTACGGGAACCATCGACCGTGGTACGGGAACCATCGACCGTGGTACGGGAACCATCGACCGTGGTACGGGAACCATCGACCATGGTACGGGAACCATCGACCGTGGTACGGGAACCAACGACCGTGTCGTCTACCGTATCGACCCGAAGCGACCCGGAAATGAGCTGAGGAAGGATCTTCGACCGAATGACCGAATCCTTCGTCCTAGAGTTCAGAACTCACACCCAAATGACCAAGAAAATGAGAACAGTTGAGTCAGAATGGCCTTGGTACGGGGGAAATCGGAAGTTGGTTGGGAAACCCCTTTTCTCGGTCATGAAGCACAGCCAGAACTGTTGGACCATGGGTCGGATGTGTTCCAAGGACCCTTCACCAAAAACAAGCTCGGGAAACTTCAGACTCAGGTTCAATCGATGGTTCAGGAACTCGGACTCAGGCTGGAACAGGAGGATGAACTACACGGATCGGCTTGGTGGACAGTGATTCATGTTATCGCGACCGAGTAGCTCAAGGGTCACGCGCTTGGAAGCTTAAGAGACATTTGACTAGTCAACTCGCTAGTCAAACTAGTTAAACTAGAAATCTTTTTCCCCCGCGCACGCGCGGAGGAGTGTTTGTATTTTTGATATTTTTAATTTTTTACTTTCTTTTCATTTTTTTATCATTAATTTTTAATCATAATTAATTGCAAGATTTCGTTCATTTTGATGATTACTTATTTTTATAATTTTTAATCTTTATATATTTTCAGTCATTACTCTTGATCATTAGCTTTTTATCCGTCAAAATCTTCAGTTGTTATAGTTGAGATTCTGTTTCCCATCTCATTTTATTGTATCGAATATGTAAAGTTGTTGAATCTTTGGTTTTTATCATTTTTTGGATAATACCTCTAAAACTCTAATCATGCGATAATTTTGCATTTGCATTCTATAATTGAAATAAAATCTTCCTTTATTCATCACCAAATAATCTAACTTTAAACTCATCAATGTGAATGTTAGTAGGGAGTTGTAAATTTTTTAATTTTTTTATGGTAGTTAGCTGGTTTATTTGTAGTTTTTTTTAAAAATATTGTAACTCTTGTGGTAACTTAAGGAGGCTTTTGGTACTTTTTTTTTTCTTGATTCTATATCGATGCATCACAGATTGGGCATTGTATCATTTCATTATTTTTTTTTAAATTACTTGTTGATGCTTTAAGTGAATCTTCTTTGCAGATGTCTATATTGTTTTGAATATAATAGTTTTTATTAATCATTTATTAATAATTCTGAAAAATGTGTATCTAAAATGTTAAATTAAGTATTACTTATAGAGGTAGACACATATCGAATAACTGTCAAATCCGTTATTTTTACTTTTTAGATCCCTATCATTTGTTTTGGCTAAATGGTTTCTTATGTCTTTTTTTTTAAAATAGTTTTTAGGTGTTTTTTTTTATGTTTTTTAGGTAGGAATTTTTTTATTTATGATAATCTTTTTTGTTTAAATTTTATAAAATATCTATTAGATGTAATTTATCCTTATCATCGATTATTTTTTTATATATATATTTAGCTTGAATTTGTCTTTTTGTCATCTTAAATATAATATTATTTTTTCTCATTGTGTTTGTGGATAATATTTTTCATCTACTGATTTTGTAATTTTAATTTTTATAATTCTGACCGTTTGATTTTCTTAAGCATATTATTTGAATCCGCGCATACGCGCGAGATAGTTCGTATTTGTTTTATTTTCTTATGTTTTTATTATTTATTTTCTTTTATTATTTTCCCCTTTTAATCAATTATCTGTTTTTAATCATAATTAATCGTTTTATTATGTATAATGTTTTACTTTATCTGTTTTTTTGGCTCATCATTAATTTTTTTTGTGGTCATTTTACATTTACAATTTAATTTATTTTTCATATTTTTGTAAATTTATTTGAAGATAGTTATATGTTTTTGTCGTAACTTATTTGTGTGGATAGATAAATATTTATATTGAAATTAAGGCTGTCTTTTTTTCTCTCGAAATCTTTCTATTTATACTTTTTGTCCTTTTTTCTACAAACTCAATACCATTGTGTATTTGTATTGTATTCTTTGAAGATATTATTTGTTTTTTTGTATCATTTAACATTAAAATATTTTAAAATATCAAATGCTGATTATGTGTTATTGGGCTGGTTTTTTTTTTTTATTATAACTCATCTATATTAAAAATAAAATGGCTAACACATCTACAATTTTCAATCTATAAATATATTATCTAAAATAAATATATATCAGAAAAATCAAATTTGAAAAGTTAAGCAAATTTGTATACTTGCGGGGTAATTTGTATTTATTTCTTTTTCATGTGTTTTTATCATTTGTTTTGTTATTGTTCTTTTTTCTCTTTTAATTAATTATCTGTTTTTAATTATATTTAATCATATTATTATGTATAATGTCTTACTTCATTTATTCATAACTCAATCATCTATTTATTTTTTATAATTATACATTTATATTTTTATTTGTTTTTCCTATTTTTGTAAATTTATTTGAATGTATTCTTTATATTTTTTTCATAATCTAGTGACAAACAAATGATTTAGTGGGTGTGAGATTAAGATAAATAATTTTGTGGAGAAGAGAAATTGTTTGTGGACAAGACTTATACAATTATTGGGCTTTTATAAAGATTCTCTTTAGAGAAATATTTAGACAAACATTAAATAACTCTCAGAAAAAAAAGACAGGTGTCAACAAAGGAAACCTGACGTGGCGCTCTATATGGAGAGAAAACTCTCCTTTTATAAAGTAGATTCTAAGTCTAGTTTTCTGTACTCTCTTTATTGACTAAGAAAACCTTATAAGTACCTTTCAATTCGAATTCAATAAAAAAAACTTTGATCTTTTTACGAACTTCTTGTTCTTGTGAGAATCCAGAAAATTCTCTCTGTTCTTTAGGACAGCCTACTGTCGGTAAAGGTTACTTCCGCAGTGATCCTCTCAAGGACATCGTGGTGGGTCATATCCACGGTTCAAAGGAGAGGGAATACTAGAGACCTTCCGCATCCTCTAACGGTCCCTATCAATCCATCGCAAACCGTAAGTGCTAGTAGCCTTCGGTCCAAGAACTATCCAACGCAGTACCACTCGAAGTGCCTTTCCTGGACGGGAATTCTATCACCTTGCTCCGAAAGTTCGGCGGGTTTGCTCCGAGACTCTTTGCGGGGGAACGTTCCTGGTTCGGCTCTCCTCCCGGATTGTCTCCAATTGATGAGTCACTGTGCCGTTGAGTTTCTCCTGCTCGGCCTGCCGCTCCAGGAGTGTGGCTAGCATCGTCTTCAGTTCGGTCATGGAAACTGATACAATCCCCGGAAGGATCACTCAATGTCGGATCGAAGGGATATGAACCGTAGAGGCTACTAGCACTCACGGAGCTGATTATGGATTGAGGGGAGCATCAAAGGGTGTGGAAGACCATTGATATACCCAACTCCAATGGCCGAGGATATGACGCACCACGACACTAAGAGAGGATGTTGCTGGAAGTAACCCTTAACCAAGCATCATAAAATGTTCACAAGGAACAGAAGGTAATCACTCTCTAAAAACACAAGTTTTAAAATCAAAAGAAGTCTGAATATTATTATGGCATGCAAGCCTTATTTATAGGTTTTGCAATTGGTAAAAACTAGAAAGATTGTGTGGAAAACAATGCATATGAAATAGAAAAGAAGATTAAAAATAAAGTCTGGTCAAATATGACCCTTCAGATCCACATGCATTGCTAGGTGTCCCTTGGGCTACCAGCTGCATGGTCCATGGCCATGGCCAGTGAGTCAGTCGGTGTTGCCGAGAAATGAGTAGGTTCGATCATCTTTGGTTTCTCCTCGAGCCAAACTGATTCAATCTCGCTCAATCCATTTATCTCGCCAAATTGGTCGGTACAGATACTCTTTGGGTTGAGCAAAGTACTCATCTGGTTGTGCCTTCAAAAGAAAATTCAATCCGGATCGTACCGGGTTATGGTCGCCTTGATCAAGAACTGCGCACTCTTGACCATCTCCAACTCAAACACAGTTCATGGGCATTCTGACATGAACCAATTGCTCCTTAAGTGTGTTTGGTCGGATGAAACCTTCTCCACATGTTGATTTGAAACCGGATTCTTCATGGTCCATCTTGAGCTCCATGGTTTTGGTCTGGTCCGGGTGCTTGGTTTATGGCATGTGCTGGTCAGGATTACATCATTCCCTCCCTCTTTTACAGGATTCGTCCTCAAATCTGAAACATGAAAAGGAAATGAATTAGTTTTAAAGGATTCAGAAAACAAACATGGCTCACCTTGGGTGTGGTCCGGCTGGAAAGTCTGGGGACACTCATCCTTGTTTTTGTCATGAACATCAAGTTCACTAGTGTTCTGAGTCAACCATGCCTTGCCTGATTGAACTTCATTCTGCTTTCCCTGCATTAGCACGGAACTTTCAAACGCCAAGTTATATGTGCTAAAAACACAAGCTCTTAAGTGATCAAACAAGGCATTCCAGTTTAAAACACTTTCCAAATCTTTTTTATGAAGATCAAAACATTTTTTGTGTTCTACAAACTTTTTAAGGCTCAAAATCAGGTTGTAAATGCCTTTCTCTTCAACACAAAACGTTTTTGATCTGACCTAGAAGAGTTAATCAAACTTTCACAAACAGAGTTTGAAACACAAAATTTTTTAACTACTTCAAGACCAAATTGTTTCTCTTCTTCAGATGTGACCAAAACAAACAAGCTATAAACTGACTCATTCCAACTAAAGTTCTTACCGCGAGTGTTGCAGTTGCTTAGGAATGGACTTGGTACACGTTCAGCTGCTGCTTCTTTCACTACATTCAGCACCAAGTTCCTTGATTCTTCATCATCAACCTGAAAGTTCAAATCACTTATACTCGGAGATGTTGGTTGCAAATAGGTTAGTTTTAGGCAAGTCTCTTGACTTTCAAGCACACAGTCATATTGAGAAGATGGAGGAACAATCTTATCCTCGTAAAACGTTCACACTCCAACAGCTCATCATCATTTTCATCAAAGATTGGTAAAGAATCTGAAAAATCTTTTTGCTGTTGTGTGTTACTTTCAGCTTTACCTTTGGGTTTTGGACTGATGAATATTGGTTTGTTAACTCCAGTGCTAAGAGACTGGTGTGAGTTTTTGCTCTCCCTCATGTTGTTACTCACGGCCTCAAGTGTTTTCATCATTTGCTCCTCCAAGTCATCACAAATCTTATGGCTGTCAAACCAGTTTTGAAGTCTGCTTGGATCACCAAGGTTGTTGTCTTGACCTGCTTCATCTCTGGCCGGTTGTGATTCCTCTATGCCTCTCTAATTAGGCCTTTCGAGTGGTCTCTTTGGTCGTAGTTTTTCGTGCACACAATTGAATTTGTAAAGACCAAACTTGTACTCATTTCTTGAAATCGGTTTCTTATTGTCCAATAAGGCTTTATGTGGAGACTTTAAAACGCCTTGTTGTGGGATCTGCTCCTTGCTACTTCTTCTTTTAAGGTTAAACATTGTATAACCTGAAAACAAGAAAAAACAAATCAAAGCAACAAAAATCTCACAAGTGTTTGTCTCTAATATTTATCTCTCTAACGATTTCTCTCAAGTGATTTCTCAAAGGTTCCAATAAAACAAATTCTACTCAAACCCAATGAATAAACACAAAGATCAAGAATGGAAGAGAGAAGATAGACAGTTGAAGGATTTTCTTGGTTAGTTGATTGACCAAGCCCACCTTGTTTTATATCTTTTTTTTTTCTTTTTTAATTCGGTTTTTGCTTTTTTTTTTTTTTTTTTTTTTTTTTTAAGGATTGAGGCTAGCTCAACTAGCAATCAGATGAGAGAAGAGAATTTTTTAGGAAGATGAGAAGATGAAAAAGAAATAGATATTGTTGGATACGGGCTGCGCACCTCCTAGAAAGGCCCATCAAGAATTTGCCTCGGCCTTTTTATACCAAAAGGCTCGTTAATTACCAACGAGGCGAATAGAGTGATTCATTTATCCACTCCGGATAAGGATTAAACCCGCAACAGACTCAAGGAATATTAGAGGGAATATCTATTTCCCCTGAAATATCGGTCTCGGCGCGGCAAATCAGGAGGAGATAGACATCAGCTCTTTTTAAGGATTGAGGTCGGCGTCTAAAGATTATAAATAGGAGGAGGGTTTCACCGAAAAAGGGATCCGCAAATAGAGAGGGAAGAACTAAGTTATAGAAATTCTAAGACCTAAAACTAGTTTCCTAAGAAGAGTTTTACACCTTCTCTGTAATTCAGAAGACCATCTTTTAGATTAATAAAACTTTTGATCTTTCTCAAAAACCCACAAACTTTACCTTGATCTTTAGTATACAAAGTAATAGTTCAACAATTGGCGCCGTCTGTGGGGACCCTTGAGAAAGAAAAGTTAAAACTTTAAAAGGAGATGGTTAATACACCGCCTCCAGAAGATACCAACGAGGTCAATCCCGTGGGGACACCAGTTACGCCACCACCTTCCGATCCAATTACAAACATGCAAAGAATACTGAACGATCTCACCAAGAGGCTCGATTAACGACTGGACGGATTCGAAGCGAATCAGGCGGCTCAACACGCCGAACTGGAGAAACTAGGAGCATCCCGGGGAGGTACCGAAGGACCTTATACTCCGGGACGGCGAAGAACCATTGTCAATAACTTATTTGGAGTCACACCGCAAGTCAACCATACAGAACCCAACGCCGCGGCGAACACCACCACTGAACAAACCGATCAAGCCGCAACGACCACAGTATGACGAATCAGGTCCGAAATCAGAATTTCGGACACCGTTCCAAATAGGAGCACTGAACTCGAGTTGGTATATAAACGGCTCAATGATATTGGGTCCCAAATTCATCTGGCTACCAGCTCAGCGCCTGAGTTAAACCGAGTCCTGGAGCAGACGAGGAAAACACCCTTCTCTTCAAAAGTTACGAGCGTACCTTTACACGACCATTGGAAGATAAAAGTCACATCTACCTTTTGCGGGAACGCGGATCCTCAACGTCATCTCCTGGCAGTCGAGATCGCTATGGCCAGGGCACGTTTTTCCGAGAATGAACGAGATGCAGCTTTTTGTCAATATTTCATCGAAACTCTCGGAGGAGCAGCTCTAAATTGGTTTTCTTGCCTAGCTCTCGGATCAATAGATAGTTTCGACAAACTCTCGGCGGCCTTCCTAAAGCATTATTCGATGTTCATCGTTCAAGGAGCAACCAGCGCCGACCTCTGGGCATGTGTTCAAGATGAAAATGAGACCCTCCGCTCTTATATAGATCGTTTCAGAGTCGTCATCTCCCGCATCGATGTTCCAGATACGATCTCTTTAGTCGCCCTCCGACGCGGGATGAAACCTGGCATCGAACTATGGAATGATTTAAAACTTAATGAGCCCCGCAATTTGGAAGATGCCCTCCATCGCTCAATCTTATACGCCGAGCTAGATGAGGAACGAGCAGCATACGCCAAGAAGAAAACCCCGGCCACAAAAGAGAAGATACGCGAAGTTCATCATGAGCCGCGGCAACATTATGATCAAGAAGACAAAAGAGCGTCAAATTACTACGTGGCGGACCATCCAAAAAATTGGAACAAGTATGTTCGAGCAGAAGAAAAACAGGTCTTTCGAAAGGAAGAACCAAATAATCCGGAACTTTATTGTACCTATCATAAACGGACAGGTCATGATATATACACATGCCAACATTTGCAAAGGCACCTCTTTGCAGAATATAAAAAAGGGAACATCGATCTTTCAGGGCGAAATCGGGAAACGATAGACAAACCTGCCGAGATCAAGAAGCAAGAGAGACAACCAAAAGAAGATGACAGTCGAGAACAAAGATCGGAAAGAAAGGATCGCCGAGCCGACGACGATTCAAATAAACGAAATCGCGACCGAGACGAAAACCTTCCACTCCCAGAAGCACCGCGACGAAAAATAAATATGATCATGGGTGGGCTCATCGACTGCAACGATTCTGTCCGATCAGTCCAACGCCACGAATGACGGGCAGCAAGCGCTTCGAGGTGGAAAGAACCTGTCCAAGATGACGAACAAATCGTATTCACGTCAAAAGATACAATCGGACTAGATATGCCTCATAATGACCCATTGGTCGTCGAACTATCAATCAACAACAGCACCGATGTCAGCCGAATTCTCATAGATACTGGCAGCTCGGTCGACTTAATCTTCAAAGAAACTCTTCGGCGAATGAAGATCAGAGACGATCAAATCAAGATATCACCTAAGCTACTCACCGGGTTCACCAGCGAATCCACAACAATGACTGGGACGATCAAACTACCAGTTCAGGTCGGCGGAGTAACGAAGTGGGTAAAATTTGATGTGATCGATCGACCGGCCATCTACAACGCCATCCTTGGGACCCCATAGATTCATTCAATGAAGGCCATCGCCTCAACGTATCACCAGTGCATCAAGTTCCCAAACGGAGATGGGATCTATACACTACGAGGTAGTCAAAAGATCGGCAGATCTTGTTTCTTCACTGAGTTAAAAATGCGCAGATCGACTACTTGTGTTATCGGCGAAAGCAGCTCCGAGTTATCACCATCGCCATACGAGAAGCAGAAGCGTGACCTCGTCGTCCAGATCAATATTGACGATGATCACCCAGAGCGATGTGTTGGAATAGGGCCCGATCTTTTGGCGACTTTCACAGAAGAGCTCGTACAATTTTTGCGCAACAACAAAACAACATTTGCGTGGAGTGTAAGTGACATGAAGGGGATCGACCCAAAGATAATCAGCCGTGAGCTAAATATCGACCCTACGCTTAACCCCATTAAGAAAAAACGGCGAAAACTCGGTGTAGAACGAGCTCAAGTAGTAAACGACAAGGTGGAGAAGCTTCTTCACGCAGGATCCATCTCCGAGGTGAAATATCCAGACTGGCTAGCAAACCCGGTGATAGTCAAAAAGAAGAATGTCAAGTGGCGCGTATGTGTCGATTTCACCGATCTCAACAAAGCTTGTCCTAAGGATAGTTATCCTCTGCCACATATCGATCGCCTCGTCGAAGCAACCGCAGGAAACCAACTCCTATCATTCATGGACGCTTTCTCCGGCTACAACCAGATCTTCATGCATCCTAACGATCGAGAGAAAACAGCATTCATAACGAACTGCGGCACATATTGCTACAAAGTAATGCCTTTTGGACTCAAGAATGCCGGTGCCACTTATCAACGGCTAGTAAACCGAATGTTTGCGGATCAGCTCGGCCATACGATGGAGGTTTACATAGACGACATGCTAGTCAAATCAACGGTCGCTGCTTCTCACATCGACGATTTACGACAATGCTTTGACATCTTAAATTCCTACGGTATGAAACTCAATCCGACGAAGTGCACCTTCGCGGTAACTTCTGGAGAATTCCTGGGATATTTGGTTACTCAGCGAGGGATCGAAGCAAACCCAAAGCAAATTTCCGCGATCCTAGATCTGTCATCTCCAAAAAGCACTCGCGAAGTTCAACGCCTCACTGGACGAATCGCCGCCCTTAGCCGTTTCATATCTCGGTCAACAGACAAATGTCTTCCTTTCTACCAGCTCCTCCGCGGCAATAAGCGATTCGAATGGGACGAGAGGTGTCAATCCGCTTTCCAAGAATTGAAGGTTTATCTTTCGATGCCCCCGATTCTTGCTAAACTGGAAGACGGCGAGAGTCTTTATTTATACATCGTTATATCGTCAACAGCGGTTAGCGGAGTCCTTGTGCGAGAAGATGAGGCGAGCAAAAGCCGATATTTTATGTCAGAAAAACATTAGACGGTGCAGAAACCCGATATCCCACCCTGGAGAAGTTAGCGCTCGCCGTCGTCGTAGCAGCAAGAAAACTTCGTCCTTATTTCCAGTCGAATACGATTCACGTCCTCAGCAATCAACCTCTTCGGACTATCCTTCACAGTCCAAGTCAATCCGGACGCATGGCGCGTTGGGCCGTCGAACTCTCTGAGTATGACATCGAATACAAAAGTCGTGTCAGAGCGAAGGCTCAGGTTCTCGCTGATTTTCTTATCAAACTACCTCCGGAGCTCGTCGCTCAAACTCTTCAGCCTCCACCAAAATGGAACCTTCACGTTGATGGATCTTCATGCCGGCAAGGCTCTGGAGTCGGTATCAAACTTGAGTCGCCGACTGGAGAAGTTCTCGACCAATCGTTTCGCCTAGATTTCCCTGCCTCCAACAACGAGGCCGAATACGAAGCATTAATCGCGGGACTTCGCCTCGCCAAAAGCATCAACGTTCAGCATATCCAAGCATACTGTGATTCTCAGCTCGTCGCAAATCAATTTGATGGCACATACGAAGCACGGAACGAGCGAATGGATGCTTATCTCAAGGTCGTTAAAAATCTCGCAAAAGAGTTCGAAACCTTCGACCTTACAAGGATATCTCGAAAAGAAAACATGACAGCAGATGCCTTAGCGACCATCGGCTCAGCCACAGATTTGGATCTCAGGCGGTTGATTCCGATTGCTAGTATCCCAACGCCAAGTATCGAGCTGGCTAAAGGTGTCTGCCTAGTGATCCAAGACGAGGAAGAACCAACTGAACAAATGGATGCGATGGAAGACGGGCCGGATTGGCGCTAAGAGCTGCACCTTTATATCGCCGATGGAGAAACTCCAAAAGACAGATGGGCGGCTCGTCGTCTTAAAGTCCGAGCTGCACGTTACATTTTACTCGATGGAAATCTATTTCGATGGAGCGCCACAGGAGCACTTCTCACTTGCCTCGGCGGAGACGAAACACATCGCGTTATAGCCGAGACACATGATGGCGCAAGGGGAAATCACTCTAGAGGACGAGCTCTAGCCCTCAAAATCAAGAAGCACGGTTTTTATTGGCCAACGATGATCGCCGATTGAGAACAATACGCACTAAAGTGTGAAAAATGTCAACGACACGGACCGATGATCAATATGCCAACCGAGCTCCTTACGACGTCTTCACCACCGTATCCATTCATGCGGTGGGCAATGGACATCGTTGGTCCTCTTCCCGTTTCACGGCAATGTAAGTTCCTATTGATCATGACGGATTACTTCACTAAATGGGTCGAAGCTAAGGCCTTCGCGGCCGTAAAAGATGTCGACGTTCAAAACTTCGTTTGGAAGTATATCATCTGTCGCCACGGCCTCCCGTATGAGATCGTAACGGACAATGGATCGCAATTCATTTCCAATCGGTTCGAAGGATTCTGCTCAATATGGAACATTCGACTTAGCAAATCAACTCCCTGATATCCCCAAGGAAATGGACAAGCCGAGGCGACCAACAAAACCATCCTGGACGGTCTCAAAAAACGACTTGAAGCAAAGAAAGGACTTTGGGCTGACGAGCTCGACGGCGTCTTATGGTCACATCGAACGACACCGCGACGTGCTACTGGGAAAACACCATTTTCATTGGCGTATGGGTGCGAAGCCATGGTGCTTGCCGAGGTCAACGTCCCAAGTCTACGTCGAACCATGATGCCTCAACATCATGAAATTAATGACGCGATGCTTATCCACAACCTCGACACACTCGAAGAAACGCGGAATCAAGCTCTCCTCCGGATGCAGAATTATCAACAACAAGCAGCTCGCTACTTCAACAAAAAAGTTCGGCAGCGGCATTTTGATGAAGGCGACCTCGTCCTTCGTAAAGTCTTTGAGAATACCAAAGAATGGCGTGCTGGAAAACTCGGAGCCTCTTGGGAAGGACCATACATCATCTCCAAAGTTGTACGACCCGGCGTCTGTGAACTAACCACTATGGAAGGCGAAGCAGTCCCACGTTCGTGGAACACCCACAACCTCAAAAGGTTCTTAATGGATCCCTCGGTAGGACTTTACTCTTTGTGGGTAAGATTGGGATATGAATGATGCCGCAGCTACTAGCATACACGGATCAAGCTGGTGGATCGATTGAGACCGTCAAGAGCTGCGGAAGACTCTTGGTATTCTCACTCCAGAGAATTCAAAGAAGTAACCCTTAACAATGAATCCAACGGAGGTTTGTTGATTTTGGAAGTAACCCTTGCCAAATCCAACGAAGTGTTCAAGAAGAACAGTGAGATTTTCTCTCAAGAAAAAGATAAAAAAAAAAACTTCGATTATCTGCAAAAGTGATGTTCTTACAAACTTAAAGTGTTTCGCAGCTAGAAAATAAAAATATTACGAAGAGTTTTTGATGAATCCTAGAACTTAAAATAAATGAAGCTTGACTAGATTCAGTTCATGTCAAAGTCGCCTCTGGTCCACGGGGTTTGGTGAGAATGGCTTTTGAACTTCCGGCGGAAATGACCCTTGAACTTCTGGTGACTTTCAGCTTGGTGTTTCTCGGGCACGGATGGAGCAAAGGAGGCCTTCTTGGGGCAAGTCAGGTTCGGCTCGTGCATTCTGAGAATTCCCACGTTCGATCATCTCCTTAATTCCCAATATGTGCTGCCTCAAACTTCGGACGTTGGAAAAATCCATATAGTCTGGAAAACTTCCTTCCTTCTCTGCTAGGTCAATATCCGGACGTCCGGTTCGGTCTAGAACTTGAGTGTCACGTCCGTTCTCTGAATTGGCTCGGGCCATTTGAATTCTGACTCGTTCGTTGTCTTCTTCTTGGCTTTTAGGACGAGATTGGGATCGAGTCCGTCGAGTGATTCGCTCTTTGGGTCGGACGTCCCTTCGCAGCTGGCTCCCGTGTCCGGCCGGGTCTATACGGAACACGGCCGTAGCGTCCGGATGTCCTGCTCCTTGTCCTGAGCTGGTTTTCTGTGGTTGAACCTCGGTTTCCTCACGAACAAGTTGTTCCTCAGCATGATTGCCTGGTCCGTCCAGTGCTGGCTCATCCTCCTCCGATTGGTCCATGGACGTCTGGCCTGGTTCGGTACCTCGGTATCTATCATTCTCCCCCTCTTGAAAAGTACTTGTCCACAAGTCTGGTTCATCTGAAACAAAAGGAGATAGATCAGACACATTAAAACTTGAGGAAATATCGTACTTACCTTGAAGATCCAATTGGTAGGCGTTGTCATGAAGTTTCTTGACCACTGTGAAGGGTCCATCCTTCCTTGGCATCAGCTTAGATTTCCTCTCCTCTGGGAATCTTTCCTTCCTGAGATGTACCCAAACGAGGTCACCTGGTTGGAATACCACCTTCCGTCTGTGCTTGTTAGCATACTTTTCGTACTGTTTTGTCTTTGTTTCAATGTTGGCTCGGACCTTTTCATGAATCTGCTTAACAAGTTTGGCCTTCTTTTTGCCATCTAAACTTATCCTTTCATCAACAGGTAAGGGAATTAGATCAAGAGGAGACAGTGGATTAAATCCGTAAACAATTTCAAAGGGTGAATGTTTAGTAGCCGAATGCACAGACTGATTATATGCAAACTCTACATGCGGCAAATGCTCCTCCCATGACCTAAGATTCTTTTTAACTAACGTCCTAAGCAAAGCAGATAGGGTTCTGTTGATTACCTCTGTTTGGCCATCGGTTTGAGGGTGACAGGTTGTTGAAAACAACAGTTTAGTTCCTAGTTTGGTCCACAAAGTTTTCCAAAAATAGCTTAAGAACTTAGCATCACGATCTGAAACTATGGTCCTAGGCATTCCATGAAGTCTAACAATTTCTCTAAAGAACAGATCGGCAACATGAGAAGCATCATTCGTTTTTAAGCAGGGAATGAAGTGTGCCATTTTAGAGAAACGATCTACCACAACAAAGATGGAGTCTTTACCTAATCTAGACTTAGGCAATCCCAAGACAAAGTCCATAGAAAGATCAGTCCAGGGATGATAGGGAATTGGTAAAGGAGAATACAGACCTTGGTTTGTACTTTTGGACTTAGCTTCCTTGCAAGTCACGCATCGGCTGCAGATCCTTTCCACGTCCTTCTTTAGCCCTGGCCAGTAGAAGTGATCTTGTAGCACTTTTAGGGTCTTAGCTGGTCCAAAATGTCCCATTAAACCACCTCCATGGGCTTCCCTGGTAAACACTTCTCGCAAAGAACAGTGAGGTACACACAAACGATTGTCAAAGAAAAGGTAACCTTCAGACAGATAATACTTGCAATGGGCGTGTCTAGAACAAGCAAGATAGGGTTCCCTAAAGTCAGTGTCTGCCTCGTACAGTTCTTTAATGAATTCAAATCCTAACAAATTGGTTCCAAGAGAAGAAAGGAGTGCATACCTCCGAGATAGAGCGTCTGCCACTATGTTCTCTTTACCTTGTTTGTATTTGATGACGTACGGGAAGGTTTCAATGAATTCCACCCACCGTGCGTGCCTCTTGTTGAGCTTTTGTTGGCCTTTGAGATGCCTTAGGGACTGGTGGTCAGTGTGTATGACGAACTCCTTTGGCCACAGGTAATGTTGCCAGTTTTGAAGGGCTCGGACCAAGACATACAACTCCTTGTCGTAGGTCGGATAGTTCAAGGTTGCTCCACCCAGTTTCTCACTGAAGTACGCCAATGGTTTTCCTTCTTGCGTCAAAACAGCACATATACCAATACCAGATGCATCACATTCTATTTCAAAGGTTTTAAAGAAATCGGGAAGAACAAGTAAAGGAGCTTGAGTCAACTTCCCTTTTAAGGTTTGGAAAGCATCTTCTTGAGCTTGTTCCCACTTGAACCCCACGTTCTTTTTAATGACTTCAGTCAGAGGGGCCGCGATGGTGCTGAAGTTTGGGACAAACCTCCTGTAGAAGCCGGCTAACCCGTGGAAGCTTCGGACTTCACTCACGGTCTTTGGACTGGGCCAGTCTTTGATGGCCTTGACCTTCTCTTCATCGACACGGATGCCGTCAGCTCCTACAACAAAACCCAAGAAAACTAGGTGATCTGCTCCAAAGGTACACTTCTTTTCATTGGCAAACAATCGTTCCTTCCTAAGCACTTCTAAGACCAGTCCTAGATGTCTAACATGCTCACTCATGCTCGTGCTATAGACCAAAATGTCATCAAAGTACACGACGACAAACTCTCCTATGTATGATCTAAGTACATGATTCATTAATCGCATAAAGGTGCTAGGGGCGTTTGTCAGGCCGAACGGCATAACAAGCCACTCATAAAGGCCATGCTTAGTTTTAAAGGCTGTTTTCCATTCATCCCCTTCCTTCATCCTAATTTGATGATACCCACTTCTAAGATCTATTTTAGAAAAGACCTTTGAACCATGCAATTCATCTAACATGTCATCTAAACGAGGAATGGGATGGCGATACTTAACCGTAATGTTGTTTATGGCTCTGCAGTCCACGCACATTCTCCAGGTTCCGTCCTTCTTGGGTACAAGCAAGACCGGGACCGCACAGGGGCTTAAACTTTCCCTGATGTAGCCTTTTTCCATTAGGTCGTCAACTTGCCTTTGCAACTCCTTGGTTTCAGTCGGGTTGGTGCGATAAGCCGGATGGTTTGGTAGGGAGGCTCCTGGTACCAAGTCGATTTGGTGTTCTATTCCCCGAATAGGTGGTAACCCACTAGGAGTTTCTTCTGGGAACACATCCTGAAACCTGTGCAACATGGGCTTAAGTTCACTCGGTAGCTCCGGTGGAACGTTAGAAGCTGTCAGAGTTTCTTTGTATACAAGCAAAATGAAAGATGGATGAGAAAACAGAGTTTTCTTTACCTGACTTGGCTTGATATAAAAGTTAGACTTTCTGACCTGTTCTGGTTCTTTCTCTAACTCCCGGCTCTTCCGAAGTTGTATTTGATCCTGATGTACCTCGGTTGGAGATAGAGGCATTAAGGTAATTTTCTTTCCTTGATGCTCAAACATGTGCCGGTTAGTGTATCCGTCATGGACGGCCTTCCGGTCGAATTGCCACGGCCGGCCTAACAGGATATGGCTGGCGTCTATAGGCAAGACATTACACACAACCTCGTCATGGTATCGGCCAATGGTAATGGGAACAGTGACCTGTTCTTTGACGTGCTGGACTCCTTCTTCATTCAGCCATTCTAGCTTGAATGGTCTCGGGTGTGGTCTGGTTTCCAGCCCCAGTTTCCTGACAAGGACATCACTGGCCACGTTAGTGCAACTCCCACCATCAATAATTAAAGAACAAACCTTGTCATTGACCAGGCAACGAGAGTGAAAGAGATTCTCCCTCTGTTCTTTGTCACTAGTTCTGGGTTGGACACTTAGTGATCTCATGGTCACGAGGAGATTTCCTTGGGCCGGATAGTCAAAGGGTTCTTCCTCGTCAAAGACTGGTCCGGTGTCTTCTTCCTCCTCATCCTCGGACTCCACTTCCCCATTATCAAGCAGAATCATGACTTTCTGGTTCGGGCATTTGTTGGCATAGTGTCCTAATCCGTGACACTTGAAACACCTGATATCTCTGGCTCTACTCGTGGATTCCACGGTTTTGCCCTTATCAAAACGTGTAGAGGGGTTAGCTTTAAACTCGGTATTTGCTGGAAGAGGGGACTTACCTTTTTCTTGGTAGTTTGGCTTAGGTGCATAGGCCGGTTTTGGTGAGTACGCCGGCTTCGGGGCGTAGGCAGTCTTAGAGAAACCTCTCCTTTTAACCTGTTGTTCGATCAGAATTGCTTTGTGGAGCATGTCCTCCACGCTTTCAAACTCCTGGAGCTCCAACCGGTCTTGTATTTCTCGGTTTAATCCTGCCAAGAAGCGAGCCAAAGTTGCATCTAAATCCTCCTCAACATCAGCTTTGAGCATGAGGGTTTCCATCTCCTGGAAATAGTCCTCAACATTCTTTGTTCCCTGTGTCAATCGCCTCAACCTCTGATGTAGATCCCTGTTATAATGACTAGGAACAAATCTTTTTCTCATCAGTTCTGTTAGTTCCTGCCAAGTAGTTATTGGACTTTCTCCTATCCGTCTTCTAAGAGAAACTACTTGATCATACCAATTAATGGCATAGCCACTAAACTCAGCAGCAGCTAGTCTTACTTTCCTAATTTCCGAAAAGTTTTGACAATCAAAGACAAGCTCAGTTTTCCTTTCCCATTCTAAATAGGCGTCCGGATCATTCTTACCATCAAAGGTAGGAATTTTCAGCTTAAGTCCACCAAGCCCATCGTCCGTCCTTCTGGCAAATGGGTTTTCTTCTTCCTGGTTCCTATTGCCTCACCTGGGCCTGAGAGAACGGTTGTCTTCAAAGCGATCTTCCATGTCCTGGCCATCAATCGATCGGCTGTTTCTCCTGCCACGAGCTCTTCTCTGGCCTGGCCTCGCCTGGCCTTGCTGGTCTTCCTGGATTTTGTCCAGACGGACGTTGACTTCTTCAAGACCTAGGTTCACAGCTCTCATCAAATGGTCAGTTAAAGCTTTAATTTGTAAATTCGACAGACCACTTCTAGAATTGAGGTTCCTTTCATCCTCACTGTCAGACATGGCTTCCTGTTAAGACACTTAGACAGATAGCGTTAAAGTCACAAAAACCCTCACTCTCAGGTGTTTATACTCACCACTCAAGTGTTTGATCTCACAGGTTTGGTTTAGGTAACACTCAGAGTTTTTCCCAAAGTTCTAAAAGAACAGATCAAGCCGGATCTAGCAAGAGATTCCCAAGCAACAAAAAGGAAGAAGGTTGGACAGAAATTTCTGGAAGAAGGAATCCGTTTTAACCACCTCAAGGCTGGGTTTTCTCTTCAGCCAGCAGGCTTTCTCTTCCACCACCCTCACAAACTGGTTTTCTCCTCAGTTTGTACGTAACTTCTTTTTTTTTTTTTTTTTTATAAAACTTATAGAGGATTAGACAGAAGATATGGAGGGTAAGAAGGTGGCCCGGATTGAAATAAAATGGAACAGAATTTGCGAAGAAAGAATTTAAAGAAGATGAACAGTTTTTACCAACAAAGAGTGGCTCTGATACCACGTAATGGATCCCTCGGTAGGACTTTACTCTTTGTGGGTAAGATTGGGATATGAATGATGCCGCAGCTACTAGCATACACGGATCAAGCTGGTGGATCGATTGAGACCGTCAAGAGCTGCGGAAGACTCTTGGTATTCTCACTCCAGAGAATTCAAAGAAGTAACCCTTAACAATGAATCCAACGGAGGTTTGTTGATTTTGGAAGTAACCCTTGCCAAATCCAACGAAGTGTTCAAGAAGAACAGTGAGATTTTCTCTCAAGAAAAAGATAAAAAAAAAATTTCGATTATCTGCAAAAGTGATGTTCTTACAAACTTAAAGTGTTTCGCAGCTAGAAAATAAAAATATTACGAAGAGTTTTTGATGAATCCTAGAACTTAAAATAAATGAAGCTTGACTAGATTCAGTTCATGTCAAAGTCGCCTCTGGTCCACGGGGTTTGGTGAGAATGGCTTTTGAACTTCCGGCGGAAATGACCCTTGAACTTCTGGTGACTTTCAGCTTGGTGTTTCTCGGGCACGGATGGAGCAAAGGAGGCCTTCTTGGGGCAAGTCAGGTTCGGCTCGTGCATTCTGAGAATTCCCACGTTCGATCATCTCCTTAAGTCCCAATATGTGCTGCCTCAAACTTCGGACGTTGGGAAAATCCATATAGTCTGGAAAACTTCCTTCCTTCTCTGCTAGGTCAATATCCGGACGTCCGGTTCGGTCTAGAACTTGAGTGTCACGTCCGTTCTCTGAATTGGCTCGGGCCATTTGAATTCTGACTCGTTCGTTGTCTTCTTCTTGGCTTTTAGGACGAGATTGGGATCGAGTCCGTCGAGTGATTCGCTCTTTGGGTCGGACGTCCCTTCGCAGCTGGCTCCCGTGTCCGGCCGGGTCTATACGGAACACGGCCGTAGCGTCCGGATGTCCTGCTCCTTGTCCTGAGCTGGTTTCCTGTGGTTGAACCTCGGTTTCCTCACGAACAAGTTGTTCCTCAGCATGATTGCCTGGTCCGTCCAGTGCTGGCTCATCCTCCTCCGATCGGTCCATGGACGTCTGGCCTGGTTCGGTACCTCGGTATCTATCAGTTCTGATACTTAGTAGTATAGCTACTAAAGTATTCACCTAAAAAAAAAAGGGGAGTTACTCATACTATGTAATCGAACTACGAATGGATTGATCCTCCTTTTGGGGGTACGTATGCAGCCTGTAAAAGGGTTCAGCTATATATCAATAAAAAAAATTTCCTTTAAGCTCTTCGCTTGAAAGCTCTTTGCTACTTTTTTACATCGGCGTCCTGGCCAGACGACTGATAATAGTATTCTCGCGAGTACAGTGGCAAAAGTCCACAACTTATAAAGCCGGGTTCGCCCGCAAGCCTCGAAGTTATACAGGATCTCTGAACTAAGTTCGCGTCGGTATTCAACTTAGAGCGTAGACTTCACCGATTGAAATGCCCCATGCTGAGTTGATCTCATGGACTATCTCTCGGTTACAAGCCGAGCTGACATAAGCCTTCACGGCAAGCAGACGTAAGCCTCGCACTTCGGACTTTCGGTCTATCTTGAAATTTTTAAGATGATCAATCCGATCGGACTGACTCACTATCAAGCATACTACTTGGTTCGAAGAATCCAAAATTCTGAAAAAGGCATAAATGAAAGCAACTATTGTTTATGCACAAAGATTAAAGAAAAGAGTTTCATTAATTTTCATTACAAGATAAAAAAAAAATCGAAAGTTCACAACACCCAAGCTTCGACAGGAAAAACAAAGAGCGATAATTGAAAATCCTAAGAAGCTGCCTCGGCATTCTCTTGTGCATGATCCCCAGCCAGATCAGCTCGTTCACTCCCTTCTTCAGTACGAGCGCAAGTAGTTTCTGAGTCCGGTCTAGATGAAGAAGGCCCCGCCGTGGTATAACGGGTAAGATACGCATCGAGTTCACCTTCAGCAAAAGTGATCTCGTCGATCTTCTCTGCCTCGTTTTCCCAGATCGCCTCGTCGACCTTGAGGTTAGAAAGCATCTCTTCAGGAATTTTCCAACCTTTGTTCTGAAGAACTTCCAGAGAGGCGAGTGTCCCTTGCACCTGCGCGGTCATCGAAAGCACCTTCTCGACCTCTGAGCGCTGTGCTACGTAACCTTTCACTTTATCAACGAGCCCGGCAAACTCACCGATGATTTTCACGCGCTCGTTTAAAACCTTTTCGTCTCGAGACTTCCTAAATCTCTTTTTCTCAGAAGAGAGGCGCTTCTCGGTTTTCCTCTTTCTGGCAATCGCACTTTCTGCCTTATCCTCGGCGAAAATAAGTTGGTCCCACAGCCCGTTTATCTCTTTGTCTTTCGCCTCGACGATCTTCCTCTTCTCATCTTCGAACTTGAGTTTTTCAGCTTGAAGGGCTTCCACCTCGGCCGACTTCTCTTGTTCAGCTCTTTGAGTTTTCTTCAGCTCACGATCGTACTTTCCAATCAGGGAAGTGGCACCATTCATGGCACGGACTAGCTCGGTGGTGTAGTTCTCATACATATCATAGAAGAAGAGCTCTTCAGGTTCCGGCTTCGCCATAGGCCTTGACTTAGTTCTCCACACAAAGCTAGCACAGGAGTTCGGGTCGGTCGCCATGGGTTCAAGACCATTATAATGGAACTCAAACCCAGAGGCATTCGGCCTAGTAACCTTTCTGATCTTTCCAGGCGGACCTTCAACTTGCTCTTCCTCTGCACCAGTAGCTTGAGCTTGAGTTTCAGCCTCGTCTCTATTAGCTTGATCTTCGGCTGCGGCGTCATCTCCAGCAGATGAATTATTTCCAAGCACCTCAAGTTCGGTTCGCTCTTTGGTGGGACCATCTCCTTTGTCCTCGCCGAGGTCACTCGTGACATTCTCTTCGCCAACTAAAATAGGAGATCCGGTTGTTTCGAACTGAGGCACTTTGGCCTCCCTGACGGTTTCTTCCGGAATCGTGGGAGCGTCACTCGGCCCGGTGCCGACAGAACCCTGAAGAACGTTGGAATAACTCTCAAATTTTCTCTTCTGAAGACCCATCTTTGATTTAGACGACGATGCAGAAGTTCTTTGATTCCGTTTGATCGCTGCAGCTACTCGTTCCGCGGAAATGTCTGGCCACGTCTGATGACTGATCCTGGTGAAAGCCTTAACAATGTCAGAAAAATCTTCTGGAAGAGGAGCGGCGAAGAATGGTTTATCTGCAAAAGAATTCAGGTGTTAGAAGTAACAACAAAAGACTGAAGAAAGTGAATTCGCAAAAATACCAATAGCCAAGCTCCAGTCGTTTTGAATCTCGATTTCCGGGTCGGCCACCGAGAACTCATTTTTCTTCACAAAGAAGTATCGTTCCCTCCAGTCGTACACTTTGATCTTCACAGCGCCAGTGATGATGCTGAACTTAGGTTTCACCTGTAGGTAGAAGCAACCGTAGCCCGAAGAACCTTTCTTCCCGGCTCCTTTAATCAAAGTCATCTCTTCAAAAATCCTACAGTCGGAGGGAAGCCCATTTTCCGAAGCCAAAGTCATCAGCCCGACCATGTGACGAACCGCGGCATGAGTCAACTGCGTCGGCGCCATTCTTCACCTTGAGCAGTACTCCAAAAAGAGATGAGGAAGAGGAAACCACAAGTGACACTCCGAGAAGAAACATTCATAAACGCAGAAGTATCCAGGCGGGGCGTCCCACGGTCTTTCATCTGGCCCAGAAACTTGAAAAGTCACCTTTGGGCTGATCCCACAGAGAAGCTTCAGGTCGGCCAACTTATCTTTCGTTAACTTAGATCGATAAATTCCAAAGTCATTTCCAGCTTCTCGCGGGAGTTTGGGGGCCCCTCTCTTACGGCTTCTACGAGCAGCCTGCGTAACACCATGAGGATCAAAAATCAAATCTTCCTCGTCCAGGTCGTCGGAATCTTCGCCTCGATCATATTCGTCATTTATTGAGGCTTCATCGTTTGAGTTGCTCGCATCGGCTTCCATATTCTCCTGAACATCTTCGGGGTCTTCATCTATCAGATGAGGAATCTCAAAAGGACTCCTGGGCTCGGCGCGTCCTTGACGAGCTTCTTCATTTCTATGCCGTAATTCTTCTATATCCTCCTAGGACGGAAAAATGTTTTCCCAGGAATGAACAGTCTTAGTTGAACTAGCATTTGAGATTGGAGAATCCATTTGATCGGAGTTCTCGATGGCGACGGAAGAACACGACGGAGATGGCAAATCGGAAAAATACAAAAAGAAGAGAGAGGTGAGAGCTCTACCTTTCGAAGAAATTGGAGAAGTGAGAAAATGAGTAGAAGAGGGGAGACTTCGAATTTATAGGAAAGGAAAATGAAGGGTTCGAGGTTAATCATTTCAAGATGACCCTTCGACGTCCACTTTCATCATTAGGTCTGGAAAGGCGCCGTTCCACGCACTCCACTTCGCACCACTTCGCACCACTTCACTTCGAAAAACACAAAATTTATTGCATGATTGACACGTGTCACCATCTGCAAAGAATCGAGAAACGTGAGACGTGTGACGGCTACCGCACACTTCCACTCTTTATCTTTTTTCACTCTGAAAAATGATGGGATAGATGCATTTAAGTCGTGACTTCAAAATTCGAACCTTTCGAATACTATAAAAATGTATATAAAAGAACAATTCAAGATGACGTACGTCATGTTTGAATTTCGTACTATCATCACTAGAAAAGACCGAGCCGAATTCATGCCAAACCAACTTGAACTTCAAATTCGCCGAGCTCAAAACGTTCATCGCACGACGAACTGGGGGGGGGGGGGGCTAATTGTTGGATACGGGCTGCGCACCTCCTAGAAAGGCCCATCAAGAATTCGCCTTGGCCTTTTTATACCAAAAGGCTTGTTAATTACCAACGAGGTGAATAGAGTGATTCATTTATCCACTCCGGATAAAGATTAAACCTGCAATAGACTCAAGGAATATTAGAGGGAATATCCATTTCCCCTAAAATATCGGTCTCGGCGCGGCAAATCAGGAGGAGATAGACATCAACTCTTTTTAAGGATTGAGGTCGGCGCCTAAATATTATAAATAGGAGGGTTTCACCGAAAAAGGGATCCGCAAATAGAGAGGGAAGAACTAAGTTATAGAAATTCTATGACCTAAAACTAGTTTTCTAAGAAGAGTTTTATACATTCTCTGTAATTCAGAAGACCATCTTTTAGATTAATAAAACTTTTGATCTTTCTCAAAAACCCACAAACTTTACCTTGATCTTTAGTATACAAAGTAATAGTTCAACAGATACCAGCAATTGAGTGGCTCTGATACCAAATGATACAATCCCGGGAAGGATCACTCAATGCTGGATTGAAGGGATATGAACCGTAGAGGCTACTAGCACTCACGAAGCTGATTATGGATTGAAGGGAGCGTTAAAGGGTGCGGAATAAATTTGATATACCCAACTCCAATGGCCGAGGATATGACGCACCATAACACCAAGGGAGGATGTTGCTGGAAGTAACCCTTAACCAAACAACATAAAATGTTCACAAGGATTAGAAGAGAATCACTCTCTAAAAACACAAGTTTTAAAATCAAAAGAAGTATGAATATTATTATGGCATGCAAGCCTTATTTATAGGTTTTACAATTTGTAAAAACTAGAAAGATTGTGTGGAAAACAATGCATAGGAAATATAAAAGAAGACTAAAAATAAAGTTTGGTCAAATATGACCCTTCAGGTCCACGCGCATTGCTATGTGTCCCCTGGACTACCAGCCGCGTGGTCCATGGCCATGGACGGTGAGTCAGTCGGTGTGGCCGAGAAACGAGTAACCTTGGTCATCTTTGGTTTCTCCTTAAGCCAAACTGATTCTGTATCGATCTATCCCTTTAGTTCGCCAAATTGGTCAGTAAAGATACTCTTTGGTTGAGCAAAGTACTCATCTGGTTGTGCCTCCAAAAGCACCTTCAATCTGGATCGTACCGGGTTATGGTCGTCTTGATCAAGAACTGGGCTCTCTTGACCATCTCCAATTTCAACACAGTTCATTGGCATTCTGACATGATCTAATTGCTCCTTAAGTGTGTTTGGTCGGATGAAACCTCCTCCAAATGTTGATTTGAAACCGGATTCTTGATGGTCCATCCTGAGCTCCAGGTTTGCCTGGTCCGGGTACTTGGTTTATGGCCTGTGTTGGTCAGGATTACATCTGAAACCGCCACTCCGCCTAAGTCAGACGCTCTGCCGGGTTGATTGGTTGCTCCGTTGATTCCGTCATTGTTTCCGTTTTTGGTTCCGTCGTTGTTACTGTCTCGAGACATTGCTTTCCTTCTCGTGTCCTTTTTCCCTTAGGGTTTAGAATATTTATCATCCCAACAGACGGCGCCAAACTGTGAGAGTCGAAACTCACGCAATCAAAATTTATAATAAATGGGGGCTCGAACATCCTATTTTATAAGAACTACACGACCAAAATCGAAAGTTTATTTTATTAAGTGATTTTTTTTGCCAAAGTACAAGTAAATCCGTAAAAGCTTAATGTCTTACAATACGAAAAGTCTAATACTTGGAATTGAATGCATTTAACCCAATATATATAGTAATCAATCAAGGGTGCTGAAGAAGTTTATTAGCGATGTGGGACACCTTTAACTTTGTCGTCCGCCAACTTAGATGGATTTGTGCCCGATCCGCGGCCGAAATTCTCAGCAGGTCGCCACTTGAATCCGTTCTGACCCAGCCCGCCTCCGGTTTGGCTTGGTCTGTTTGCCTTGCTTGGACCTCTTTTCCGGTTTTCTGATCGGTACATGAACAGTGCTGTGAATAGTACTCTGTGAACAGTGCTTTATGAACAGTATTCCGAGCCCGAGTTACGTCGAACCGAATCTTCGCCTTTCCGATTTTGTATACGGTTCGTGAATAGTGTTTTTGCGAATAATTTCGGATAAACAATGTTCTGAACCAAGCAATCCCGAGCTAAGCTTTCGGTTCGCCATAAAGTGTTCGTATAAACTTCAGCCCGTTTTTTTCTCTCGTATGAACTTTCAGCTCGCTTTTTTCTCTCGTATGAACTTTCAGCCCGCCCGTTTTTCTTTTGTATGAACTTTCAGCCTGCTCGTTTTTTTCGTATGAACTTTCAGCCCGCCCGTTTCTCTCGGAATTAGATGAATGGCAAGATGAAAGCTAATTGGTGGGCTGGTGGGTGAAAGAGAAGATGGTGGGCTGGTAGCTGAAAGCTATTTGGCGGGCTGGTGGGTGAAAGAGAAGATGGAGGACTGGTGAATGAGAGTAAGTGGCAGCCTGGTGAGTGAGAGAAAGTAGCGGTCTGAGCTTGGAAAAGAAAGTGGCGGTCTGACCTCGTAAGGGAAAATGGCAGCCTGGTGAGTGTAGGGAAAGTGGCTATGAATCATTTAATTGTGGAATGTATGGATAACAAAAAAAATTTGTCTTGATTATTATATGGTGTTACTCGATGATATAATTTAAAATATTGCACTCTTGCAAATTCAGTAATGAAATACATAATAATTTTTTTTAAATCATCTTTTTGTGTAGTAATGGATGAATATAAGAATACTAAAATATGAGTAATGATATAATTATAAGTTTTACCCAAGTATTAAAATTTTTATATATAATTAATATTTATTTTTATTATGTTGTTCTTTAATTTTATATTGTACATATTAATTAATGATTGTTAGCTAAATTGGTTTATACATACCTGGTGCGGTAAAACTCTTAATTATTGAGTAAATGGATTAAACTAACTAACACATTAGTAATAATTTTTACTAAATTTTATTTTGTAATAAAATAGTAATAGGCCATAAAATACATGAAAAATAAAAATGATAAGTTGGAAAAATGTATTTTGCATTACCCAGAATTTTACTAATATATCACAAAATGAACTTTAAAACAAGAAAATAGTGTTAGCATCATATAAAATTATTAATATATGATCAAAAACTTATGAGTGTAATACATATTTCTTGCACAATACGGATTAAATCCAAACTCAATAAACTCATACTCAACAAACACAAATAATATATTAACATCATATATCACAAAAATATAAAGTAAAACATCAACTCACGTAGAACATTTAGTTCTAACATTTAAAAGGAAAATAAATATATTATAAAATATAAATAATAATTCTTGTGCAAATGTGTGGATCAAGTATTAATCATACATTCATAAGTAAAATGATAAAACTATTTAAAAAAAAAAAACTTAATCCCACACGTAGAACGGGTAAAATCTTAGTTTTTTATTAAGAATAGAGCTTTAAAATTTTAAAAATTTCTTAATTTTAAATGTTGATATGAAATGATACTACTGGTTGTTTTAAATTTTATGTAGATAGCCTTAGTGATATTTAAACTCAATTTTCATATATTAAGAGTAATAAATTAAAAACATTATCTTAACTCAGAAATAATCATATACATAAATTTTATTATTAGTATATATGATCCAAACGTTTTTTCGGTTACCAATATTTCTTCTAAGTTATAAATGTTAATTATATAATTGGGAGTATTATATTAAATTAAGAAATTTTCTTAATTTAATATTAAGTTATTTTGTGTTATTAGAAATTTATAGATAATTTTCTTATCTTCTATATTTTTGTAAAAAATATTCTTCTAAGTAAATTTTTAATATATTTATTCTAAGTTCTTTTTGTCACGAAACTTATTATATATTATTAATAGTTAACTATATACCTAAGATAACTATCTTAACTTAGAAATTTTTGTAATTTTATATTAAATTAATTTTTTTTGTTAATAGAAATTTTTATATATTTTCATTACCTTATGTATTTTTCCTACTAACAATATAGTTTAGAAAATTTCTTAATCTAAACAACAAATCAATCAAAGGTAATTTGGCTTCATAAAATTAAAAGTTTCATATTTTTTATGACTTACACTCAAGTCTCAATCGATTTTTTTTTTGTTTAAATGGCAAGACTCCATTGTTTTTCCAAAATGATTTAGTCTGTCTCTTTTTCCAAATTTCCTTTGTTTTTATCATTTGTTCTCTTTGAAAAGTTTTATTCGTTTCTTAGTTATTGAATATTTTGTTTTGTTTAAATGTTAAGATTTGTACCAGTTACTATTGGCTTTACAATGTTAATAACAACTTATTTAAGAGGTCCCCAAAAAAAAAGCAAGAGTTCAACACAAGGGAACAGGGCAAACCAAAGAGATAACCTAACAAAACTCAAGTATAAGGGGTTCTCCAATGCTGCACTAAAACTGTATATTTGGTGTAAAATGTACTCCAATGGAACTGCATAATTCACACCAAATATTTTGATTTTGTGTTCTGGGAACAGTGTTACACCAATAATATTGTTCACAACACTAAACATTAAAGTATAACACTAAAAAACCAAATCCAGTGTAATTTTAATAAATTTAGTGTTATGGTTGGAGTTGCCATATGGCAGCTTGGAATGAGAGAGAGAAGACTGATGGATAATTTTCAATAGCTTAGAGCCTAAGATCTTTATCAATATTAGGTTAGGATTAGATATGCACATTAAAATCTTTAGAGAATTAGGAATTATCTAATTCCAAAGGATAATAGAAATACGTTTAGAAAATGAAATCTAAGACCTATATATAAGATTACCAAGATGTGGTAGATCATTAACAGAAATCATAAGAGCTTATTTAGTTTTGAGAAGTTTATAAACAATCAATAAAGAGAGCGAATTCTTTATTAAGTTAAGCTTGTTTCCTGTTACTTTATTTGGTATTAGAGCCTAGGTTTTGGTTCCTGAAAACGAAAATCTATCCGAGGCATGGAAGAGACTAAACCGACGACGAAAACAACGGAGTATGTACCCTCTGTGGTACTCTGTCTGATGTTGAACCCAACAAACTACACCGTGTGGTCGATGTGGATGAAGGTGACTCTCCGCGTTCACGAGGTGTGGAAAGCAATTGAGCATGGTTCAAGTGACAAAAAGAAAAGCGATGTTGCTACAGATCTTTTGTTTCAATCCATAACCGAGAATCTCATCTTACAAATCGGTGATCTAGACTCTCCGAGTAAGCTATGGGGAGCAATCAAGGCGAGACACCTTTGAGCAGATCAAGTGAGAGAAGTTCGGTTACAAACCCTAATGGCCGAGTTTGAAAAATTACAGATGAAGGAGTCAGAATCAATTGATACCTTCGCGAGGAAGTATCAAAGATTGCTTCAAAATCTTTATCTCTGGGTCAAACTCTGGAAGAATCGAAACTTGTGAAAAAATTTCTTAACAGTCTACCTCACAAAAAATATATTCAAATTATACCTTCTCTCGAACAAGTACTTGATCTAAACAAGACAGGCTTCGAAGATATAGTAGGGAGACTCAAAGCTTATGAAGAATGTATACTTGCAGCACAGCCTCATACAAAAACTCTAGGAAACTTGTTATTTTCAAATTCAGAATCGAATGAAAATATAAGAGGACAAGGTACGGGTCGAGGTCAAGGATGTGGTTCTCGAGGACGAGGTCGTGGAAGATTTAACTCTCAAGATCAAAACAAAGAGAAGAGAGACAAATCTGAAATAACCTGTTTTCGGTGTGATAAAACAGGACACTTTGCCTCAGTTTGTCCAGATAGAAAGAAGAAACAGGACGAGCTCAACAAAACCGAAACAGAAGCTGCAGATGCAGCTCTTTATATGCATGAGTTCATTTTTCTTAATGAAGACAAAGTGATGCCAAAGAAATATGAGACAACAAAAAGAGAAGCGGATGTCTGGTATATAGATAATGGCGCAAGTAACCACATGACTGGTGAGAAATCGTATTTCTGTGAGATCAATGAGAACTTCAACGGGAATGTCAATTCAGAGATGGATCATGTGTAGATATCAAAGACAAAGGGTCAATCCTGTTCGAAGCAAAAACAGGAGAACATAAGCTCTTAACAGATATCTACTATATTCCAGAATTAAGAAGCAACATTCTGAGTCTAGGGCAAGTCACCGAGCAAGGATGCGATGTTAGGATGAGGCATGATTATCTAACACTAAGGGATCCTAATGGAAGGCTGCTAGCAAAAGTATTCAGATCTCCTAACAGACTTTACAAAATCAATCCCAAGGTCAGAATACCAGTCTGTTTGCTTACAAAGCTCAAAGCAGAATCATGGAAGTGGCATGCAAGACTCGGGCATGTTAGTTTCAGAACCATGAAAGCCATGGCGGATCATAAGATGATTCATGGATTACTTGAAATCAAAGGAGAAAAAACAGATTTGTCAGTCATGTTTGGTCGGAAAACAAGCTCTTGGAAGCTTTCAGAAGGCAACAACATACAGAGCATCGAAACCCATGGAACTGTTACATGCTGATTTTTGTGGTCTGATCTCACCAGCCACACCTGCACAGAACAAATATATCTTATTTATAATAGATCATTATACGAGATATTTGTGGTCAATCTTGTTGAAAGAAAATAGTGATGTTTTTGAAAAATTCAAAGCATTCAAAACTCTAGTCGAGAAGGATTTTGACAAGATGATAATGACATTACGCACGGATAGAGGTGGAGAATTCACATCGATTGAACTCCAAGATTTTTGCAGCAAACATGGGATCAAAAGACATTTAACAGCTCCACGACAAAACGGAGTTGTTGAAAGGAGAAACAGAACATTAATGGAGATGACACGAAGTATCCTCAAAGCAATTAGTATTCTGAATTACTTATGGGGAGAAGCTGTTCGTCACTCCACATATTTGAACAACCGTGTAGCCACCAGAGCCCTCAATAATCAGATGTCGTATGAATGTCTTAGAGAAAGAAAGTCCACCGTTGAACATCTGAGAGTTTTCGGTTGTCTAGCTCACGAAAAGGTTGATTCCACTCACCTTAGGAAGCTAGATGATTGATCTCAGACTCTGATTCATCTTGGCATAGAACTGGGTTCAAAGGCCTACAGACTATACAATCCAACTACAAGAAAAATCATTCTGAGTCGTGATGTGATTTTTAATGAAAAGCATGTTAGAATTGATGGGAGCTGAAAACAGAGAGCAAGGTGAACCTGGAATGTTTCAATTAACTTGGGGAGAAGTTACGGATGATGGACAAGGTCCAATCATGGTCAGCAACACTCAAGTTGTGAGTGGTTTAGAGACCGAAACAGAGCAAAACCAAGATGATGAAATCAAAGAAGAAGCTGAAACTGATATAAATGATCAAACAGCTCAAGCTCAGGAGGAAATTCAACTACGACGTTCATCACACCAAGCAAAACCTCCTAGATATCTTGATGATTATGTTTTAATGGTTGATCTAGAATTTGAGATTCTTCTCCTATCTCTCAATGATGAACAATTTAATTATCGGGAAGCATAAGATAGGATTGAATGGATGAAAGCGTGCTCAGAGGAGATTGATTTGATCAATAAAAACAGGATGTGGTTGTTAGTTGACAAACCAGCTGGAGTTAAGGTTATTGGCCTCAAGTGGGTCTTTAAAATAAAAAGGAACGCAGATGGCTCAATTAACAAGTTCAAAGCAAGACTTGTTGCAAAAGGATATGTGCAACAATCCAGAATTGATTTTGACGAAGTTTTTTCACCTGTACCTCGCATTCAGAATATAAGGTTGTTAATTGGTTTAGCCTCTTCTGAAGAATGGGAGATTCATCATCTCAACGTAAAAATAGATTTCTTACACGGGGAGTTAAATGAAGAAGTTTATGTCTCTCAACCCGAAGGATTTGAAAAGAAGGGAGAAGAACATAAGGTTTTCAAACTCGTTAAAGCCTTATACGGTTTGAGACAAGCCCCACAAGCTTGGAACACTAAGCTTGATCAAATTTTAAAAGGCTTATAGTTTAAGAAGTGTTCCAAGGAAAGCTCAGTGTATTCGGAAGGAAGGAGTTGATCTTCTCGTCGTTGCAGTTTATGTCGATGATCTCTTTGTTACCGGAAACACAATAGAGATTATCGAAAAATTCAAAGCTGGAATGTCTTCAAAGTTTGAGATGTCTGATCTCAGAAAGCTTGCCTACTACCTCGGTATAGAAGTTAAGTAAAATCGAGATGGCATTGAGATCAAACAGGAAGCCTATGCTCGTCGGATCTTAAAGGAAGCAGGATTAGACACTTGTAATCCAACTCAGATACCAATGGAGTTTGGGTTAAAGATGTCTAAAGCTCAAGAAGAACCCGAAATTGATGCCACACTATATCGCAGAAGAATTGGTTGCCTCGGGTATCTATTGCATACGAGACCTGATTTAACTTTTTATGTTGGAATTTTAAGTCGTTATATGCAGTCTCCACGAGAGTCGCATGGAAACACCTTAAAACAGGTTATATGATATCTACAAGGAACTCTGGGTTTCAGATTGTTTTTTAAGCATAGAGAAACAAAGAAACTTGTTGGCTATAGTGACAGCAGTCACAATGTAGATGAAGATGATGGCAGAAGTACAACTGGTCACGTGTTTTACTTTGGAGAAACACCAATAACTTGGTGTTCACAGAAGCAAGAACAGTCGCTCTATCATCCTGTGAAGCCAAGTTTATGGCTGCAACAGAAGCTGCAAAACAAGCGATATGGCTTCAAGGCTTGTTAAGTGAAATAACAGGGAAAGGTGGTGAGAAGACAACCATTCGCGTGGACAACAAATCTGCCATTGCACTCACCAAGAATCATGTGTTTCATCGACGAAGTACACACATCCACAAACGGTACCATTTCATCCAGTGGCAGAGCTAAAAATGTTTTTGATTGGGGTCAATATTCAATAGTATATTTTAAACATTAAATATTAAATAATATTGTAAAATTTAATATATTATAAATAAATTTAAAATATTTAAAATTTTATATATACTCTAAATAAAAATAGTATAATTATTTTACATTTTTTAAACTGTAAAAACATTTTCTATTGGTGAATAAATTTAAAAATGATTTGTAGTCAAATATTATAATTAATTTCACCTAAATATCATTGACATCTATATAAATTATGACATTGTTTTTTACTTAGTAGGACATAAAATTAGTTGATATTTATTTTAGTATATGTGGAAAATATTGAGAAAATATAATAGTTTATACAAAATTATGTAACAAATGAAAAAGATAACTACATTAATTTTAATTTTGATTGATAAAAAATCATTTTTAAAAAAAAATTAAGTATGGTAGGCAATTTATATATGGGATTAGTAACAAAAACTAAAAACTTTTATAATAAATTATAGACACAAATACATGATTTTTATTTTAATTATAAATCTATTTTATTATTTAAATTTCTAGCATGTATTTGGACTATATATATTTGAGAAATTAAATACATATATTCAGTTAAGTGTAATGTTAGGCTTCGAAAATATTGGGGTCAGTAGAAACTTTGTACTGGGGTCAATATTAAAAATGTGTATAAAGTGTCAGATGACCCCCCCTATTGTCAACGTGCCTCCGCCCCTGATTTCATCCGTGAATGTGTTGAAAGCGATCATATTAAAGTTGAGCATGTTCTCGGAGAAGAATAATGTGCGGATATCTTAACAAAAGCCCTAGTAAGGATCAAGTTGAAGAAGATGAGGGATCTAATCAAAGTTCAAGATCTCAACGAAAGCAACTTGAAGTTTAAGGGGGTGAATGTTAGATAAATTGCAATAGCTTAGAGCCTAAAATCCTTATCAAGATTAGATTAGGATTAGATATGCACATTGTAATCCTTAGAGAATTAGGAGTTATCTAATTCTAAAGGATAATAGGAAATATGTTTAGAAAAATAAATCTAAGACCTACATATATGATCACCAAAATGTGATAGATCATTAACAGAAATCATTTAGTTTTGAGAAGTATCTAAACAATTAATAAAGAAAGCAAATTATTTATTAAGCTAAGCTTGTTTCCTATCACTTTAAAGATGTGGAGACAGAAATGAAAATACTATAATTTTTCTCCTTTCACATATGTAAACTAGCTATAGCTTGCATGATGAACTTGATGATGATGATGTAAGTGTAAGCTCGAGATTCTGAGAGCGTGTACCTGTGTCAATTCTCTGTTGTTTTCGTGTTCCTAGTTGTTACAGTAAGCTAGCGAACTAAGTTGCTTGTGGATCCTGAAGAAACTAGAAGGCTGCTGAATGGATGTCTAATTGCGGATTAGGCCAGATTGAGGAAGCCAAATGACACCAAATATTAGATGAAAAACTACATTCAAAGAAATGATCATATTTTTCAACACAAAATGAGCATATGACATAGGTATTCCGCCGTCACATTTAATCCCCAACTTATTCAATTTTCTATTCGTATTCTAATTTCTTTATAAAAACATTCTTGATATCCTAATAAATGCTGTGATTTAAAATCAAAATAATAATAATACAATAGCGTGAATAAGAGAAACGTAGTCAATTCAATCGGAATGTAATGTGAATGGAATTTTTTAAAGAAAAAGAAAAGTTATATTTATTATGCCCTTTGTTTTCTTGAATCTATTTATGATGTTAGACCTCCTATCAACACAACTTGACCGATCGAGAGCAGCATCTTTCCAATATATGACTACAACTTGACCAAGATCATCTTCCTACAAATCATTAATATTTAACCATATTGGTTTGGAAAGTTTCAAATATTTCAGTTTCGGAAATCTGTCAAAATATCTTGACAATATTTGACGATATCTAGATTAACTTTAGTTAAATAGTATAACAATTTTTTTTTTTTGTAAACGGTTTACAAAGTTAAATATTGAAAAAATGATATTGGACACTTTATAAATTGCTGTATATACTTATATTTGAAATTAAAAAAATTCTTTTAAAGGGTCACCGATTATTTTCTTATCTTCTAAAATATATTGGACATAATAGTTATTTTATTATTATATTTATATAATAAAACATTTAAGTAGTTCACATAATTATATATTTTACCTTTTTAACAAAAATAGTCTGATAAAACAATACTATATTTGAATATTTATCATAAATTTAGTGGAAAAAACTAAATTTAAATATGACATCATTTAAATTATTATATTTATTTATTTTATTCGTAAAAAAAGAGCTTAAAATGAAAATGGTGGTGCAAGTGAAAAAAAAAATGGATATTTTGAAAATTTAGGTATGGACACCAATAGAAGGAAAAAAAAAACATTATTTTTTTATTTTATAAATTTGACATCCATATTTGGTAAATGGTTATTTTAATGTTATTTTTTTTACTAATAGATATTTTAATTTAAATGGGGATTTAAGATAAATGCAAATGAAAACAGTGTGAAGTTTTTTCTTATCTTACCTCACCGTTTGGCTAATCACAATTAATTAGGAATCACCATCTCTACAAATCCCTACTCTCCTCATAGTCATACAATAGAGAAAGAGAATACCATTAGTCATCAAAACCCTTGCGTAAATCTCGCTCAGATTTTATTGTTTCCATAAGCAAAATTTAAAGAACACAAATCTCACATTTTACTTTTTTCATTTACATGGTTGTGTGAAGAGAGCAAAGCAAGATCATGAAGAGAACAAGAGACGACCCTTCTCGCTTTCTCCATCAATCCTCCGTTTATGAAGATGATGATGATTCTTCCTCTTCTGAATCTGGAGAGTTTCAGCCGCAGCCGCCGTCGCCGCCACCGCAGCAAAGGAAACACTTTTGTGTGATTTGCAATAAACAGTTTAGCTCCGGTAAGGCTTACGGTGGTCATGTGAGAATCCATTCGAGCGAGTACAATGTCAAAGGAAAAACAAAGAAGATGAAGAAAAAGAGAAAGATTGCTTTGGTGAAGAAGGAAAAGGAGAAAGAGGCAGATCTGGTAAGGGCTGAAGTGGAAGGTAAGATTAGGTGTTGTCTATGTGGTAAAGAGTTTCAGACGATGCACTCTTTGTTTGGACATATGAGGAGACATCCTGATCGGAGCTGGAAAGGGATACGGCCTCCTCCCCCAGAAAAGCTCCAGCTTAGCTTTTTGGATGATGATGATGATGATGATGTGATGAGTAGATCCATGGTGATGAGTGATGTAACCGAGGATGTTCAAGACGCTGCTTGCTGTCTAATGATGCTCAACTACGCGGCAAGGATGAGGAAAGCAGCCATGGAAAGATCAAACTCCGAGGTAAGAAGTTCGAGTTGGTATAATGACGACAAGGGAAAAGAAGAGGGAAAGAGAGATGATGAAATGGATGATAAAGGTTTGACTGTAGATATGAAGATAAAGATGGAAATCGATCAGGTGAATAATCCTCAAGATGATGCTAAGAAGAGATCCTTAGGGTTTGATCTGAATCAGCCTTACCATGATCAAGAGTATCCTTATTCGTATTGGAACTAGCTAGTTTGCTTTGCAATTTCGATTCCATGGGTAGATTATTGCTCTATGAAGTTCTATCTATATGCATTTTGTTATCTCCTACCTAGCCTTTGTACATAATGAATTCCTTGTTTTGATTCACAGATTAGTTTGCTCTTTTTCTTCTTAATTATTCTAATATTTTCATAAACAAGATTGAGTTTTCAAGTCGTGTATATTTTCGTAGATCAAGTTGTTCATATGAATATATGATATGTATGTATCTGAACTTTTCACATATAAAATGTATATCAAGGATATTAGATATGAAAGAACTGGGCTCGAACCTCAAACCAAGACCACAAAGACTTTTACGTTACAAAACTAGCTTAACGATGTGTGTCTCTTTAGATCTTTGTAAGGCATTCATTTTTTTCCTTTCCGATGTTGGATATATTAACCACATCCTTACCACAATATCAATGTATGGCATGCCACAGTTTAGCACCTAATTATGTGGTTATTCCAGAAAATTTAGCAAGGCATGCCAAAGTTTAGCATAGAAATTATTTACAGTGAAGTCATCAATTATAGAAATTATTTGTCTCCAAATTTTTCTTAATTCTCAACTCATTTCACTTGCATCATTCTTCAGCTAAAACTCTTGCATATTTATCTTAAAAACTTCCAAATTATGTATTCCTTAAATAAAACTTGCTTTTAGCTATTCTATTTACAAACATTGACAATAATAGTTTATGCTACTACAGTTTGGTTTTAAAAAGAGAGATTAACTAATTTAAACATCAACATTCAAAATGTAATGACCTACAGTCAAAATGTGTAGAAGACCATCAAAAAATTTCTTGAAAAAAGTGTAAAATCAATGTCGACCAGATTGAAAAGATGAGCAATGTGGCCGCAAACTTTACTCATCATATCGAGAAAGTAATTCGTGAGCAAATTGCTATATCTTAAGCAATCACCCAATCACCCAACACATCCCAAGTCCATGCATCTGATGTATTAGCTGGAGTGTACATAGCTACATCCGTAAGCGTTAGAGAAACCTTAGTCATGGATTTAGCAGGACTAACTCTCGGGTCAAAACCCTTGCGGAATGGGAAAGTCATATTTTTACATTTAATCTAATATCAAATGAATGAAATAATAACTAAATCAAATACAGCATAATGAACACATTTTTATAAATCCATAATTATTTACAATATTGACTAATATACTATATATAAACATATTAAAAATAAATAAAAAACATTTAAAATATATATTTTAATATAATCTTAGGTTCATTATATTAAAATACAAAAAGTTAGAAATATGCGATATTTAATTAAAATTATAAAAACTAAAATCAACTAAGCTATATACATAAAAAAAATTTATATTCTCTAAAGATATATATATATATATATATATATATATATATATATATATTCAAAATCACAATCTCATATCAATTAATCAATTTTTTTATTGTTATCCTCTTTTATGTTTACAATAATTTTTAATAATTTAAATTTTTTTCGAATGACTAAATTAAAATAAACAACAAATACAATTAAATAAAGTTGATGATTTAAAATATTTTAATTTGTCATTTAAAAGCTAATGTAGACAATTTTAAATGTATATATAGTCAATTCAAATGTATATATCGTCAATTTTATTTAATTGAAACCATTATCTTAACTAAGAAAGAAGTAGTTGACAAATAAATAAAAACTAAGAACTAATCATATACATAAAATTTTTATTAATAAGATTTGATATGGATCACCAATATTTATTGTAAATTATATATGTTTAATTATATAACTGACATAATTATCATAAATTAAACAAAAAAATTTGTCTAAAATTAAGTTGATTTTTGTTGTTAATATATATCTATAGATCATTTCTTTATCTTCTATATTTTTCTAAAAAATATTATTCTTATATGTAAATTGTTTTTATTATATTTATTTTAAATTTTTAGTACCAAATTTATTAGAGGTTATATATAGTTAATTATATAATTGAAATAATTATCTTAAATTAGAATTTTTCCTAATCTAATATTAAAATACTATTTTGTTAATAGAAACTTATAGATAATTTCTTTATTTTATGTATTTTTATTAACAATATAATTTTATTTTGTTAATAGAAACTTATAGATAATTTATTTATTTTATGTATTTTTATTAACAATATAATTTTAAAATTTATAAAAAATTTTAACTTTAAATTATAATGTGTGATGATACTATTGATTGTTTTAATTTTAGGTAGATAGTTTAACAGATATTAACTACAACTTTTATAAGTTAATAGATTATAGAGATAGAAAAACATATTTTCATCTTTATCATTAGGAACCCATGTAACAATGTTGATTGCTTTGGTTTTTCTTCTTCTATAAAAATTGCTTTGGCTTTTATGTTTTTTAATTCTTTGGAGTTTTAACACAAGCAAATTAATATTATGAAAAGAAAAACAATGCAAATTCGAATATACATAAATCATTGATTCTCGGATTTCATATGATAATTTTCTAATAACCAAAATTGACTTTTAATACAAATCTAAACTGATTTTATTCCATGATTATTTTACTATGGGCATGGCTCTACAATTTACCTGGTACACGATAAAAGAGGATAGAAAAAAATATAATTTGTGTTGGTTCATTTAGCTAATTGTATATATAAAACACCTTTGCAGTATCCGATGAAAGATAAAATCAGGTACGAAGAGACAAGACCATCATGGCAACGGCTTCTCCTCCATTTATCTCATCTCTCAACTTCACTTGTTCTTCTTACAGAACCACTCTCCCTTCTTTCTCTTCTTCGTCTTCATTCACTCCGAAGCTTCTTCGTCCCCTTGTGAGTTTTTCAGTCAAAGCTTCCAGAAAGCAAGTAGAGGTGACGATTATTCGAATTTCAATCCTCTTCCTTTGTCTTTGGGTATTATCAGTTTTAAAATTCTAATCCAATTTTCCCTCTCAAATTGAATAACTTGGAAGCAACTTGGTCTCGCTGCTCGTTCAGCTTTTGATAAAGCCATTTTATTTGTTGATGGATCTGAATTTGATGCTGCGTAGCTAGTCCGTGTTCATTTAGCATCTGGGCTCTTGAAAGTTTCAAGCTTTGAGTTCTTCACATTCATCATTTGGTCTGTAACAATTTTTGAGCTGATGTTTGTCGATGGGTGATGTTAGATAGTGTTTGATCCTGACGAGAGGCTGAATAAAATTGGCGATGATGTTGACAAAGAAGCTCCTTTGTCAAGGATTAAGCTCTTCTCACCTTGCAAGGTTTCTTTCTTCAAGACAGTTTCATATTCTTGAACTGGATCTCTTCTTTCTTACCTAAGAATCAATGCCATTGTCTTATACTCTATTCAGATCAATGTTTTCTTGAGGATAACCGGCAAAAGAGAAGATGGGTTTCATGATTTAGCCTCTTTGTTTCATGTAACTTCTTCTTCCTCACAAGTTTTAACCTTTCTTTCTATTTCACACTGTGTCTTGATCTCTCTTTTCCGCATTTGATCAGGTGATTAGTTTAGGAGACACAATTAAATTCTCATTGGCACCATCCAAAACCAAAGATCGTCTTTCTACAAACGTCTCTGGAGTCCCTGTCGATGCGAGAAACCTGGTGAGATGTTTTGATTATTCGAATAAGAGTATCTCTCAGATGTTTTGACTATAAGTTTTCTTGCAGATTATAAAAGCACTTAACCTTTACAGAAAGAAAACTGGTAGTGACAAGTTCTTCTGGGTAATAACACTGGACAACACCATTTGACTGTGACATCATGTGCCATACTCTCTTCTAAAACTTAATAGTCTCTTTTGATATGGAAAGATTCATCTAGACAAGAAGGTGCCTACTGGGGCTGGTCTCGGTGGTGGAAGCAGTAATGCTGCAACTGCACTCTGGGCGGCAAATCAGCTCAATGGAGGTCTTGTCACTGAGAAGGAACTTCAAGATTGGTCAAGTGAAATTGGCTCAGATATTCCTTTCTTCTTCTCACATGGAGCTGCCTATTGTACTGGGAGAGGTGAGGTATGTTTCGCTTAGATTCTCCGCTTATTGTGGACATGATGAGGCTTATGTTGCTCAACTCTAATCTAAAGGCCAATGCAGATTGTCGAAGACCTTCCTCCTCCTTTTCCTCTTGATCTACCGATGGTGCTCATAAAGCCACGAGCAGCATGTTCCACTGCTGAAGTTTACAAAGTAATCAACTCAAAACTGATGCTTAATATATTGACTTGTAGACGCTTTTCAGGATTTTCATGGCTTAAGCTTTTATTTTTCAGCGTCTCCGTCTAGATCAGACGAGCAACATTGATCCCTTGACGTTACTGGAGAATGTCACCAGCGATGGTGTATCTCAAAGCATATGTGTAAACGATTTGGGTAAGATCTATATGCATCTCTATATTGCAAGATTCCGTATAGTACATGGACCAGGACTTACAGTTTCAATACTTCTCACATTTCCAGAATTGCCAGCATTTCAAGTTCTCCCGTCTCTTAAACGCTTGAAGCAACGTGTAATAGCATCTGGGCGCGGGGAATATGATGCTGTCTTTATGTCTGGGAGGTATGCCTTCGCTACAACTATATCTGTTACATAAGAGCTCACTTAGTAGTTGAGTATACAGTAACTCAGAGTAAACACTATGATGCTACTATTGTATTTGTGTTACAAAATGTGTATTGATAAGCTAGTAAATATCTTATTCAATGTGCTGAGTACTCTTCGCTATAATATGATATTATTAATCAGAACCTTGTGTTTGTATAACAGTGGAAGCACTATTGTTGGTATTGGTTCACCAGATCCTCCGCAATTTATATATGACGATGAAGAATACAAGAATGTGTTCTTGTCTGGTATGCTCTTCTTCTCTTGTAATTTACTTGTGGTTTCTCCTCTTCTGGATTTTGCATATGTAAGGGACTAATTCCAAGCAAACACATCGCAGAGGCAAACTTTATGACTCGAGCGGCTAATGAATGGTACAAAGAACCTGCGTCTGCAACTGCTACTACATCATCCTCTGAGTCTCGCCTGGAGATTCCCAATGTGATGTAGCAAGTTTGAGGCCAAAAGCCTATGTTCTGTATTGGTACGGAGTTAATTGTTTACAAATTTGATTTGAATGCTCTTAACATATATTTAAACTAAAACATACTCACGAATAATAACCAAACGGAGAAGCAACCACACACAAGTCATGAAACTCCTATGCTCTTACAGCGAAGGAGAGACATTGTGTCTAGACAAGCCAAAAGATATATTTTCCTTTCAAATGGTTTAGTCCAGTCTTGTGATGTAGCTGTTTATGTTTCCACGGCTACACCAACACCTTCATCCTCCATAGATACACCGTTGCTGCTGGTTAGACTGTACCTGTTCATGTTAGAATCATACAATGTGGCTGCTGCTGCTCTTTGACCCGGACCAGGTTCCATTGAATCTAGTATTTTGGGGATAAACCTTGGTCCAGACTAGACTCCAGTCTATGCTTGTGTATGGCTTTCTTCTGTATTGATACAGAGTTAATCCTCTCAAATTCCAATACTGGTCCCATTTTCTCAAAGTCCGAGCTTGTCAAGCGCGACATCAGTTCAAGACCAAACACTAACGTTGTGTAATATCATTTGTATACTAAAAATTGCAGAAATGCAACAACCAAAAAAGAAAAACAAGAATCATAAATGATGAAAAAAACTCATTATGATTATGAATAATATAAAAAGAAAGAAAACACTCATTAGGATTCACATGATCCTACATCCTGGTTGCAAATCTCCCATCGTAAAGTTCTTAGGCGGAGCCGGCGTCGGTGGAAAACTCTTAGCCGCCGGCTCATTCTGATGGTACACATACGGTGGTGGCGGCTGCGGATGGAGCTGACGTATATATGGAGGGGGAAGAGCACAAGCTTGATAGTGCGGTGGTGGTTGATACATCCAGTTTTGTGGAGGATAATTGCATTGTTGTTGATGAGGATGATAGTTCGAGTGAACATAACATTGTTCCATCGACGGTTCCTTGCGTCCGTTATCGCTCCATACAATCTCAGCTTTTTGGCCTGCTTTTGTAATTCTTTCATGTATTATTTCTGGATTGATTTTCCCATATACGTATACCGTTTTACTTCGTTTGTCGATCTTGAAATCCACATCTGTGTATATATATAACAAAGTTGTTAAATCTATGGAAGAAAAGATATGATTAAAAGAGAAAAAAGTGATAAAAGAGTATGAAACCATTAATGGTGTTGAGCAAATTTTTCACAGGTTTCACCCATCCCAACGTAGAAGATTCAATCTTCAAAAGACTTACCTGCGCAAATAACACTTTTAACCATTCATACTTAATAAATAAAACATTAATCTATACACTAATATGACAATTTATACCATGTGATTGGAAGATGATTCCATTAGAGATGTTGAAAGGGGTTAGCCCTGGCCCAGCTGAAAACCTGCAAAACTTTAAATAGCAGACCTTAAACCTGTTAAACCCTGGCCTTGCAATAAAACTATAACGAAACAGAGACAAGAAACATTGATTTTTTTACTCCGAAACAAGCTCGTGCTTTCTACTATCATGTAATAATTATGAAAGTATTACTTATCAAAGAGAGAATATGTCTGGAAGTGAAATGTCTGCAACAAGAATGATTTTTACAAAAATGAGCAGAAGCGATCAAGAATCAAGCAAGTTTTTCAATACCCATCTTAGAGTCAATTTCAAGCATTCCACAACTAATATGACACCACAAGCAAATGCGAACTCGATTCACAACCCAGAAAAAAACTTAGGCCAAGGGACTTGACAGCAAAGATCCTGCTAGACTTGCAGCGGCTTGAGCAAACACGGACTGGAGAGAAGCTAAAACGAAACAGTTGGTTATCGAAATTTATCAAAACTAAACCCAAGATGAGTGATTTTTCACGAAACCCTTGATGGCTACTCGATATCTCTAAGAAGAAAAAGAGATTGAAGCATAAAATTGAAGAAGAGATCGAAGAAGAAGATCGGATAAGAAGAAGAGATCAAAGATGGTGTTTCCCTATCGAAGAAGAAGAGATTGACGATGGCGTCGTTTTACAAACAAACGAGGGAAAATTCCCAAAAAACCCTATTTCAGCCCGAGGTTTTTAAACTTTTGATACTTTCTCAAAGAAATTTGCAAAGTTTCACGAAATCCTTAATATTCCGTGAATGAAAACGAAAACAAATCACGATTTGACAAGAGGAGAGATGAAGATAATTAATACAGAGATGAAGAAAATGACCTGTTGAGAGAAAATGGGTAAATATGGGCGTTGTTACTGAATACTGATTGTGCAAAGAAAATATGATTTTTAGGGTTTTGGTTTTGTACCATGCCAGTTTATTATTGTTTAGTATTTGTTTATTTCTTTTATTTTACAGCGGGTAAAGTTAAACACACTCTTCTAAAACTTATACGTCTCTTTTGACATTGATTTCTAATTTTTTCTGGGATGAATGCATTACAGTGCAAGCCCCATTGTTAGTACAAAGAACCTGCTCCTGCAACTGCTACTACACCATCGAGTCTTGTTTCAAGTTTTGGCTTTGTTCTGTATTGGTACAGACTTTTAAAAGATTGATTTTGATGCCCTTAACATATATTAAAAGTGAAAGAAAAAACGGAGAAAAAACATATTCACGAATTATAACAAAACGGAGAAGCAACCACACAAGTCATGAAACCCTTTTTTTCTTTGTCCTTTTTTCTTTCTCGTCTTATTACTTCAATTTCCATATGTAACTCCTCTGCTCTTACAGAGAAGGAGACACATATTGTCTAGACAAGCCAAAGATATCTTTTCCTTCAAATGGAGAAGTCCAGTCTTGTGATGTAGCTGTTTGTGTTTCCACGGCTACACCAACACCCGCATGCTCCATAGATACACCGTTGCTGCTGGTGACTCGGCTTCCCATGGAACCGTTTAAACTGTACCTGTTCATGTTCGGATCATACATATAGCTGCTGCTCTTTGACCCTGACCAGATTCCATTGAATCTAGTATTTGGGGATAAACCTTGGTTTAGACTCCAGTCTATGCTGTTGTAGTCCACCAAACCACCAGAGCTCCAATCTATCGGTGAGGATGCACCCGATGTTCCTGCTGAACCAACCGCAGAGAACAGTCCCAACGAAGATGCAGCAGATATGGATGAAGATGACGCAGTGTTGTTTCTGGTCCATAAGCCGCTGTTCCCTCGTGGGATGCTACCATGTGGATCCAGTGAGGTGTTGTTACTGAATCGCTTCTGGTTTTGATATTGAAGCTGCTGGTAGATCTGGTTTGGATTCAGATTATTTGGGCTCGGGCTTCGAGCAGCAGGGATATTATGTGTTTGCATGAACCCATTTGACTTCATGATGTCTATGCTTGCTGCAGGATGCCAACTGGTAGGTGATGCACTCATGCTCGAAGTTGGAACTGGATTCGTGCTTACAACTTGTGGCCGCTGTCTCATTGCCATGACTGGTTCCCTATTTGCTGGCTGCTGCTGAGGGCTCTTGAATTCATTTCCGCTAGCTATATAGCGAGCTTCGACTCTCACAGAAGGCTGTGGTGACGGTGATGGCGATGATGGCAAAGAGTACGAAGCAGACGGAACTTGTCCTGTATTTGTCCATCTTTTATCAACCAAAACAGCAGATTGTTGAGGTTTTGGCCAATCTAACTTCGGTTGGGGTCGTTTCATAGGCTGAGCAGTTTTGTTCACAGGTTCCACTCTGGAAGGTGATTTCGTATAGTTAAAGTTCTTGTCATCTCTTGTTGGCTGTAAAGCTGGTTGTGTTTCTGACCTTTCTGCATCTGAGTTCTGATAACCTATCCCTACTATATGCTTGCCATTACTAGCTGTAATATGATCACCAGGTTCTTCATGTTTCATTGGCACAGACAATTCTTCAAACTTTGTGCCTTTCAACACTTCTATTGCTCTGTCCAAATCACCCTCTGCTTGAACAACCGCACGCTCTATTTCCTGCCTTGTACACTTAAGCTGTAGCTCCATTTGTGTAATCCTAGCTAGTTCTTCTGTTATGTCTATTTTCAAATTCCCAGGGCTTTGAATGCTTTGTTTCTCGATTTCTTCCTCTTCCCTGTCAAACAACCAATGAACAGACTCCTCTACCTTCCCTTCGTTCATCATCAACGCTGTCGTCGCATGCTCTTGAGATATCCCCATTGCCACAAGTTGCTGCGTAAGAGCTTCAAGCTTTCTCGACATGAGATACGTGCTACACTTCTCATACAACTCCTGAGCTCGCCTCTCCTTCTGACGTTGATGTTTCCTCTCATTCTTTTGTCGAATTTTCTCTCGCTTGTCACTGTCTGCACCAGATACTACCACCTCCTGCCTGAGTGGCAGATTAGCTGTTTTCTCCTTGTGATCTTCAGACTCACCGGAGCAGCTACCATTGTTCGAAACGGAATCAGATTCAACCCCATTTACATCTGTCTCATCTATACTACGGAAACGACCATATTGTATTGGTGAGACGGAAGTTATGGAGACTGAATCAAGAACCTGGAATGTTCCTAGAAGTGGGTTATAGGCACTAGCTGCCATGCTGCTACTCCCATTCACGGACAGTCCAGGCTTCGGTGATGCCTTTTGAGCTTCTTTACCACCTTTTTTATCTTTCGACTTTGATTTTGTTGCTGGAGACATCTCTGCAAAGAACATCAATAACCCTAAAGTTATCAAGAAATGAGCAAATAGCTAACATGAGACTTCTTCTTATAAAAACTACAACAACACACAACACGCCCATGTGGTTCCCGTAACATACTACAGAGACAAGAACAGAAGATTGTACAAGAAATTTAGCAGAAAGTATTAACCAGATAATTCACATATTTTACGAATTGATACTTAGAACAGTCTGGAGACTCAGCTTGTAAACTAATTTTCGCATACTCTTGAAGAGCACAAATACGAAAAGACTCAAACTTCTCCTGGTGCAAAGACGAATTTCGATCAAACAATTCAAGTCGGTCTCTTTTTAATTAGTAAGACAGGGCAAAGAGATGAAACATTCGAGAAGCCAATTACGTAAAACGAAAAAGAAAAAAACTGGAAAACAAAATTATTAAATTGATCGAAAATAGCCGAAGCCTGTGATTCAACGAAGGAAATTCACGAAAGTATCCGTGAAAAGTCACCGAATTGGGCGAAATCGCGTGGAGGAGAAACGAAAAAAAATCAGGAAGAGTCGTAAGGATTAAGAGATGTTTCAATCCGTAATCGAAGACAACAGAGAGAAGAGGAGGGACCTGTGTGGAGAAGACGATGATGATTGGAGATAGGTCTTCGTTGATTCGAGGCCGAAACTGAATCTGCGAAAGAGATGATGATGATTTTTTTAGGGTTTTGTTTGAGAGAGACAAAGAGGGGAAGAAAGAAAAGAGAGAAATGGAGAGGTGTTTTTGTCAATATATTTTTAAAGCCAATGGATGTGTAACTAATGTCACTGACTTCTTGTAATCTCTTTTTCGTGTCTTGTTTTTCAACTCGTCTATTTTACTTTTTGTTTTTTTTCTTTCGTTTTTGCCGGCTACATTTCATTAATAAACCATTGTCTAAGTTTCGATTGGCGAGGACCTCGTTCTTTCTTCAAATCTGCTGTGATTTGGATTATTTTTTTTAAGGTTTCTATTTAGTCGGTCTATGAACGTATCTGAGTGCATCTCAGCTTTATTCAGAAATGGTTTGGTATACTTAGTAGCTGTTCTTTTTGCCGGGTTACAATAGACAAGAGTTACACGTTATCGTTCAACAGCAGCAGTAAATCTCCTTCTTAAACTATCAATAAATACTTTGCCAATTTAAAAAAAAAAAACTATCAGCACGATCAGAAATTTACAGTTTTTAGTCAGGCTTTGTTTCTTGGGAAATTAATTTCTTTTGTCTGGGAGGAACGACCGTTTGGTACAAGTTTGGTACAAGTTTGGATTCGGATCGGGTTTTCGGGCTTTCGGATTTTTAATACTAGACTCATAGATCTCATTTATATAGTTCTAATTTTTAGATTGAGTTCGGTTTGGATCGGATTTAACTTGATATATGAAAATACTAAAAAACCATTAAAATTTATAAAAAAATATCTAAAATATACTCGAAAATATCTGAAAGCTACAAAAAGAATATCCAAAACAACTGAAAACTCTATATAAAAACTAGCTGAACTCATCAAATTTATTTTCAAAAGTATCTTAATTATCTAAAGTTATGTAAAAATAGTTAATAAATAAAAAATGTAAAAATAGTTAATATGTTTAATTAATTTTGGGTTTTTAGTATCCAAAATTCGGGTTTTGTTTCGGATCGGGTATTACACCATATCCAAAGTATCTAACTCTAAGACCCATTTGAATATTTTACTAGATCCAAATAAATCTGGTTCATGTATTTTCGGATCGTTTTCGGGTTGGATTTCAGGTTTTTCTCTTATGGACCGTTGTAAAATGAACAATTTCAATCTTAATAAAACTAAAAAAAACAATTGGCAAATTAAAAAATTTCAGAAGTTAAAATTATGAAAAAAAAATAAGAGAAGAGAACCAACCTATTTTGTCAGTCATGTCTTGTCCGTTTAGATATATATACTTCTATACTATTAAAATCCATTAAAGAAAAAATATTATTTACTGTGTTATATTACGATTTATATCATTACAATTTAATGAAAGTTTAAAATTTCATTAAAGGTAATAGTGTCAAATAAATTTCTAACTAATTAATTTATAATATCTTTCAATATCTCCTTTATTTTAAATATAAATGTATGTTTCCTTTTTAATTATAACAGTTTTTATACAAAAAATTTTAATCTACTTTAATTTTTTTTTAATTAATAATTTCGTAATTTAAAAATTATTATTAATTAATTTAAATTAAATTTTGATTTGTAAAACAAAATCAACAAAATAAACAGCATTAATAATGATAAATATGATAAAATGAATTAATACACCAGTTATTTTTATAAGTTGTAAAAAAATTAAGTATTTAGACACATAATTTAATATAAATATATATTATGATTTAAGTTTTAAAAATAATTATATGAAATAATTGTATATTATGATCCTTAGAACGGAGTAGAATCTATTATATTATTAAAACAAGAAACATTATTGAAAAAAAAACATTGCACCCTCTATTATACTACATAAAATGACATTTTGTTTTAATGGTTTTTGCAAATGTTGATTAATGGTATTTTAGAGTATGATTGGTATAACTGATAGTAAAACAATAATAGTAAGTAGCATAAGCAATATGCTCTAATCAATATATATTTTTTAAGTTTTTTGTCACAGTTGTGAGCGATTATATATAAATTTCTAAAACGTTTTTAATAAATATATTATATGCATTATATATATTTATACTTACAATATAATAATCATAATAATTTATTTTATAATTTATTATTTTAAATTTTATTTTATTAAGTTTTATATTTATAATTATAAATATAATAAAATAATTGAGTAATAAATATTAATTATAAATGTATAAAATTTACACTTAAATATAAACATAATTTTTAATATTATTTAATAAAATAAATGAATCATATATAGTTATTTTATAATTTTTATATATTTAAATGGTAAAAGCTGTACAAAAATCTTCATAAGAAAACATAGAGTAGATGACCATTTGAAGAGATTTAGCAGTTTCTAAATATTTTCCTAAATATTTTATTCACACGAATTGATTGGTTAACAAAACTCCAAAATATTCTACCAATCAAGCCATTATTCAAACAATATATACCAATTATGTTTAAATTTAATCAAATTATATCTTAATATTATACAATCTAATCAAATCTTAACAAAATATCTGATTCTAAACTAATATTTTGGTAAATGCATTTAAACACACCTTAAATAATTGTGGAAATTAATATTATTACTACTAAACATGTTTCCAAACAATATAATAATTAAACATGTATCCAAATAATTTTTTTTAAAAATGGGTTTCATTTCCCTAATTAATTAAAAACGAAAATAAAAACAGTAATGTATATATTAAACTAAAAAATTAAATGATAAATATAATAAATAATTTATTACACTACTTATTTTTACAGATCATAAAATCAAATTTGATAAACATCACATAAAAAAACATGAGTAAATATATTTTTAAACATATTTCAACTAACAAAAAATAAAGAAAAAATAAATACAAAAAAAAAATTAAACTTAATATTAATAGGTGTCTAAGTTATAGAATTGAAACTTTTAAATTTGAAAAATAATTTAAAATATTTAAAATTAGGCTGATATATTTTTAGCTTAATAAAATTTAAACATTAAAATTAGTCAATATATATATAGTAGTCAATCATATAGTAAAACATATTGATGTTTTTACAATTACGGATTTTTAAAATTTGTTACATGCATCAAGATATGTAAAATGTTTAGACAATGGCAAGATGGATTAAAAAAACTAATTAACGTGTTTTGATTATAAAACATTAAAATTAACTAATACAAGACAAGTTTAATAGACCGATTACCATATTTTAATTTTTATAAAATTGTAATTATATAAAAATATAAAATTAATTATAAATATATTAAACAAAAATAATAGAGTAGATTATATAGTTTTATCATCTACTTTAAAATAAAACTATAAGCACATCTCAAACTATAAATTTCATAAATATATCTTTCACATTAAGTCAAAGATATAAAAATAAAAATCAATTAAAAATATCATCCGCTCTAAAAAAATATTTAAACTGTATAGTATATTATAAAAAAAAAGTAAAACTGTTAACATATATGAAATTTGAAAATTTATAAATATACATTATTCAAAAAGAAAACTAAAAGAAACAATATTTAGTATATCTTTAAAACTATGGTTGGTAAAGTTAAAAGTGCGTGTGACAAAAATAAAAGTGCGTATTACCATATATGCTAATGGTTTATAGATAACCTATACACATTTAGGAAGAATGATTAGATGTTTAAGTAATACACAACACACAAGCTCTTATTGATCCGTACATGTAAAGAGTGGAAGAAAGTTATGCAATACCCTACATTTTGGGGGTATAAAATCTCCAATATACAAATAAATAAATATGCTGGTTCTAGTATATATGTATAGATTAATAAATGAGAGAGTTGGTTTGATATTTGATAATTTTGGTAATCATCTTCTTTGGAAATTGAATGCTTTAATGGCGAAAGCAAAGACGACGGAGAAGAAGACGCAAAATGCGACGACCATAATGGCGGAGACACCCAAGAAGTCATGTTTATAACCCATCACTTCCTCAAGCAGTTGTTTTACCATCACTTTATGAATACCGTCCGATAGCTTTACCTCTCGCTCATCATCACCGTACTGAGACACCAATAAACCGTACAGTGTCCACGCAACCGGGTTTGCCCAGTAGTACCATCTCCACCACAACGGAATCCTCTGTCCAAATCAACCCAAAGATCAAAGTTAAAAAGATAGTGTTTCTAGAGAAATTCAAGTAGCACTACACAATTAAACTATCTAATCTACCAAAGCTGTGTGTTTTTAACGGTCTTGATTGGTGTTTTGTAAAGTCATGAAAATCAAAATTTGACCAATCAGTATTTTAGGTTTTAGAAATTAAAAAAAAAGAATTAAAAGTTTTTAAAGCTAATTTTTAGAAAATTTCTTCTATTTTGTTTATCCTTTTTTAAAAGTTACTTTTCAGAATATAACTAATAGCCACAGTTTTTACACCATAGCTTTAAAATTTTGGTGTAAAAATTTTGACTTTTAAAACTATGAGTTTCATTTAAAATTAATAAAAAAAACTTAAGAAAAAGATGAACAAAATAAATGATTTTTTTAAAAAGGTTTTGAAGACTTTTAAAATTCGTTTAAGTTGTCTAAAACCTAAAACATTATGGCAAAATTTCAACTTCTATGATTTTACAAAACTTAAAATCCTTAAAATTAAAACACCAATCAGAGCTACAGCCAAAACTCCTATAGTCAAAATCTAAAGCAATAGTCTTTACCAAAATGCTTTAACCAACTTCTAAACGGGAAAGTTTGTATGTGAACAAGAGTTACTTGCAACAGAAAGTGCCCTTTTTCGATATTTCGGAGTGATTTATCAGTCTAAGTGTCTTAGCTTGCTTACCTTGTATGGGATCATGAAACCGCTGAAGAGGTTCCATAGCATGTAGAAAGGGGCAGCTATAATTGAGGCAACGTTGTGGTTTGGAGTGATCGCTGTTGTCATCATCCCGTAGAAGGTGAAGTACATAATCGAAAAGTACATGAAGAATAAGTACCACAAGAATTTCACCGCCGACCATTCAAACGAGGCCATCGCGTAGAATATGGTGCTGTATGTAGTGGATTGTGCTAGCACGTATGGAAACTCTATAAACACCTGCAAAAATCACCAATCTTGTTGTCTTTTATCGAATTTAAAAAATAAAAAAACTCAAAAGGGAATGCTAAAGAAAGAAAATAAACATTATTTGTGACCTGTGCAAATGCAAAGGGAAGTGCCGAGTACATTCCTGCTGCTCTCTCGCGGTATGAAACAAATCTTTCGATGGAAACAACGGGCTGTGCAGCGGTTGCGTTGGTGATTCCAATGAAGAGAACTGCAGCGTACATCGATCCCATTGCATTGAATAACTGTTGTTGTGTGTCCCTGTACATGAAGAAAATGTATACATTGGTTAAAGAAGTTGCTTTAGCAGTAACCTCTGACACTCCTACGCATATTTAGAGCATTTCCACTTATAAATTAGGTATTTTGGATTTTCAAAAAAAAAAAATTTATATTTTATTATAAATTAATCAATGTTTAAAAAATCGTTAAGCTGTAGGTAGACTTAGTCGAAATCTAATCATTAAAAGGTAGTATACTAATTTACAATATATTTAAATTTTATATATTTTATATTACATATTTCTATCTGTTTTAGAAAAAAAAAATCTAAATTTAAATTTAACCTAACAAAAAACTCAATATAATAAAATTTAATGAAAAAAATCAACATAAAAGTATAAATTATTGAGCAATTTGACTGATTTCGACTGAAAGGAACCTTTAAACCAGATTTTTGATTTAATTCGGAGATTTTAGTCTATCGTTCCGGATGGATATATTTAAATGCCTAGGCCTTTAAATTTATTTTGTTTTGAAAAATTGAATCATTTATAAAATGACACATTTCTTATAAATATCTCATAGATTTCTCACAAGTTTCAAAATGAGAACTATATCTTACTTCTGTCTTTTATTTTTATTTTTTTCAATTATTTTTTAAAATTGAGATATGTTCAATAGAGATGATTGCCTAAAGTGGAGATAGTAAATACCTTTTGGCGCCGAATTTCCAACATATTGTTCCAAGCATTAGAGAGATAACCACGGTGTAGAAGAATCGAACCGCGGTGTATTGAGGATTTCGCCAATACGACAGGTTTTGTTTCCACAGACAAGCAACAAACTGACTATAGAACGACTGAGAGTATCTGGTCGGAAACTCGAGTTCTTTTGAAACATTACTTGGCTTGCTGAGTCCTTCGATCAGCTCCTTGTTGCGCCTGCAGTTAAACAGTGAGGATATAAGGTAAACCAAACATCTGAAAAGTTAATTTGAGTTCTGAGTAAATGAGGAAAGTCAGTGACATACCGACAGAGATTTGAGTTCTTGTAAATTTCCGCAAAATCAACACCAAGCCGGTGTTCCTCGGTCGAAGATGTGACATTAAGCATCCAAGCTGCCGGATTATGGCCGGTTTTGATCTTTTGCACTCCTTCAATAGACTAAAGGAAAAACAGATTAGTAGAACAGATCAAGAGTTAGATTTATATGCATCTCTTAGTATAAAAATGGCAAGAACTTGAACCAAGTTTCAGTTCTGAGGGATCAAGAACTAAACCTACCTCGAAATACTTGATAAGCTCACAAGACTTCTGGCCAAGTGGACCGGCATATATGAGCTCACCACCACGTTTCATGAACAAAAGCTACATAAACAAGGGACTTTTAAACAATTCTGCAGACTGTTTGATTCATTATCGATATCAATTGTTTGAAGAAACCAACCTCGTCGAATGACTCGAAAATATCAACGCTAGGCTGATGAATAGTGCAGACGATGGTTCGTCCAGTGTTAACAATATTTCTAACAGTCCTCATCACGATAGCAGCAGCTCTTGCATCCAGTCCTGAAGTTGGCTCATCCATGAATACAATAGAAGGGTTTGCAACTAGCTCGACCGCAATCGTTAACCTTTTCCTCTGTTCAGTTGATAAGCCATCAACTCCAGGTAGACCCACCAATGCTCCACTCAAGGAGGTAAGCTCCACTAGCTCCATCACCTCATGGACAAACGCCTCCAAGAAAATAAAGTTTAGAGAATGTCAGCATAATCCAAGACAAAATGTTGGAAAGATGATGGAAAGTTATGTTACCCTTTGTGTCTCTGAGTCAATATCTGAAGGTAAACGAAGGCATGCGGAGAAAAGTAGAGATTCAACAACAGTTAGGCATGGAGAATGAACATCGTTCTGCTCACAATAGCCTGAGATTCTTGCAAAAGTTTCCTGCCTTTTGGGGAAACCAGATATGTACACATCTCCTTCGATTGTCCCACCGGTCTTTCTTCCAGCTAAAACATCCATGAGCGTTGTCTTACCGGCACCACTTACTCCCACTAACGCTGTAAGCACACCTGGTCTAAAAGCTCCAGTAATATTCACAAGTAGCTGCAACCTATCTTCTAGTATTCCTTGTTCTTTTAGTCCCTGAAACTTTCGTTGCATGAGATACACATACATAATGGCTTCAATCTGATTGTAGAAACCTGTAACGTACCAATGGAACATCCACATAGTAATTGATATTGCTGAAAGACAGTGAGAGTGGTTGAAATGGAAGAACCATGCCTCTATTCTTGAAGTATTTTCCTGGACAAAAATAACTATAAGCTTTAGCTTCTTTCAGTTCAGTAAACAGATGAGAAAGGAAAACGTTTTGTTTCACTCACCATGTAGTGAGCCTGAATGCTGCAAGTACTCTCTTAATTCCACAACAAACTCATCTCCTTTCCTTTTCTTCTCTCTCTCGTCCAACTCTTCTCTGGATACAACAGCTTGTAACTTACCCCAAGCTATGAATAGTTAACAAAGGGTATGAACAAGATTAGCACAATTGTTTACAGTTGCAGATAGTTGACGCTTTTTAGGTAGAAAGAAAAGAACGAGAAACTTACGGTTGAGGTAAGCTAAGAACAGCGTAAAGAGCAAATTGAAAAGAATTGTATATCCAAGCAAGGCACCAACACCAATCCAATACCAGTAGCTCCCAGAGAACAAACTTCTTTCTCGTAGCAAAGCTAAACCAAGAGAGTCGCTGGTGTGATTCCCAGCTCTCTTCATAGCCAGAGAAAACATACAATTACTACAATAGTATATTCCACATTCTATAAAATCATAAGTAAAAGATTATTGTTGTAGCAGACAATTTTGGTAATGTTTTCACCTTTTGCCAAGAATGGCCGAGGAACTCGTTCACAGAAGCTGCGTTTTGAGCATACATCAAAGGAGAAATCCAGTAACCCCAAATCCACCAAGTGGGTATGCTATCTGAGAAATCAAACAGGAGAAAATGAATATTCATGTGGTAAAAGGAGAAAGTTTAAGGACTCCAACAAAGAGTATAAAAAACCTCTGGAAATAATAAACCCTCCAAGAGTCATGACCACGAGCATTGCAAAAGATCCAAACGTATTGGCAACAATCATATGTCGGCCTAAAGAACCCATCACACGGAAAAGACTCAAGGACATCTGATGCAGAAGGAAATACAGCAAGAACTGCTTAAGAAACCTGAAGAACAGAAGAATCCACTGTTAACTTTTATTAAGCAATCAAATCCTTATTCAGTTCGTCCTTTAGGTGAATGTATGTACCTGGAGAACTCTGGATCGTATCCGATTGTATAATATGTAACTGCCACCCATGTGACAGACTCTATTATTGAAGTAGGGATACTCAAAAGCCAGGAAGGTAATGTATAAGCCCAGCTTGGGTAAAAATGCAAGTCTCTGTGCTTATACAAAACCGGAAGCTTGGCTACTAGCATCGGAACCTCTGTAAATCCATTAAAGAGAATGATGACCATGGAGAAGTAAAGCGATCCAAGATATATGTTGCCATCATCAATAGTGTTGTGATGCATTGTTGTCCGGCAAAAGACAGTCATTGTGATCAGGGCAACTAAAACAAGCTGCAAATGCATAGTATGTAGAGTGAGTTAAATAAAGTACTTAGTTTTATCAACTACATGAAGACAAATCATTTGGAGCCAAACCTGAACAAACTTGAACACATAAATAAAAGCATTCTGCTTCATCAGTTGCTTCTGCCAGGAGAAGTTGATTTTGAGAAGTTCACTCCTCTTAACACCGTATTGGGATGTAGATAAAGCGGCTGAATGATTAAACCGTTTGTCAAATGGAACATCGAGTTTCTTTTCCAACCTCTTACCAGTTGGATAAGAACGAAAAGCTTCAGCAAACTTTCCAGGAGGTACATAGCGATAAGGCCGGAAAGGGACTGACCAGTACTGCTGTTGGTCCTTCTTTGAAGTGACCTATTAACAGAAACTTAACTTAGAATTTTTCAAGAAGAGGGATTTTAACTTCTACTTCAAACTCTTTTAAAACCTTACCTCTTGCAAGAAATCTGCCACGTTTTTCCTCTCAGGGCAGCTAAATCCCAACGATGAAAAGAAATCAAGAACCTCTTCACGAGGGCCCTGGTAAATAATCTGTCCCTCGGACATAAGAATAACATCGTCGAACAACTCGTATGTCTCGGGAGAAGGTTGGAGTAGTGAAATGACAGTGGTTCCTTCGAGGGCATGAGTTGAATGTCTCATATACATGATAATCTGATGAGTCGTTGAACTATCTAAACCATTTGATATTTCATCCATGAAAAGGACTCTTGCTGGACCTACTAACAGTTCCCCTGTGAATCCAAATCCACTCGATTAGTAATGGTCAGTGTATCTATCTACTGTTTAAGTCTTCTTATATGAACAAAATAAAAAAATGAACACAGACACACCTGTTGTGAGACGTTTCTTCTGCCCTCCTGAAATTCCTTTAATCATCTCATCTCCCACCAATGTGTCAGCACAGGAGTCCAACCCTAAAATCTTTATTTGATGTATGAGACTTTCAGAAATACTTCAAATGTAGTGTAGTTTATACAAAGTCTACTAAAATTTTAGTCAAAGGCTCTGGAGGATACCTTCATAATATACTCCACGACGAGGCTTGTCTCTTGTCCTCCGAGAGCTAAGGACTAGAATGTACAAGAAACTAATTTGAATCAAGGGTATGACTAAATTTAGAAAAGAAATCAATTTAGCCGTTGACTTAAAAAACCAGTACCTTCATAAATATATCAAGGTCTTCATCAGGTACAATTCCTGCAAGCTTTTCTCTTCTTGCTAGCTCCACTAGCATATCTGTTTTAATAGTTTGTTTTTTATGTCAAACTGAGAGATAATGCACCTACACAGACACTGCTTCTTACTGAGTACTTACCATATTTGAATCCAACACCTTGACAACGACCAGCAAACTCGAGATTTTGCCTCACTGTCATCTCTGCTACATGCCAATCCTGTTGGCTGACATACGCAGACGTCCTTGGCGCGATTATCTCTTTGAGATTGTATCCATTGTATGTTATTTTCCCTGATGTCTTCATATAGGAAACAGCCAAGAGAATATCTCAAACACAAGAAGAATATCTTGTAATTATAGTTCTAGCTATGATTCGTGTCACCATTGTTTACCTGAAGATTGTTTCCGAGGCGTCCAGCTAAAGCTAAGAGAAGTGTTGTCTTCCCGGAACTTGGAGGACCGAGAAGAAGTGTCAATCTGGTGCAAAAGCAAGACATTAAAATAATTGGACAAAAATAGCAAAAAAAAACTTGTAATGTAAAATTTAGTCCTTGTGTATATACCTCGAAGGTCTAATGATTCCACTGACGTTGTCTAAGATCGTTAATTTGCTTCTTTTCGCACCGTACAAACGCATATTCCTTAAAAGGGCCTTACCAAACAAACTTTCTCTCATTACTACAAAACACAACTAGAGATTGAAAAAATCGGACCAAAAATGAGGAACTTACTTCTGCCATGTTAATGATGAAATTGGGAATTGTTGGTAACGCTCGACTTCCGACATGAACGAATGATTCCACCATCAAATTCTGAAACCGAACTTCAATCTTCGGAAATTTCAAATCCACTCTGCCAAATTTTAAAACTAATTCAAATTCTGCCATTTGAGAGAGAGAAAAAAAAAAAGAAGTGAGAATAAATAAATAATTACGCGTCGAATCTCTTCCTGACGCGAGCGAAGAACTGTTGAGGATCATGATCGACGGAACTAACGAGCCGATCGAGGAGAAGACGTTGCTCGCTAGCTTCAAGATTACCGATTCTGATCTCTTTATGCTCACCAATCACGTCCCTGAAAATGCCGCGACGGATCCGCGAGTAAGTCGGTAAACGCTGCAACGCCGCCCATCGAAGCTCTTCTTCGTCCTCGACTTCGTCTTTAAACGACGTCGAACGCGAGAATGCGTTCTCCGTCGAGTTCCACATCGGCGACGGCGAAGCAGAGAGAGTCGACAGAGAGTAAGAAGGAGATTGTAGACTATAGATGAGCTTTTGTTTTGCTCTCTCTCTCTCTCTCTTTAGATTAATCTCACACCACGAGATAACTGGTAGGTAAAGTCGCCATTAATGCTCTTGTTTCTCTCTCTCATCTGTACGTTAAAGGTGAAATAACAGTTGAGGAGAAGAGAGGCTAATTAATACTAAGCGGGAAAAAACAAATGATTTTTTTTTTTCAGATAAAAAAAATAAAAATATTTAAACAGTCTATCTCTGGATTCAACTAATAAGTACCTACATTAATCGTTTGTATTGTATGTGTAGGGACAAGTGTATAAATGGACCGCTAGATTAGAGTATACTATTATTATATTACCTATATTTTTTATTTGATTATTGATTTTGATTCTAACAACATTCTACTTTCCCCTCAACGGTTTTTTTGGCTTCTGTTTGCTTTTTGATTAATTAAGGGAAATGTTCTTTTTCGAACGTTTCAAACGCAAATTCGGTGTGACTTTTGTAACTAACTAAAGTGAGCTGGAAATTCCATTGAGTCATTTTCGGTCTGGTTCTATCATTTATGTGGTAGGATTAGAAATTTCCTATTCAATTTATTATATGGATTTTTTTGAAGTCAGTCCTGACAGATTTACCAGTTAAATGAATCAGTCTTTTGATAGATTATTTGTTTGTGCTACTTATCCAATCAGGACAGGAGAATATAGAGAAAAGTGATAGTTGGAGAAAACTATTTTCTTAAGTTCATTTTGCATATTTAAACTATTTTCCTAATGTAATTGGAAATTTTGCTCTAACTTGGTTTTGCTATTTAACTTTTCAATAAAATAAGGAAGAAATATCTTATACTTGTCTCTCTTTTCCTTTTTTAAAAAAGATTTTAATAGTGAAATATTTGTGGATATTTTTTACGCAATCCATAAAAATAATTTCGTGATAATCTAATTTTAATAAAATAATTGTTATAAAATTGAGTAATTATACTTATTTTTTATTTTTTATAATCAAATTTGCAATTTTTATATAAATATAGTTACAGACTAATGAAAGTCAAAATAAGACAATCCGTTCATTTGACCCGTCAAATTTATTTTAAATGTTTTTATAATTGAAATCGGCTAACCCATTTTTTAGCTCGTGGCCGACATTCATTTCTTAAGATTTTATAATCAAAATGAATTAATCTATCCTTTAATCTGTTTTAATCCATTTCAAAATGATTTCAAATATTTTGCATATTTTAATAGAATAACCCATAATTTTTATCAATTTAAATTATTAATTATAATATTTATATCACTTTAATTATAAGATTTAGCTAAATAACTTGATAAACTAATAAAAACTTTAAAATTTGTTCGTCGGTTCAACCCGATAAAGCTGAACCGATCCATACCGAACCGAAATAGAGAATCTGGGTTGGTTTTAGTAAAACCGTATAAACATTATGAGTGTTAGTTTTAAAAGCCACAATATATGGATATGTTTCAATTATAAACCGAACAAACCGCGTAAACCGAAAAAAACCGATTGTAGAAAACATAGTAATATATAATAGTATAATTATATTTAAATTATATAATATAAAAATTATTTATATATGTAAACAATTTTAGTGATATAATCTTAATATTTGAAGCTTTGATTTTATTAATTTTTTAATTTTTTTCTTCATTTTCACAAATTTGAATTAAAGTTAGTTTTTTTTTGTGGTGCTGACAATTTATTTTATTTTTTATTAAACATTATTTATTTAATTATTAGTGTAATAATATTAGTATTTTTATGTTTTGGTAAATTATATTTTTAATCATATAGATTGCAGTTCACAAAAATCTATGAAAAAAACTAAATATAGTTATGATTTTTTTATTTAAAACCGAGTAAACTAAACACTAAAAGTATCTAAACTAAACCAAACCAGAGTAGATATGATACCAATATGGCAGTTAGTTTTTATTAACCGAAAAACAGAGAAAATTGAACTGAAACCAAACTGAAACCGAACACCCTCTATTTTAAGTCATGTTTTCTAATTACACGGTTTCTCATCATTTATAATATTTTCTAAATTTGAATCATAATATATATGTATATACACGAAAAAACTAGAATTTTTTATTGCATTATGTGTTTATTTTTTATATTAATTAAAATAAGAGAAGTGAAAGATTAGAAAAAAATATAATAACGATTATACTATAATTATATTTTTGGTAATTAACTTATACATAATCATATGTGATCAAGTATATGATACTTACTATGATCCACACGTTTAATTATATATTTCGTCTAAATTATTTTTAGTGAAATTTTAAATTTTCACTTTTTTCAATAGCATTTTAAATAATATATCACAGAAGCCTGAACTGATCCTGTTTGGCGTAATGCACATAAACGATTCCCAGGTTCATTATCAATTGATTCAGAAAACCGAGCTAACATCCGATGTTTGAAATCTGTCCAATCGGCAAATGGATCCTCTAGTACTTCCCAACTGTACCAATTCAAGACGGGACCAACCAAACTCAGAGCAACTAACTCCATCTGATCAAGTTCATTATATCGTGCCGCTCGAAAGTATCGTTCGACTTGACTGATCTAACAGTAAGGTTTCGATTCATCAAAATTTGACAACTCTATCTTCTTTAACAAACTATCCCGTGAGGCAAACAAATTTGAATTCCTCCGATAACCTAGTAAATCCACTTCCGGTTCTACTATTCCAGGAGAAAGAGGTACCTGAGGTATCGATGATTCTGCAACTCCTTTCCCTTTCGACAGATGAGTGAATGTTTGAGCTGCGATCTGTTCGAGCAATTCGTCCTCGCCTCCACCTTTGATTCCAATGAGCCAAAGCGAGTTCAAAGTTTGCCAACGGACGATTCCATCGCCGCAACCCGATGATCACCCACCCCTTCTTGAACCATCACAACACTTCGATCAGCTCACGACACACCAATTGATAGAGTTTAGAGCCAAATACTTGTATAAACGATCTCGTAAACTCAATCCAGTACTTCTTTACGAATGAATCAAATAACACCAATGTATTACAGAGAATCTAGAATACCGAATTTCATCGGCATAATCCGAATCAATCTCCTCAAGACTCGTAGTCTCTTCTTCCAAATTCAAAGCTACCTTCTACAGATTGCATATTTTTCCTTTTATACTAACACGTCACACTCTTTACAATTAGCCAATAAGAATTTAATATTTTGCCAGTTCATCTATTCCTACCGTTTACACACATCAACGTCTTTATTTGACTCTTCTTCTTCTTCTTTCAAAAATAACACCTTCAAGCTTATCAGGATGGTAAAACCCTAAAACAATTAACAGGTAGAGTTCCCCTTTTCCGTCTGCAAGGTTTGTTTGTTCCTTGATGTGTTAGGTAGCAAACGAAGCGATTTTCCTAAGTAAGCAAGCTGTATTGAGCGAGTGCCTACCGCGTTCAAATTTAGTTGATGTGATTCTCAGAGCTGGTTCATATGTTATGTTTGTTAGCAGTAGATAACAATTCACGAAAACTGACTGATTCATTAAAGAGAAAAACAATGGCTTAAATAGCCTTACATGAAAACATGAAACAAACACGAAACAGAACGTGAGTAACTGGTCCTAAGAAAATGTAGACGTGATCTAAACATAGTGACCACGTCTGAAAAACAACATAACCAACTAACTTAAGACTATGACAAATAGACTGACACTTATCATTCCCTCCCTTAAACTAGACACAATTCTAGTTTACAACTGGTTCATCACAGACTCCCAGCTTCTTTCTAAGTCCTTGCAACGTCTCCAGCTTAAGCGGTTTCGTGAATATTGTGGATACTGAATGTATTGATTTCATTAGAATAGGAATGTTACATATATATACAGATACAAAGATGATACAGAGAAGTGTTTAGGTTAAAGAGAAATACAGTTCGACCCTTTCCATATCTATATATATACCCTTGATATGCCCCCTGAAGATGGAGTCACTTGAGTGACACCAATCTTGGAACGTGCAGATGTGAATTGTTGGCGAGAGAGTGGCTTGGTTAAAGCATCGGCGAGCTGATCGCGTGTCGAAACATGTGAGACCCGAAGAATCCCTCCTTGTATCTGGTTTCGGATGTAGTGATAATCCAATGCTATATGCTTCATACGGGAATGGAACAAAGGGTTTGCGCACAGATAAGTCGCTCCCACATTATCACAGTATATCGTTGGTGGAGATGATATCTTGAAACCCATTTCAGTGAGTAGAGAACAGAGCCACCGTACCTCAGAAGCTGTATTGGCAACGGAGCGATACTCGGCTTCTGTTGATGAGCGTGCAACTCCACACTGCTTTTTCGAGGACCAAGAGACAGGATTGCAACTAATGTAAATGATGTAGGCATTTGTCGAAACATAATCGTCTGTATCCCCTGCCCAATCGGCGTCTGAAAAACCATGTAGCGTGAGTGGTGACTTGGAGTGGAAGAAAATACCGTGGGTGAGTGTTCCAGCAAGATAACGCAAGACCCGTTTTGCAGCTTGCCAATGATCTTGTGTTGGGAGGTGCATAAATTGTGAGAGACGATTAACAGCGTAAGAGATATCCGGTCTCGTGAAGACGAGGTATTGGAGACTTCCTACGACAGAACGGTATTGAGTCGCATCATCAAGCTTCACACCCCCATCCAGCGTAAGCTTCGGTGAGACAGGTAGCGGTGTTTGTGCCGGTTTGGCATCTAACATATTGGTCTTTGCTACGAGGTCAACAATGTATTTGTGCTGCATCAAGTATAGCCCGTTGGCTGATCGTGTGGCCTCGATCCCAAGGAAGTAGTGAAGATCAACCGGATTCTTGATCGAGAAGCGTGTTGCAAAGGACTGTAAAACTTGCATGACAATCGTTGTATTATTGCCAGTAACAAGGATGTCGTCAACATACACAAGAACATAGGTGTAGTTAGAGCCATCAACGTGAATGAATAAGGAAGCATCGACAAGAGAATTGTGAAAACCGGAGTGGAGAAGATGTTGTTTGAGTGCATTGTACCAGGCCCGTGGTGCCTGCTTAAGGCCATAAATAGCTTTACAGAGTCGACATACATGATTAGGCCGGTCCTTGTCAACAAACCCAGGTGGTTGGGTCATATAGACTTCTTCAGTAAGATCACCTTGCAGGAAAGCGTTATTAACGTCCAGTTGTTTGATCGGCCATGATTTAGTTACAGCGACTTCCAGAACCAAGCGAATAGTAGTTGATTTTATTACCAGACTAAATGTTTCGGCGTAATCAACTCCATATTGTTGATGAAAACCCATTGCGATGAGCCGTGCCTTGTAACGATCCAGAGTGCCATTTGCGTGATATTTAAGAGTGAAGACCCATTTACATCCCACGACATTCTGGTGAGATGCAGGAGGGACCAGATCCCATGTGTGGTAGGTGATTTGGGCATCATATTCAACAGACATAGCGCGCCTCCAATGTTCATCCTTGAGAGCTTGTGACACAGATGTTGGTTCACGGATTGGTATTTTGGTTATTGTGAGGGAGAGCTTGATTTTTGGTTTAGTGATGTTATTCTTGGCCCGAGTTGTCATTTTGTGGGTATTAGCTGGTGGTTCGACGTGTGGATGATTCACGGGGTTGGTGGGGCCAGAGGTGGTGGCTACTGTTGTGTTTGTTGCAGTGGATAGGGAAGGGTTCGTAGTTGGTGACAAAGACAGGGGTTGGGATATCTGGGCTGTGGGTTGCAGCCCATTTTGATCTTGAGCAGTGGGCTCAGTGGAAATCGGGTTGGGCTGGACTGTAGGTTGCAGCCCATTTTGAATGTGAGCAGTGGGCTCAATAATTGTATTATTGGAGAGAAGATTAGGAAGAGAGAGTAATACCTGAGAACTTGAAGTTGTCGTGATTGTCGGTGGTGACGTTGACGATGAGGGGTGATGGTGGTTAGGAGCCGAGTGCACAGGGTCCATTACCAAGGCCGGGGATGGTGGTATAACATGGAATGGAGTTGTCACTGGTGTGTGATTTGGAGATGGAGACTCGGCTACAGTGACTGGTGGTGGTAATTTGGAGAACGGGAAGACGTGTTCGAGGAATTGAACATGTCGTGATGTGTATATGCGGCCATACGGCAAGTGGAGGCAGTGATATGCACTCTGTGTCAAAGAGTAGCCAATGAAGACGCAAGGCAGTGAACGATCTTCTAACTTGTGTCGAGTATAGGGTCGCAGCCATGGAAAGCACTGTGATCCAAATACACGAAGCTTCATATAATTAGGTGCAGCTCCAAACAGCTTTTGGAATGGCGATTGAAGAGACAAGGTTGGTGTAGGCAATCAGTTGATCAGGTATACATCCGTAGAGAACGCATAAGGCCAATACGATTTCGGAACCGATGCTGTTGATAAGAGTGTGAGTCCGGTCTCCACAATATGTATGTGCTTCCGTTCAGACAACCCATTATGTTCTGGTGTGTGTGGTGGAGATGTAAGGTGAGCAATCCCCTGAGACGTCAGGTACTCGTGTAAGGCTACAAATTCACCACCATTGTCTGAGTAGAGAGTCCCTACTTTGGTTTGCAAGCGATTTTCCACCAGAGATTTGAAGGCTATAAAGATAGTTTTGACATCAGATTGTCTCATCAATAAAAGTCACAAATTACCTTTTTCTCAAACATCCATTGTTTCACAAAGACCACTAGAGTACTTATATACCGATGTTTGGTCATCCCCGATTCTATCCATTGATAATTATAAATATTACCTTGTTCTTGTTGACCAGTTTACCCGCTACACATGGTTATATCCGATGAAACGAATGAACTATATGAGTGGCCAGTTTCTCTTCCTCAAGCCACATCTATGTTCGCGTCACCAAGTCCCAAAACAACTCTATCCTCATGGCACTTTAGACTCGGCAATCCTTCTTCTTCTATTTTAAAAATTGTTGCTCCTAAATTTTCATTACATATTTCATCTTCTACTCAAAAACACTTATCTTGCTCTGATACCATGTGGATATTGAATGTATTGATTTCATTAGAATATGAATGTTACATATATATACAGATACAGAGATGATACAGAGAAGTGTTTAGGTTAAAGAGAAATACAGTTCAACCCTTTCCATATCTATATATATATCCTTGATAAATATGTCCGCCACTTGATCTTTGGTTCCACAGAACTTCAGCTGCACAGCTCCTTCATTAACCAATTCACGCAGGAAATGAAATCGTACCTCAATGTGCTTGCTCTTCCCGTGCATTACTGGATTCTTTGATAACTTAATGGTTGAACTGTTATCGCAGAATATAACTGGACTTGTGCTCCCATCATAACTAATTCTCTGTAATACCCTCTTCATCCATACCAACTGACATGCACACGCTGCGGCTGCCACAAATTCTGCTTCTGTCGTACTCAGAGTGATAATCGGTTGCTTTCGTGAGGACCAAGCTACTGCTCCATTGCTCAGAATAAAAGCATAGCCAGAAGTACTCTTCCTATCCTCTACACAGCCTGCGTAGTCACTGTCAGTGAAACCAACCAGCTCCTTGTTTCCATTTTTTTGATACAGAATACCATACCCAGCTGTTCCCTGTAAATATCTCAGGATTCTTTTGCCTGCTGCAAGATGAAGTTCAGTTGGTTTAGCCATGTACCTGCTTATGAGACTGACGACATACATGAGGTCCGGTCTTGTGGCTGTCAGGTACAGCAAGCTACCAACCAATTGCTTGTATGTTAACTCATTCACTCTCACTCCATGATCGTCTTTGTGAATCTTGAAACCGGGAACAATGGGATTCAAGACAACATTGCTTTCCTCCATTCCGAACATTTTGAGCACTTCTTTCACGTATTTCTTCTGACTAACAAAGATTCCTCCATTAAACTGTGTCACCTCTAACCCAAGAAAGTACGTCATTTCTCCTATGTCAGACATTTCAAACTCTTGCATCACAGAGTCCTTGAATGCTCTCATCATTGCCTCATCATTTCCAGTGTAAATCAAATCATCAATATAGAGACTAATGATGAGACATTTACCTTGCTTGTTTGTTTTAGTAAACAAGGTTTTCTCACTTGCGTCTTTCTCAAAGCCCATTTTTCGGAAGTAAGAGTCTATCCTGCTGAACAAGCCTTCGGTGCCTGCTTGAGACCATATAGAGCTTTATGGAGTTTGAAGACTTTGTGTTCTGCACCCTTCGGCACATACACCCTTTGGGCTGTTCAACGTAAACTTCTTCGGTTAGCTGTCCTTGCAGGAATGCGAACTTTACATCTAGTTGATAGATGGTCCAGTCTCTTTGTGTTGACAACGCCATTATCATCCTTACTGTGTCCATCCGAGCTACAGGGGGCATAAACTTCTTCATAGTCAATCCCATGTTCTTGCACATACCCTTTAGCAACCAAACAGGCTTTATATTTCTCAACTTCCCCATGCTGGTTGAGTTTGGTTTTATAAACCCATTTGACTTCTATACTCTTGGATCCTGGTGGTAGATCAGTAAGCTTCCAAGTGTTGTTTCTCTCGATGGAGCTTATCTCAGAGTCCATAGCCTCTTTCCAATTGTCGCTTCTCACCGCTTCCTCAAAAACAACTGGATCTGCTTCGGCTAACAACACAAACTCTTTGTTGAACAGAGCAAACTGTGCATGTTCCCTTTCTTCCTCATCAGCTTCTGTTCCCGTATCATAGTCACTCATCCAGATCGGTGCTCTTTTCTTTCGAGCTGCTCCCGTACGTGAGCTTTCTCCCACTGCATTTTTCGTATCGGCGGCTACGGGAGAGATAGCAAGATCGGCTACCGTAGAGATAACACGATCCTCGGAAGATTGGTTTACGTCTTCTGGAATGAGAATGTCTTCGTCTTCTCCGGTTGTAGATTCATTCTCCCATTCCAAATCAAGCTTGATGAACTCGCTGTAACTTGTATCCCAAGCCCATTTCTTACTCTCCTCGAAAATTACATCTCTGCTGACTGTGATTTTCTTGTTTATGGGATCAAAGAGTCTGTGCCCTTTTGATTCTGCACTGACTCCAAATAGAACATAGCTTCGGCTTTTGTCCTCAAGCTTCGTTCGTTGCAAATCAGGTATATGAGTGTGTGCCACACACCCAAACACCCTTAAATGTGCAATAGACGGCACAACCCCGCTCCATGCTCGCTCTGGTGTCTGATCCTTGACTGAGCTTATTGGGCATCTGTTGAGGATGTAGAAAGCCCAATTGACTGCTTCGGGCCAGAAATTCTTGGGAACGTCTTTCTCCACTAGCAAGCTTCTCACCATATTCATTACTGTTCTGTTCTTTCTCTCCGCGACTCCGTTTTGTTGGGGAGTGTATGCCGTGGTCAATTGTCTCTTAATCCCATTATCTTTGCAGTAATTATTGAACTCAGCGGAAGTGAACTCGCCCCCACGATCTGTCCGCAAACACTTGATTGAAAAATCTGACTCCTTCTCTACACTGCTCTTGAATCGTTTGAAAGTAGCGAATGCATCTGCTTTGTACACCAAAAAGTATACCCAAGCTTTTCTGCTGAGATCATCAATGAAGGAGATGAAGTACCTCTTTCCACTGTCTGACGTGGGAGTAATTGGGCCACAAATATCAGCATGAATTAGCTCCAACCGCTCTGATGCTCTCCACGCAGCCTTCTTAGGAATAATTTCTCTGTGCTGCTTTCCTTTCAGACAATATGTGCATAAAGTTTTGGTTTAAGAGAAGCTTGGCAATCCTCTCACCATTCCTTTGTTCTGTAACATCTTCAAACCGGAGTAGTTAAGGTGTCCGTACCTCTTGTGCCAGAGCTGAGATGTGTCTTGAGTGTCAGTTTGCAGGCACATAACCGATTTGTTTGATTGCGTATTACATATCAACATAAACATCCTGTTGGAAGACATGTTGGTTTGAATGATAAGACCTTTTGTGGAGTGATAGATTCTGCATTGATTCTCTTTTATCAATACTGCTAGTCCTTTTTTTTAAGTTGACCAATGCTCATGAGGTTATTCTTCAAATCTGGTACGTAGAAGACGTCTTGTACCAAGTGAGTGATCTCTTGAATGGATAGCTTCACGCTCTCTTTTCCCATTACTTTCATCTGTGTGTGATTACCCAATCTGACAGCCCTCTTGATTCCATCTTCCATTGTACTGAACAAGGATGGGTCTCCACACATGTGGTTGCTACAGCCTGAGTCAAGGAACCATATCTCCTCCTTTTTCTGTTCCAGCGGCTCAACGTATGTCATGAGCAACATCTCCTCCATGTCTTCCACCTCTTCATAGTTTGCTTGCTTTCCTGAGCTTGGACATTCGTATTGGTAATGTCCAAGTGATAATATTCAATCGTTGCTTTGTTGTAAGACTGACGACTTCTGCCTCTGCCTCTTCCTCCTCGAAAAACACCACTCCTTCCTCTTCCTCTGCCTCCCTGATGGTCCATAGAGACAACAAGAGCTTGTTCATCACTATTTTCTTTTTTGAACTTCTGTTCGTGAACAAGGAGAGAGCTTTGCAGCGCATCAACAGAGAGTCCATCAATGTCTTTTGATTCTTCAATGGAACATACAATGTAGTTCCACTTATCGGTGAGTGTTCTCAAAATCTTCTCAACGATTTTGACATCCATCATGTCTTCACCATAGTTTCTCATATCATTTGCAATCACCATTACCCGACTAAAGTAGTCATTAACTGATTCTCCTTGCTTCATTCCTAGGATCTCAAATTTCCTGTGAAGACGATTAAGTTGTGCTCTTTGCACCCGCGCATTTCCTTGACATTTCATTTACATGGAATCCCAAAGTTGCTTGGATGTCTCTTTCTGCGTTATCGTCTTCAGAATTGTCTTGTCCAGAGATTGGAACAAGTAATTCTTTGCCTTTAGATCCTTGAGTTTCATTTCGTCATACGTTTTCCTCTGAGCTGCGGTTAGCTCTTCATTCTCATGAGGTTGGCTGTAACCGGTCTCCACAACCATCCAATATTCCTTAGACCGAAGGAGATTCTCCATGATCATGCTCCAATGATCATGCTCCAATGATCATAATCCCCATCGAACTTGGGAATCACAGGTGAAGAGAAACCACCATTGCCTTCAGAACTCATTTTCTCTCTTACTCACTCTCTCTTGTGTTTCTCTCTCTCTTTTAGTTAGTTTTCGCTCTGATACCAGATTGTGTTAAGTCAATTGGTGTGTTAGCCATGAAGATCAACTCAGTTGTGGACTTAAACGTGGAGAAGAAGCAAGTTTTTTGTATCTTATGGGGACACATGGCGATTGGAGTTGCAGGACCACAATGGAAGTCGCTTGCTGCAACTCTGATAACGAGGAAAAAGTAAATGATTCTCTGTCGGTTGTGGAACAAGAAGAAAAAGCAGTGTTCATTAAATGAAGCCGTACGATGGAGCGGGCTATGTGGTAGAATCCAAAACGCCTAGGAGAGTCGTGTCTTCTATATACATAGATACATTGTAATAGAGAGAGAGTGACTGAGAAGAGGAGAGAGAACAAAACAAAGTATAAGCTTGTTTGTGTTCTTGAGGGTAGGGAGGTAGAGAACCGAGTGAAAGCTTTGTAAAGGGCTTTGGGGTTGAATCTATTGTAACCTCTGATCTAGTGGATTCCGGAAGACAGATTCCGGCCCAGACGTAGCCTTCTCTTTAACGGAGGTGAACTGGGTAAACAATCGTGTGTGTGCTCCTCTGTGTGTGTCTTGTTTGTCTCTGCATCACTCTGTTTCTACCGTGAATATCTTGCCCAGATTATTGCTTTATTCCGAATCAGTTATTTCTTGGTGTGTGTTGTATCAGAAACAGCTAAAGGAGACGTCTTGAGGCTGTGGGATTCTTCACATATTGGTAGCAGAGCTAGGTTACAGGAAACATGTTCTTCTTTCTAGAACTTTGAAGAAAGGAAGAAGAAGCATGTCATCAACTTCAAGAGTGGATTTGGAAAAGTTCGATGGCCATGGGGACTATACACTGTGGAAGGACAAACTTCTGGCTCAGTTAGATCTACACGGCTTGAGTAAAGCTTTGGAGGATCCGGGGAAAGCCAGAGCTAAAGTTCAAGATCCAGATGAAACAGATGAAGAATGGAAAGATGCAGATGAAAAGGAAGAAGCTTTAGCTATTATGGGGAAGAACGCTAGAAGCATGATAGTTATGAGTGTCACCAACAGGATTTTGAGAAAGATAAGGAAGGAGACAACTGCAGCGGGAATGATAAAAGCTCTTGATAAGCTCTATCTAGCTAAAGCTCTTCCAAATCGCTTTTATCTCAAGCAGAAACTGTTTGGTTACAGAATGTCAGAAAGCTTAAGTATTGAGAGCAATATCGATGAGTATCTCCATCTTATTTCAGATCTGGAGAACATTGATGTCATGGTGTCTGATGAAGATCAAGCGATCTTGTTACTCATGTCTCTGCCTAGGCAGTTTGATCAACTCTGAGACACGCTAAGATACAGCTCTGGAAGGACTACACTGACGCTTGATGAAGTGATTGCAGCGATTTACGCTAAGGATCTGGAGAATGGATCGAACTCACGTGGTTCAAAGGGCCAGACAGAGAGCTTGTATGTCAGGGAGAAAGGAGACCAAAGGGGAAGGTCTGAGTATAAAGAGAGATCATCAAGACAGTCCAAGTCTCGTTCTAAATCTAATAACAGAAGAGGTTGCTGGATTTGTGGAGAAGACGGACATTTTAAGAATACATGTCCAAGTAGAAACAAGTACCAGGCAAAGTCAAAACATCCAGGAAACAATAGTAGAAGAGAAGCTGCTATGGTTAAGGAAGTCAGAAATGAAGCTGCAGGTTTATATGTATCAGAAGCTCTATATTCAGCAAGTATAAACTTGGAGAACGAATGGGTTATGGATACAGGATGCAATCATCATTTAACTCATAGGAAGGAATGGTTTGAGGTCTTAGATGAAGATGCTGGTGGATCAGTCCGTATGGGAAACAAAACTATATCCAAAGTCAGAGGAATGGGGAATGTCAGAATCAGAAATGCAGATGGATCATCTATTGTGATAACCCAGGTCAGATACATTCCGGATATGGACAGAAACTTGATATCGATGTGAACTCTGGAGGAGCAAGGTTATAGTTTTGGATCTAAGAAAGGAATATTGAGTGTCACAGATGAGAATGACGAAACCAAGATTCTTATGAAGGGAAAAAGATACAACAAGCTTTATATTCTTCAGGGGAAACAAGAGATTGGTCAGTCTCTTGCTACAGAGAAAAGGGAAAATGACACGGTTCTATGGCACAGAAGGTTGGGCCACATGAGTCAGAAAAATCTTGAGCTACTGGTGAAGAAAGGATTTTTGGACAGAAAGAAAGTGTCAACTCTGGAAATGTGTGAAGATTGTGTATATGGTAGAACTAAGTGGGTCAGTTTTTCAGTCGCTACTCATGATACTAAGAACAAGTTGGACTATGTTCACTCTGACTTGTGGGGAGCTCCAAGTGTGCCTCCATCTATTGGGAAATGTCAGTATTTCATCTCATTCATTGATGATTATACTAGGAAGACATGGGTTTATTTCCTTAAGCATAAAGATGAAGCATATGGAACATTTACTGAATGGTGTATCATGATAGAGAATCAGTCCGAGAGGAAGATACAAAATTCTGAGGACAGACAATGGCTTAGAGTTCTGTAACTCTCAGTTCAACAACTTCTGTAAGGAAAGGGGAATTGTGAGGCATAGAACATGTGCCTACACTCCACAACAGAATGAAGTAGCAGAGAGAATGAACCGAACAATCATGGAGAAGGTACGAAGTATGTTAAGTGACTCAGGAATGCCTAAGATGTTTTGGGCAGAAGCAACAAACACTGCAGTAACCTTGATAAACAAAACACCATCTTCTGCAATCAACTTTGAGATTCCTGACAAAAAATGGTCTGGAAGAGATCCGGTTTACAGTTAATTGAGAAGATTTGGCTGTATTTTTTTTGCTCATTCTGATGAAGGAAAGCTATCACCGCGAGCAAAGAAAGCTGTTATGTTGGGATACCCGGCAGGGGTAAAAGGTTATAAGGTTTGGTTGCTTGAAGAGAAGAAGTGTCAGGTCAGTCGCAATGTGGTTTTTCAGGAAAATGCAGTCTACAAAGATGTTGTTCAGAAAGGGAAACAGATTCAAAACAGTCAGGACGAATGGTCAGATTTGTTGTTTGATGTTGAACCAGTTGCTACAGGGGTTTTGAGCTCAGGTGGAGATAATACTGAAAGAGAAGAATCTCTGGGAGATATTTCTGATGTTCAAGAAGTCTGGTAATTGATAATCATGAGAGTGATCATGATCTCCAGTCAGTAGAGGAACAGAACTCGGGTTCTGATCAAGATGCAGAGGAGAATGCAGAGGACTCACCAGACAGTTACCATCTGGTCAGAGACAGAGCTAGGAGAGAAATAAGAGCTACAAGACGGTTTGATATTGAAGGTTATTTCAGTGAAGATACAGATGACGAAGATGATTACTTTGACGCTGAAGCTCTTATTACCACAATAGATGGTGATTCAAGAGAACCTGCAAGTTATCAGAAAGCGAAGCTTGATCCCAATTGGGAATTCTGGAAAGAAGGAATGAATGAAGAAATGGATTCCTTAAAGAAGAATTTCACATGGACTGTTGTTGATAAACCAAAGGGGCAGCGTGTAATCGGTTGCTAATGGATTTACAAATGTAAGTGCGGAATTCCAGGTGTAGAAGAACCGAGGTTTAAGGCCCGTCTTGTTGCAAAGGGATATGCTCAGAAAGGAGTAGATTATACTGAGATATTCGCTCCAGTTGTTAGACATGTATCCATAAGGATATTACTGTCTACAATTGTACAAGAGGACTTAGAGCTGGAACACCGGGAACTTGATGAAAAAATCTACATGGAAGCACCAGAGGGATCTGAACACCTGTTTAAGCCGAATCAAGTGTGCTTATTGAATAAATCCTTGTATGGCCTTAAACAATCACCAAGGCTGTGGAACCAGAAGTTTGATAGCTTCATGAAGGAGATCGGTTTTGTAAAGAGTCTGAGAGACAGCTGCGCTTACATCAAAACTGATGCAGATGGCTCACGAGTTTATCTACTGATTTATGTAGATGACATGCTGGTGGCGGCCAAACACAAAGGTGTTGTTGCTGAGATAAAGAAGAAACTTGGGAGCAAGTTTGAAATGAAGGACTTAGGTCCAGCAAAGAAGATCCTTGGAATGGAGATAACCCGAGATAGAGTTGCAGGGAAATTGTGGTTATCTCAGGAGGGTTATTTGAGCAAAGTGCTAGAGCTGTATAAGATGGAGCAGTCTAAATCAGTTGTGACTCCTCTCGGTGCTCATTTGAAGATGAGAGCAGCTACAGAGCTATAGTTACGCGAGGATCAAGAGTACATGAAGTCGGTTCCTTACTCAAATGCTGTAGGAAGCATAATGTATTCGATGATTGGGACCAGGCCAGACTTGTCGTATCCAGTGGGAATCATCAGCAGGTATATGGGAAATCCAATTAAAGAACATTGGCTGGGAGTCAAATGGGTTTTAAGATACATTAAAGGTACTTTGAAGACCAAGCTTTGTTATCAAAGAGGCTCAGATTTTGTTCTTAAGGGATATTGTGATTCAGATTATGCTGCGGATGTTGATAGAAGAATGTCAATTTCTGGTTTAGTCTTTACACTTGGAGGGAATACGATCAGTTGAAAGTCGGCTCTTCAGAAAGTAGTGGCTTTGTCAACCACAAAAGCAGAATACATGGCGATGACTGATGCAGTAAAGGAAGCTTTATGGCTTAAAGGTCTGTTGAAGGAATTCGGGTATGAACAGAAATGTGTTGAGATTTTGTGTGATTCTCAGAGTGCTATTGCCTTATCAAAGAATAATGTGCCCCATGAAAGAACGAAGCATGTCGATGTGAAGTTCCACAAAATCAGAGACGTCATTGCAGACGGATTAGTGGAGGTTTTGAAGATATCTACTCTGTGTAATCCCGCTGATATCTTCACGAAAGTTTTGCCTATTAGCAAGTTTCAGATGGCTCTGAAATTGCTCAGGGTAAAGTCCGAGTAATTAGACTCGGGAACCGGAATGGAATCCAGCTATACTAGATTGCTATCAGTATTATCTCTCTCTATTTGCTAAACGTTTATGACGTGATTGATCTGTCATTGCTAGGTGGAGAATTGTTAAGTCAATTGGTGTGTTAGCCATGAAGATCAACTCAGTTGTGGACTTAAACGTGGAGAAGAAGCAAGTTTTTTTGTATCTTATGGGGACACGTGGCGATTGGAGTTTCAGGACCATAATGGAAGTCGCTTGCTGCAACTCTGATAACGAGGCAAAAGTAAACGATTCTCTGTCGGCTGGAACAAGAAGAAAAAGCAGTGTTCATTAAATGAAGCCGTACGATGGAGCGTGCTATGTGGTAGAATCCAAAACGCCTAGGAGAGTCGTGTCTTCTATATACATAGATACATTGTAATAGAGAGAGAGTGACAGAGAAGAGGAGAGAGAACAAAACAAAGTATAAGCTTGTTTGTGTTCTTGAGGGTAGGGAGGTAGGGAACCGAGTGAAAGCTTTGTAAAGGACTTTGGGGTTGAATCTCTTGTAACCTCTGATCTAGTGGATTCCGGAAGACAGATTCCGGCCCAGACGTAACCTTCTCTTTAACGGAGGTGAACTGGATAAAAAATCGTGTGTGTGCTCCTCTGTGTGTGTCTTGTTTGTCTATGCATCACTCTGTTTCTATCGTGAATAGCTTGCCCAGATTATTGCTTTATTCCGAATCAGTTATTTCTTAGTGTGTGTTGTATCAGAAACAGCTAAAGGAGACGTCTTGAGGCTGTGAGATTCTTCACAGATTGTTAGCAGTAGATAAAAATTCACGAAAACTGACTGATTCATTAAAGAGAAAAACAATGGCTTAAATAGCCTTACAGGAAAACATGAAACGAACACGAAACAGAACGTGAGTAACTGGTCCTAAGAAAATGCAGAAAATGTAGACGTGATCTAAACATAGTGACCACGTCTGAAAAACAACATAACCAACTAACTTAAGACTAGGACAAATATACTGACACTTATCAATGTTGTGTTTTCATAGATCTGATATTGCTTGGAGAGAGGCTTGATATTCTCAGATATAGGAGAGAAGAGTACGAGGTCACTCAAAGATTCGGGAATTTATACTTTCGGTTTAAGTTTGTATAGGTATAATTATTACACTGCTTGGTTGGTTTTGTTATCGATGAATAATATGTTATGTATTTTTTTTTTTAATGTGATTATTTGTATTTATCTGCACCATAACATTCATTTCCTCCACTGGGTGATGCATAACCGAGGATCAGATATTTTAGAATGGTGCATTATCTTATTTCTGACCATTGAAAACTTTTTTTTTTCTATTTTCGAGATTGTCCAATAATCCACAGGAGTTTCACTCCTATGATACAAATCGTACTCAAATTCTGTGAATATCAGAAATAATCCTTTTATTATTCTTAGAGTAGTTCATTTGTTTTGATTCTCGGTTTACATCTGTAATAAACTAAACTTGTCTAGCTAGCTTGCGCTGCTTTTGTCACATTACGGTTTAACGTAAGATCAAATACAATTGTTATCATGTTATGATTCCTTCTTTTGATAACATCAATTCAGCCTCATAAGCAAGTACTCAATTTGGACTTCATTTGTGAGGGGCATGATTCGTTCTCCATGCAACTAAGCTACGATTGATTTTGTAGGATGGATCAGCTCCAGTTTCTGGATCATTGATTATTATGTCTTGACCAAAAATTCTGGCTTTAATCTCAACTATTTTCTTGATTACCTTAACGGTATATTACGTCAGAGGTCGCAATATCTGTGTCTGGTCCTCAAAAGGCTCAGTCAGTTTATGACAAAAGAAGATACATGTAATGAATAAAGAGAGGGCATTTAGCATGAGAGTACTTGTTCTCGAATGGTTTTCTCATAGGTAACGGGGTTTTCTCATAGGTAACAGGGTTTTCACGAAACTTGGCCTCAACAACAAATTTATCATAGTGACTTCTCTTTGAAAGTATCTTCAAAGAGAACCAAATGAAAGTTTCTCTGTTTCAAGTATCATATTGAGTCCATTTGTGATATTGCATGCCAAATTTTTTTGGCTTTACACACATTGTGTCACAAAGAGAAGCTGAACCACAATTATTATCGCCCCTGGCTTGACCAGTCTGGGAAGAAGGTGTATTTCCACACCTTTTTGTTGATGTTTATCGTATCGGCTCATTGATGAAAGGTGTCTTTAGCCTCAAAACCAAACCTAGCGGTTGAGAAAGAATACGATCGAAGCGGGCTCTGAAAGATTCTAACAAAAAAGTAGCTGAGGCACCTATCCAAAATAGCTGCCAACAACCTGCATATCGGGTGGCATAACACAAGTAATATTAACGCATAAACAAGTAATGTAACCATGAAATCTTTTCCAATAGAGGAATAACTAGCGTACTAAAATAACAATAGAGCATCGGCATCAGTACTTTTTCAAATTATTCTCTGCTTGAGATCACACTGGTTACCAAACTTATGGTATAACTATAAGTTTAGAGACTGAATGAATACTTTATTAGAGGTATACCATACTTATATACATGATTACAAATAGGGTAAATCTTATATACTTATGTATTTACAAGTAGGTCCATAGGTAATGTATTATTCCCTTAACACTCCCCCTCAAGATGGAGGCACATGTGTAACTCCAATCTTGGACCGTAAGACTTGAAAGCGTGGGTGAGACAGGGGTTTTGTGAAACCATCAGCAAGCTGGTCTTGAGTTGGGACATGAACTACACGAAGAATCCGATCTTGTATTTGACGACGATTGAAGTGATAATCGATGGCAATGTGTTTCATGCGAGAATGGAAGACAGGATTGACACACAAGTACGTTGCACCAATGTTATCACAATTGACTGTGGGTGTCGAAGGGACAGAGATGCCAAGTTCTGTGAGAAGAGAACAGATCCAGCGCAATTCAGAAGCAGTGTTGGCAACGGCTCGGTACTCTGCTTCCGTGGATGATCGAGCAACCCCCTGCTGTTTCTTTGATGACCAAGAAATCGGTTGAGTGCCAAGATAGATTATATAATCATTCGTGGAGACATAATCATCAGAGTCGCCAGCCCAGTCAGCATCGGAGAAGGCGTGGAGAGTGGGCTTGGTTTGTTTACGAAGGAAGATACCATGACTGAGAATTCCCGAAAGATATCGAAGTACTCTTTTCACTGCTTGCCAATGATCCATTGTTGGGCGATGCATAAATTGGGACAACCGGTTGACAGCGTAAGAAATATCGGGACGGGTAAGAGCCAGATATTGTAGACTGCCAACAGTGCGCCTATATTGATGCGGATCGGAGAGCATGGTACCTGAATTCAGCGTGAGTTTTGGCGTAGATGGAAGAGGTGTAGCAACCGGTTTCGCGTGCAGCATATCAGTGCGGGTAAGGAGGTCAGTAACATACTTCCGCTGCATCAAATGAAGACCATGAGGAGTGCGGATGGCTTCAATACCGAGGAAATAGTTTAGATGGCCCATATCTTTTATTGAGAACTTTGTGGCCAAGGCATCAATGACCCGTTGAATGAGACCAGAGTTGGTACCAGTGACCAGAATATCGTCAACGTACACAAGTAGATAAACGTAGTCCCTGCCATGCTTGAAGATGAATAATGACGTATCAGAAACCGAGTTTTGAAAACAAGCTAACTCCAGAAACGTTTTTAATTCAGAGTACCAAGCTCTAGGGGCCTGTTTCAAACCGTATATAGCTTTTCGAAGTTTACAGACATGAGATGGTTGAGAGGAGTCGGTGAAACCGGGTGGTTGACACATGAACACCGTTTCTTTTAGATGTCCTTGTAGAAATGCATTGTTAACATCCAATTGACGAACTGCCCAATCGCAATCTACTGCCAGACCAAGAACAATACGAATTGTGGTTGATTTTATTACCGGGCTAAAAGTTTCAGTAAAGTCCACGCCAGGTTGTTGATTATAGCCTTTAGCCACGAGTCTCGCTTTGTAACGATCTATGGTGCCATCAGGATGATGCTTCATAGTAAAAACCCAACGACAGCCAACAACATTCATATGTGTAGCAGCTTCAACCAGATCCCATGTGTGCTCACGGACAGTAGAATTGAACTCAGCACTCATTGCAGCACGCCACCGAGGATCTTTTAGCGCTTGCTGGCATGTTGCGGGAATCCAATGTGGATCCTTTTGAAGATTAACCATGAGATTATACTTCGGCTTGGGCTTGGTAATGTTGTTCCTCGCTCGAGTGATCATCGGATGTCGAGGAGGTTCCGTGGCCGGTGTCTGATTTGCTGTATCAGTCAAGGACGGAGAGACGACAGTATTGGGAGCGCCGTTACCATCAGAGAGAGGAGGAGAAGTCGTGGAAGTTGAAAGAGATTGTAGTTGGGCTTCTCCAGGAGTTGGGCCTGAACCAGGAGTTGGGCCTGAACCAGGAGATGGCCCAATCGTATCTGTTTCTTCTTCTCTGGTCTCTGTGTCGGGCGTCTGAGTCACTGAGAGTGGAGAGATCTGATGTGGAGACTGTAGTGTATTCAAGTGCCCACCAGATGAAGATTCTGAGCCAGAGAGTGAATTACCCAAGGACGACGATGGCGACCCTATGAGTGACGTACCTGCAGGAACAGTGGTAAATGAGGGGAAAGTCGTGGAGGAGGTAGGAATTTCAGATATGGAAACTGAGGAAGGAGGGGAAATGGTTTTGAATGGAAACTCTGTTTCATTGAATCGGACATGGCGAGAGATGTAGATGCGACCATAAGGAAGATGTAAACATTGGTACGCACTTTGTGGAAGGGAGTACCCAATGAACACACACGACAATGATCGATCTTGAAGCTTATTTGGAGCATAAGGACGAAGCCAAGGGAAGCAAAGACATCCAAAAGTGCGTAATTTAGTATAGTTTGGTGTGATTTGGAAGAGCTTGTGAAATGGAGAAGAGTTGGCAAGAACTGGAGTAGGTAAGCGATTAATAAGATAAATGGCTGTAGCAAATGCATAGGGCCAGTATGTGAGAGGAATATTGGAATGAGATAGGAGTGAAAGACCGGTTTCAACAACATGTCTGTTTTTCCGTTCAGACAACCCGTTGTGTTCAGGAGTATGAGGTGGGGTTGTGAGATGAGAGATCCCAGTACTTGAGAGATAGGGTCGTAGGGCCAGAAACTCACCCCCATTGTCAGAATATAGTGTTTGAACTCGTGTTTGAAAGCGGTTCTCAACAAGAGTACGAAATTGGATGAAGATGTTTTTGACTTCGGATTTAGCCTTGAGGGGGAAAAGCCATGTATAACGGGTGAAATGATCGACTATGAGAAGGTAATATTTGTAGTTTTGGTTGGATAAAACAGGAGATTGCCAAACATCAGTAAACAAGTATTCCAGAGGTTTAGAAGAAACAATGGAGCTTTGATTAAACGGAAGCTTGTGTGTTTTATTGAGAAGACAATCATTGCAGGGAATAGAAGTGAAAGTACGATTTAAGTAAGGTAAGGAGAACTTGGAAACAATTGTTTGAAGAGTAGAAAACGATGGATGACCTAAACGGGCATGCCATTGGGAGACTATTGTTTTTATTTCTGGGGAGGAGAAATGAGCGGCAGGAGAGGGAGGGGATAAAGTAGGCCACTCATAGAGATCATCCTTCGCGCGACCTTGGAGTAACCGGGTTCCCGTGCTGAGATCCTTCACCTGAAAGTGAGCAGGGAAGAATTCAACAGATACACCATTAGTATTACATAGCTGATAAACTGAGATGAGATTCTTGTGAACAGTCGGAACACACAAAACATCTTTGAGAAGAAGAGGCCGTGATGAAAGAGGGATAGAAACAGAACCCGTATGTGTGATAGGAAGACTTGAACCATCAGCAATTGAAACTTCCTCACCTCCATTGTATTGTTGATGAAGAGCAAGGTTGCTTAAATCAGAAGTGAGATGATGAGTTGCTCCACTGTCAAGAAGCCACGGAGTTGGGTTGTATGAAGACGCTGCGGCTAAGTGTGCTCGTGGTTGCCATGGTAAAGCTGCAGGAACCGGAGACAACGGATAGGGTTGCAAACCTGAAGAAGTTTGGAGTTGAGGGCAGCGTCGAGCACTATGACCGTGCACGCCACAGATCTGACAGCGACCCTGATAGCCACGAGGTGAGGTATGATTCAGTCGTGGTGAGAATTTTCGCTGTTGCCAGGTTTGTTTGCCTTGATAGGCACCGCGGTTGTTGTTGTTGACGTGATGTTGAGAATTGGTTCTCTTATATGTCGTAACATTTGCTGAAATAGGTGTAGAGGAGTGCAGGGGCGAAGACAATTGCAGCTTAGCTTCATGGTTAATGAGTTTTTCATGAACTTCGGTGAGTGAAGGAGGAATTTCACGGTCCTCTATCTGATCAATGATTGATTTATAATCTTCAGGAAAGCCCTTCAAGAATAAATTCAATCTGATCTTCAAGATCAACTGCTTTACCAAGTAATGCGATTTGATCAAACCTGGTAGTGAATCCTTGATAGTATTCGTTGATGGACTTGTCTCCTTTAGTCCATCGCTTGAGCTGTTGTCGCAATTGCTTTATGTGACCACGGCTTGGTTTTGCATAGGTAGAAGAAAGGATGCTCCAAATCTCTGCAGATGTTGTGGAAAGTAAAGGTTGGAGAGAAGTTGAGATTGCTCCCAGAAGCGCACTGTAGATCAATTTATTCTGTCTTTTCCACAGATTGTAGACCGGATTGGGAACAAGACCAGTATCAGTGGTGATTGTGGGCAGAGGAGAAGTGATGGAACCATCAACATAGCCGGCTAAATCATAGCCATCAAGAAGTGCGTGGACTTGCCTACTCCACATGAGAAAGTTGGAGTCAGTGAGCTTCGTTACGTTAGTCATGTTGATATTGAGAAGAGTAGTTGTTTCAGAGACAGCGACAGTTTCGCTGGTGGTGGCCGGTGAAGAAGTATTGGTCGACATGAAGAACAAAGGAGGAATGAATTTGAAAAACTCGATGTGGCGGCCAAACGAAAAATGAGGTATTCTATGGCTCTGATACCATATAAGTTTAGAGACTGAATGAATACTTTATTAGAGGTATACGATACTTATATACATGATTACAAATAAGGTAAATCTTATATACTTATGTATTTACAAGTAGGTCCATAGGTAATGTATTATTCCCTTAACAATAACTAACTAGTCCTCATAATCAGTAGATGTATACTCGCTGTTAAGCTCTTTGTTACTATTAAGCTCTTGGTCACTAATAAGCTCTTGGTCACTAAGCTCCTCTTCGCCAATTAGCTCTTCTTTGACGACAGTGTATACTCCAAGAAATTGACACCATATCCTCAAGTGCCTCTCTAATGTTCAGTTCAACACCAACAACATCGAGATGGTCAGGGAAAGATGATTTTTCAAGCTGCTACAAGATTTTACAAAATAGAAAAGGCTTAAGACATTACTGTTATGAAAAAAAAAAATTGCCATGAGAGAAAAATAATAGAAGAACAGATAAAAGAAACGAAGAAGATATAAAAAAAGAGAAGAACAAAAATATTGGGAAGAATATTCAGTTTTTGTTGCAATTATAAATCTTATATTTTCTCATATTCTTATTTAAAATTAAATATTAAAGAAGACATATTCTAAAGTTGGTAAATCAAAAAGAAAAAAGTGAAATATCTATTCTAAATTAACGTAGAACTAGATTACAACCCGCGCTTAACGCATAATAAATTTATAATATAAATTTTATATTTCAAATATACAATTAAAAAATATTGATTGGATTCAAAAACGACAAAAATTCAATTAAAAATCTAATTTTAGCGCGGGATAAATTTAAAATATAAAATTTATATTACAAATATACAATTAAAAAATATTGGTTGGATTCAAAAACGACAAAAATTCGATTAAAAAAACTAAAGTCTTTTTCAAGTAAATTTTTTTACTCTATTTGTATTTTAAAACTATAAACTAGATTCTAACCTGTCCTAAGGACGAGATTTTTTGTTTTGATATTTAGTTTTCTTTTTATAATATGTATTTGTAAATTTAGAAATTTAAGGTGTTTTAACAGTTTTATTTTTTTGGATAAATGTAATATACAGTTTTAATATGTTATGAGAACGAACAGTATTTTTAATAGGTTTTTGTTTTTATTTTTCTATTTTGTATGAAAAATATATTTGCGGAAATCATAATTAGAAATATGTCAATAGTTTTATTTTAAAATAGGTGAAAACAATATATAATTTCTATTAATTATATAGTTATACCATGACTATATAATATGCTTATCGATTTGTGTATATATATAAATATTCATATTTATAGTTTTAAAATATTAAATATTATACCATTTTATTTTTTATATTATTTTATTTCTCATAAAATAATTATTTTAGGTTAAAAAGTGTAATTTAACATTTATAAGAATAAAATATGCTAACCCGTCAATTAATTTGTCTGAATCAGAAATCATAATTTGGATAACTTGACGAAGCAACCCACACAAAACTTAATTTAGTATATTAAAATTAACGTAAAATTATATTTACTAATCTAATATATTATAATTATAAATTAAATTTTAATAATCTAATACATATAAATATCTAATCATATTTTCTTACATAAAATCTAAAATCTAATATTTTAAAATTATATTTCAAAGAAAGTTATGATTCTGTTTGATTTTGGAAATATTAAAAAGTGTCCTCCGATTACAAAAGATATCATACTATTTCGTTTCGATTTAATTTTGATTTAAATTTAAATTATAATTGAGATATATCATTTGACTAAAATACCCTTAATGAACATTTGAAAAACCATTAAAAGACAGTGGCATTTTTAGTAATATAACACATGACTAAATATTTTTTCTATAATGTTTTCTATTTTAATAGTATAGGTTTAGTAGATTAAAATTAACATAAATATATAACTATAAATTATTTTTTTTCTAATTTATTATATATATATCTAATCAAATATTTTTACATAAAATCTAATATTTAAAAATTATGTTCTAAGTTTTTTTTTGATTCTATTTGAAAGTTTGGGAATATTGAAAAATGTCATGTCATTTAAAAAGATATCATACGATTTGACTTTGACTTAATTATGATTTAAATTTTAATCACAATTGAGATATATCATCTGACTAAAATATCCTTAATTAACATTTGAAAAATCACTAAAAGACAATGGCATTACATGTAATATAACACATGACTAGAGTTTTTTTTTTATAATGTTTCTTGTTTTAATGGTATAGATGAAGGAGAAATCTATTAATATAAAGAAAGCTTTTCTCTCTTCTCCTTGTGCCACCTCATCAGAAAAAAAAAACACCACACATTTCCATTATTACAAATAAAAACGGGACACCATTCAACAATAATAGACAATAAAAATGTTGTATATCAAAACATAATAACTACACGCAGTTCTTCTTACGCCACCTCATAAAAAAAACACCACACATTTCCATTGCCACATATTAAAACGGGACACAATTCAACAACAATAAACAACAAAATGTTTAATATCAAAACATAATAATTACACACAGCTATTTTTAGTTTCCTCTTTTTTTTTTTTCTTTTTTTTTAGTTTTCTCTTCTGTTTTATAGTCACTTTCTCCGGTTGTCGGTGAAAATTAGTAAATCACAGAATAAAGACAAGTGATTCAGTTGTCAATTACAAACTTGACCACATCGAAAAATCACAAACACGACTACATCGAAAATTTAAGAAAAAAAAAATCAATCTCATGACAAACTCAGAATAAATGGTACATTGTAAAGTCACCAGTGTTGGGGTCAAAACCCACCCCTCGAAGATTGACGGATCAAGAAGTCTGAATACTTATACGAAATGCTTATCTGAGGATCGGGCCAGCTAGCCAACTTACTCGAGAAATGATTTAGCTAGCTGGAAACTCATACAAAGACATTTAAACTCATACGAATATAAGAAAACTCATACAAAGACATTTAAACTCGTACGAAGACATTTAAACTCATACGAATGACTCCCCGGCCACCAGTTCTTGGACCAGGCCGCCAGGTTTTGGACCAGTCCGCCAAGTATTAGACCAGGCCGCTACGTATTGAACCAAGCCGCCGGTTTGGCCAGCCCGCCGACCAGCCAGCCCGCTGTGCATCCGTATCGGCCAAGCAGCCCGTCATGTCCTTTCCTCCGTATCTGAGCAGGCCGCCATGTCATTTCCTCCGTATCAGGACAGGCCTCCATGCTCTTTCCCTCGGATCTGGCCGCCCTAAATCAGGCCGCCGGTTTGGCCAGCACACCCTAAACCAGGCCGCCGGTTTGGCCAGCCCATCAGCCAAGCAGCCCACCATGTCCTTTCCTCCATATTAGAGCAGGCCGCCATGTCCTTTCCTCCGTATCAAGACAGGCCGCCATGTCTTTCCCTTGTTTCAGGCCGCCCTAAATCAGGCCGCCGACTTGCCCAGCCCGCCCTAAACCAGACCGCCGGTTTGGCCAGCCCATCGGCCAAGCAGCCCGCCATGTCCTTTCCTCCGTATCAGAACAGGCCGCCATGCTCTTTTCCTCGGACCAGGCCGCCTGTAATTTCCCTGAAAGCAGCCCGCCAGTTTTACTACTCTTGGACCATCCCGCCAGTCCAGTCCAAGACCGGGCAGGCTGAAAGTGAAAGATTATGCGGAATAGATAAGGAGAATGGAAGAGTTTCGTTTAGAACAAGAGAGAGTGAAAGAACCAAAGAGATTTCATTGTAGCAAAAGAGTCTAAAAAGTTACAAAGATGATACAAGAGCTTATAAAAGAAAGAACTCTGGCAAGAATATGCCAAAGAATCTAGTGACTCATTGGACGTGTCATAAAGGGAGGGGACAGACGGCATCTTTGGTCAAAAAGGAGACAGGGACGGCTTGACCAGCTGGCCTTATCCACAAACGGTCATGACCAGCTGGCTCGTCCAACTTCTAGGAAGCTTCCTATGAATTTCTTCCTTGTCTTCTTGCGCCCGGACTTTGCACAACGCCCTTGACCTTTAAGAAGCTTCTCGGGACGTACGGACGTGCTGGAACGTCCGGCCTTGTACGGACGGTAAGGCCGGCCTAGTACGGACGGTGAGGCCGTACAGTACGGATGCCCGGACTTTGCACATTTCCTTGAAGTCACCTAAGGGCTTCCCGGGACAGAACGGACGTGGTTGTACGGCCGACCTTGTACGGATGGTGAGGCCGTACAGTACGGACGGTGCGGCCGTTCAACCAAAGGTCAACACTCCCCCTCAAGCTAAGCATTCTGGAATCACCCTAGATTGCTTAGCTTGGAATGCCCATGAAGATGCACCTCGTTAAAAACCTTAACAGATAAAACCCATTGGGAAAAGCTCTGTTTAAGGAAAAGAGTATGCACTTCATGGGCAGGGAAGCGCTTACCTCCGGGCCAAGCTCACTAGGCCGAGCTTGCTGAAGATGTGATCACACACCTTTGGTCTTGCGGCCTTAGTGAATATGTCGGCAAGCTGATCCTCACTCCTTGTGAAGCACGGAAGAATTGTCCTGTCCATGATCTTCTCTCGCACCTTGTGGCAGTCCATCTCTATATGTTTGGTGCGTTCGTGGAAAACCGAGTTTGAAGCGATATGAATGGCCGCTTGGTTGTCGCAGTGCATCACCATGGGTGTGGTTTGCTGAATGTCAAGGTCGGCCAATAAACTCTTCAGCCAAGTCAACTCATTGGTCAGCTTCCTCGTGGCCCGGTATTCTGCTTCGGCTGTTGAACACGCCACCACCTTCTGCTTCTTGGTCTTCCAAGTCACCATGTTGCCTCCAACAAATGTGCAATATCCTGTTGTGGACCTCCTGTCCATTCTATCTCCAGCCCAGTCAGCGTCGCAATATGCCACAATCTCGGTGCTTGCATTCTTTCCCATCCAGATGCCGTGGTCTAAGCTCCCCCTGAGGTATCTGAGGATTCTTTCGACCATGGACCAGTGATATTTCGTAGGAGCCTTCATGTGCTGACTGACCTGGTTCACACAAAAGCACAAGTCAGGTCTAGTAAGTGTTAAATAGATTAACTTACCAACTAGCTTGCGGTATGAGGCAGGATCTTCAAAGTGCTCATCCTCCTTCTCCCCCTCTCGATTGACCTTGTAGCCATCTTCAGGCCAACAGATAAACAAGAGGAAAACAAAACAGGTTTGACATTGCTTGGTGAAGTGTCTTCTAAAACATATAGATCATCCTTAGTTCCACCTTGTCCAAGCAATTGCATAGTGTCAATATCCTGAAATTGTACACGGTTAGGCCCAAAGATAGCATAGCAGTTTAAATCATTTGTCACTCTTTTGACCGACAATAGGTTTGATGTGAACTTAGGCATATACAAAGCCTTAGACTACTTATCAAACAACCTAAGATCTCCAATTCCACTAACTGCAACCTTATCACCATTTGCTATAACTACACTACCTAAAGCCGGTTTAATGTTGCTAAGAAGCTCAGGATTACTAATAATATGATGTGATGCACCTGAGTCTACAACAAGTGAATTATTTGACCGAGTTCCAATAGATTTACTAGGCCTAGTCATTGAGAAATAAGTTGTACCAGACTCCTTTAGGTTGATGATGGATTTGATAAGAGCCTCCAGGTCCGACTTCCTTACTAGGTCATTGTCCGGTCCTCTGGCTCCCCCATGAACCACCATAGCTAGCTCAAATCCCTCCACTTGAGCTTGGCCATTAGCTGCTGAGGTTGACCCCTGAGTGTCTACCGCTTCGGTGATGTTGGCCCTTGCTTCCTTGAACTTGGCCGGCTTGAGATGTGGGTGGAGTATCCAGCACTTGTCCTTGTTGTGACCTTTCTTCTTGCAGTGGTCACAAATCCAATTCCTACGGTCCTCTGACTTGGAGTAAGTCTTGTTGGTGGAATGGAACAGACCCTTGTTCGCAGTTGGTAGTTCCCCTGTTCCACCAAATAATCCAAGTGATCCTTGCTCCTTCTGAATCTGCGAACACACCTCTTCAAGGCAAGGAAGTTTATCTGCTCTGAGCATATGCTTGATAAAGTCGTTGTAAGAGGAGCTGAGGCAGAGCAACAGAGCAAACACTTTGTCCTGTTCCCTTCGGTCATCAAGTACGACAAGATCTATGGTTGCTGGTCTTAGCATGTCAAGTTCCGCCCATAGTGACCTGAACTTCCCAAAGAACTCATTGAACTCCATATCTGCCTGGGAGAGATTGTTGATGGACCGCTTCACTTCAAATACTCTTGTGAGGTTTGAGATGTTACCGAACACATTCTTGAGGGTTTTCCAAAGCTGCCTTGCTGTTTCACAGTATGAGTACGCCTCTAGGATAGACAAGTCTAGCGACCCCTGAAGAATAGCTAGGACCGACTGATCTTCTTGAAACCAACGTGTGTCTTCCACACTTGGTGGGTTTTTGATACTCTCATCTGAGTCTTCAACATGGCTCCAGACACCTTGACCACAAAGAACAGCCTTTGTGGTTCTCGCCCAGAGCAAGTAGTTGCTTCCTCCTTTTAGGATGACCGGTAGCTTTGTGAACTTCGTGTTTTCCATGGTTTTTAAGAGGAAAACTTGAGAGATTCTGAGATGGAGAGACTGAACAAGTGAATGAGAAAGAGAATCGAACCAGAGATGAGAGAATAGACACCAGAACTAGCAACCTGGCTCTGATACCATGAAAGATTATGCGGAATAGATAAGGAGAATGGAAGAGTTTCGTTTAGAACAAGAGAGAGTGAAAGAACCAAAGAGATTTCATTGTAGCAAAAGAGTCTAAAAAATTACAAAGATGATACAAGAGCTTATAAAAGAAAGAACTCTGGCAAGAATATGCCAGAGAATCTAGTGACTCATTGGACGCGTCATAAAGGGAGGGGACAGACAGCATCTTTGGTCAAAAAGGAGACAGGGACGGCTTGACCAGCTGGCCTTATCCACAAACGGTCATGACCAGCTGGCTCGTCCAACTTCTAGGAAGCTTCCTATGAATTTCTTCCTTGTCTTCTTGCGCCCGGACTTTGCACAACGCCCTCGACCTTTAAGAAGCTTCTCGGGACGTACGGACGTGCTGGAACGTCCGGCCTTGTACGGACGGTAAGGCCGGCCTAGTACGGACGGTGAGGCCGTACAGTACAGATGCCCGGACTTTGCACATTTCCTTGAAGTCACGTAAGGGCTTCCCGGGACAGAACGGACGTGGTTGTACGGCCGGCCTTGTACGAACGGTGAGGCCGTACAGTACGGACGGTGCGGCCGTTCAACCAAAGGTCAACAGAAAGTTCATACGAGAGAAACGGGCGGGCTGAAAGCTTGACTTGGAATCGCTCGGTTCGGAACACTGTTCATCCTGGATTATCCACAAAAACACTATTCACGGAACACTATTCACGAACCGGATAAAATCGGAAAGACGAAAATTCAGTTTGACATAAGATGGATTCGGGTTACTGTTCATAAAACACTGTTCATGGGATACTGTTCATGGCACTGTTCATGTACCGATCCGAAAACTGGGAATGAGTCCAAGCAAGGCAGAAGACCGAAATCAGGATGAGCCGAACGAAATCGGAGGCGGTCTGGATCAAGACCAGACCTAGTGGCAACCTGCTAAGGATATGGGCCGCGAATTAGGCCCAAAATCCGCGGATGGAAGATTAACAGGTGTCCCACATCGCTAATAAACTCCCTGATCAGCACCCTAGGTCACCCATTATATATATGATAGCTTGTATCAAGTTTAAGGGCATCCAGTTCTGAGTATTGGACCTTTGTTTTGTAAGACATTAAGCTTTTACGAATCCCCATTTAATATAAGTTTTAATTGTATGAGTTTTGACTCTGAGAGTTTGGTGCCATCTGTGGAGACGAGAAATATTCTAAACCCTAAGGGCAAAATGATACGAGAAAGAAAGAAATGTCTGGAGACGGAATAAACAACACCGGAAACAACGACGGAAAGAATGACGGAAACAACGACGGATAGAATGACGGAAACAACGACGGAAACAACGGAGAAACTTCCAAACCGGCGGAGCGGCCGACTCAGGCGGATCAGCGGTTTCCATGACCAAACCGAAGACAATGCTAGCCACACTCTTGGAGCGGCAGGCTGAGCAGGAGAAAATCAACGGCACAGTGACTCGACAATTGGAGACAATCCGGGAAGAGAGTCGAATCAGGAATGTTCCCCCGCAAGAAGTCTAGGAGTAAATCCGCCAAACATTCGCAGCATGGCGTCTTTGATTCTCGCCGCAAACGATAACGCCGGGAGGGCAAAACTCGAGTGAGAAAACCCCACTCGGGACAAGGGTGGACCTGTACGGGCCACCACCTTTGAAACGTAAGAACACTACTGGACAAAACACCGATCAGCTAGCTTCAACTGTAACTAAAGATGGAAGCGGAGGACGAACCGGAACCATCGAGAACGGAACCGGGCAAGACGAAGTCGAGACTGATGACGAGGAAAGTGACCCTACCGAGGGAGAAGAAAACGTACTCTGGGTCGAGCAGCAAAAACGAGCCAATGAGAAAAGAAGAACGGACCTGATGGGCAAAACGACGCTCTCCGTAAACCGGGAATCCTCCGATGCAGATCCTTGGACTCTATCCCAAGGCCCTAATGAGAGTCTACGAAATATCATGGGACACTTTGAAGTAGCCGCGTTAAAGATCAACGGGCTCGGCAATGAAGCCGCACTCACAGCTTTGAGAAAAGCACTGTGGTTTAAGTCTCGCTTCCGTGAAGAAATCTGCGTGAACAAACCGCTGACTATCCAGGATGCCGTCCACCGTGCATCGAACTTCGTTGTCCACGAAGAAAAGGTTTCGGCCCGAAAGTATCATACTTCGAAGCAACAAAACCAAACCATACCTCTTGCTCCAACAACCTCGGACAACAGGGAGAGCAGTCAGAAAGGCGGCTACGAACACTTGGAAGTAGTCAACATGGGAGGAGCCTACAACCATCAGGTTGGTTCAGAAAAACCTTCCACCAGCTTCGATCGGCCACAAACGGTCTCCAGACGTGACAAATGTCCATGGAACACATGGACTAGAAAATCCGGGAACATCAACGAAATACCGTACTGCAAACGCCTTCACCTCAATGGCCATTTAACGGCAAACTGCCACATTTCAAGAACAAAGCTCACTGCCCAGCTCTTAACACAAGAACGCGGAGAGGTCAGGCCCCAAGACCAAGACTGGAATGAACAGCCAACCAGAAAGACTGACAAAGACGAGAAATCAGAAAAAAGAACATCCCAAAGAGAAGGAAGTCATTCCCGAGTATTCAGTGAAGACACCCGCCAAGAGCATCCCCGGATCGACCAAACCTACTAAAGAAAATGTCATTTCCTAAAACCAGTCAAGGATTAAAAAAAAAAAACGGAACTACGGGTGGCTTGATCCCTTTTTTGAAGGGTACGTAGGAAGCTCGCCTAAAAAACGAGTTAAGCTGTCCCCCAAAAAAGGGGGGGGGCGAGTGGGTCCGTATATATCCAAATACTCCCACAAATCTATCGAGTTTCTTATTCCAGGAAATAGTTCAGAGGATGAACATTGGGACTTAGCATCTCACAACCCATCCGGAGAAGCGGACAGTTTCTCCGGAAGAACGAAAAATAGAATGTGGAGTCCGGATGAACACTAAGACTTAGCATCTCACAACCCATCTGAAGAAGCAGACAATTCTCCAAAAATCGACGAATAGAATGCGAAGTCCGGATGAACACTGAGACTTAACATTTCACAACCCTTCCGAAGAAGCAGACAGTTTCTCCCGAAGAACGACAAAAAGAATGCAAAGTCCGGATAAACACTGAGACTTAGCATCTCACAACCCATCCGAAGAAGCGGACAATTCTCCAGAAAACGACGAATAGAATGCAAAGTCCGGATGAACACTGAGACTTAGTATCTCACAACCCAGCCGAAGAAGCGGACAATTTCTATGGAAGCACATTAAAGACACGAAGTCTGGATGAACACTGAGACTTAGTATCTCACAGCCCATCCAAAATAGTTCAACAAAAGACTAACAAACAAAAGATCAACTCGCACTAGCTCCCGTAACTCACTCGAGTTCTTTAAAACTCTGCCCTTTGCTGGGCACAACAAGATATCTATAACCCAAGCAAAGATTTCAACCATGGTTCTTTTGACATCCAGAAACGGATAGGAGTAGCGCGCTATACAAATTTCCGGACTAATATCCGAAAGGCGTAACCTGATCGGGAATGCAGGAAGCATCTGGATGATATTCAATTTAGCTTATCTTCAGGAGCGTTTCGTATATTGGAAATACTGTGGAGCGTAAACCACAAAATAAGCTCGCTAACCCAGTAAACGCCATCCAAGGAATACTGGTACGATTACATCTCGTGAACACAATACCAAACCGGCTCTGGTATGTGATTATAAATGTGTATCACCAAAGAAAGGAGTTTGTAGGTCAAACGCACTGAATGCTCCGAGACATCAAAGACGATGCCCATTGTTAACAACTATTCACAAACCCATAAAATATCTTCAGTGATACTCTGGTCCGAAATATCGGAATGCCCGACAAAGCATCCCCTTCAAAACACCCAAGACTCAGGTTGATTAACTAGTCCATGGCAAACATAAAGGATAATTCCAAAAAGATTCAAGTTCAAACATGTCAAAAGGACTAAAAGATCCTAAAAAGCACACAATACAACAAGAACCTAATTGGCCAGAATTAAAGAAGCAAGGATACAAATTACAAGTGTCTTCCTAATCGGAATTGACACCGAAACAATCATGCAGGACGCCGAAGTTAGTACCAGCGGTATCCGTCACTCCAACATCCACGGCTTCGCCCCCAACCGGGTCCTCGCCAAGGCCGCACTTCGACACGTACGGAGAAACAGGAGAAAAAGTCAAATCTCCGGCACAAGCGTCCATAGCCCTCTGAAAAGAACTTATGTCGCTCTTGCGCTCCTCGAACAAAGCCTTCACTTTGGTTTTCTCCGCATCGAGAGTGGTCAAACCCTTCTCGAGCTGGTGGATCAGGATCAAGTTCCCGGAAAACTCAGTCAAGCTAGCCTCCGCAATCCTGGCCCCAGACAACTCGGCAAGGGAAACTCTCGCCTTCTCTAAAGGAATGCAGTACTTCTCCGCAGAACCCCACTCTTGCTTCTTCACAGCCTTGCGGATGTTTCACTCAAGATCGAGTTCCTTCTTCTCGAGGCTCTCTTTGAGAACCTTCACTTCAGAAAGGGCCTCAGCTTTCTTGCCTTGTAGCGACGGGCTTTCCTGTCCGACTTCTTAGATTTGGCCTTCAAGGTTTCGATCTCGTCAGCTTGACGACAGATCTCGTGGGCCACGGAATCGTAAGCCATCTTGGTCACAAACATCTCATAACAAAACTGAAATGAAAACAAAAAGCTTTAACAAGTAACACGAAAAGAAGAATCGAAATCCAACACAAGGAGAAACAGAAAGATACCGTCATCATGCTCATGACATACTCCCGTACGACCTCAGATGGTCAAAGGGCTGGGAAACGGTCGGAGACGAGCCGCCAATCATATCCACAACTTTCATGGACTCAGAGAGATCTCCACCTGCCGCTTTGCTGGCGTCAAACATAAGGCCAGACTTCGGAGATCTGGCTCGACTGGAGTGAGAACTCCTAGTACTCCTCGGCCCGATTTCATCCTCGACAACTCCTTTGCCCTTGTCAACCGCGGGAGCATGCCTTCCCACGGAGGATGAGCGGCAGGGATTCCGAGCACAATTCCAGTGGGGGGGGGGGAGCTGGTCCCGGTCATCTCCAGCTGAGTCGCATGCACTCTTGCTCGGTTTGGTGAGCCGATGCGCCACTCACTCCGGCCTTCTCAAGACGATAACTATACACGCCAGTCATGCCAGGGTAACTTGTCGGAGGAGGATCAACAAAGTCAGGACCCTTGCATGGAATAAGTCCACGGTGAATGTCTTGGGCTTCCAAAAAACGACCCCATAGATCTTCGCTCTTCCAATTAAATTTCTTCGAAGCAATAACACTAGCTATCTCAGGAAAGTCACTTATCCACTCTGGAAAAGGATGAGAAGCTACAAAAGAAGATATAACAAGTTATGAAACTTCCAAAAGTATTTAAAGAGAAATAAAAAAGCAATCGAGCAATCATTTACCAAGATCTCCCTTGTTGGACCGAATCCTGCCTTGAAACTCAGGGGCGACCGAAGCAGAGTTGGCGGACACATAGAAGAACTGGTCCCTCGAGACTTTATAATTATCGCTAAAACCTTCGGAGAAACGGCTAGCGAGTTTGGCTTTCTGGGAGACATAAACAAACGAAGACCCCGAATGAACATTCCTAACGTAAAAGAGGTTCAACAAGTGACCCAACTTTAACTCTATCCCGGATTCAATGCCGCGGACCACCGCGCCCATCAGTTGTCGCATCGCTTGCGGACCGAGCTGAAAGATCGCGACCTCGAAGTAGTCCAAGAAATCGAGTATCGGTTTCGGAACCGGGAACCAAAGAAAGGATTCATAGAACAAACTTTCATAAAAAGCGAAATGTCCCGGCGTCTGATCATCGTCATTAGGCAGAAGGAACGAAACATCGTTCGGGATCCAGAAATGATACCTCAGATCATTCAAGGACTCTTCGGTGCTCCGAGTAGCGCCCAAAGGAGCATCCTTCCTCGACCTCGAACTTCTTTTGTTGGGTTTCGGTTTCGAAACCCGATAGCTTGAGATCAGTGCACCCCAATACGCAACTACCTCGCCTGGAGAATGAAGCTCCCACTTAATTGGGTGGTCTTCCGAAAACTGTAAGTAAGGGACCCTACCGTCCTGCTCGCACTCCCCCTCGCCTCTAGGCAAACAACAATCATCGCCATCTAAAGGAAGCAAGCCCCTTCCGCTAGAGCATGGCTGACCACCATCTCTCTAACACGGTTCATCGCCGAACAAGAAATATCTCTACTCCGGTCGCATTGCTCGCCACCATGATATGGAGAAGGCAGCCCGCCACCACTGCGTGGAGGCATCCCACCGTTTTTGCCAAAGGCCAGGCCGCCGTTCGAACTGCATGAAGGCAGGACGCCATTCGCTTCGAAAAACAGGCCGCCATCATCAGATGCCAATGGGAGGTCGCCGAAACCAGCACTCCAATACTTCCCACCACTTTCGGTCGCACTGGTTTGAAAGAACTCATTCAGTAGTGCCTCATAAAACTGTGCATCCGGAACGTAATCGAACTCAATCGGGACGTCTGGAAGATCATCAAAAATAATCTCAAATGAGTTTGATGAATTACCAGAAGTTCTGGAACGTTCTTAAGGAGAGCCAAACATTGCAAATAAGAAAATAATGTGTTTGAAGAATGAAGAAGAAAAGAACTCATGATATAGGAAAGAGGGCACGAATTCCTATCAAAATATAGCGGGACCATACCTATCTTGGAACAAAGAAAAAGAAAGACACGAAAACTCGGAACTAGCCTCTTGGCATACGACCTACCTTGTCGATCCATCAATCCTGATAACGCTTTACTCAAAGCTCATTGCTTCGACAAATGAAAGCAACATGCAGGGGGGCTAACTGTTGGGGTCAAAACCCACCCCTTGAAGATTGACGGATCGAGAAGTCTGAATACTTATACGGAATGCTTATCCAAAGATCGGGCCAGCTAGCCCACTTCCTTGAGAAAGGATTGGGCTGGCTGGAAACTCATACGAAGACAATTAAACTCATACAAAGACATTTAAACTCATACGAAGATACAAAAACTCATATAAAGATATTTAAACTCGTACGAAGACATTTAAACTCATACGAAAGACTCCCCGGCCACCATCTTGGATCAGGTCGCCAGTTTTTGGACCAGTCCACCAAATATTGGACCAGGCCACTAAGTATTGAACCAAACCACAGGTTTGGCCAGCCCGTCGACCAGGAAGCCCGCCGTGCATCCGTATCGGCCAAGCAGCCCGCCATGTCCTTTCCTCCGTATCCGAGCAGGCCGCCATGTCCTTTCCTCCGTATCAGCACAGGCCACCATGCTCTTTCCCTCGGATCAGGCCGCCCTAAAGCAGGCCGCCAGTTTGGCCAACCTGCCCTAAACCAGGCCGCCAGTTTGGCCAGCCCATCGGCCAAGCAGCCCGCCATGTCCTTTCCTCCGTATCAGAGCAGGCCGCCATGTCCTTTCCTCTGTATCAGGACAGTCCACCATGCTCTTTCCCTCGGACTAGGCCGCCTGTAATTTCCCTGAAAGCAGCCCGCAGGTTTTACTCCTCTTGGACCAGCCTGCCAGTTCAGACCAAAGACCAGGCGGGCTAAAAGTTCATACGAGAGAAACGGGCGAGCTGAAAGTTCATACGAGAGAAACGGGCAGGCTGCAAGTTCATACAAGAGAAACAGACGGGCTGAAAGTTCGTACGAGAAAAACGGGTGGGCCGAAAGTTCATACGATAAAAACGGGTGGGCTGAAAGCTTGACTCGGAATCGCTCGGTTCGGAACACTGTTCATCTGGGATTATCCGCAAAAATACTATTCATGAAACACTGTTCACAAACCGGATAAAATCGGAAAGACGAAGATTCAGTTTGACATAAGACGGATTCGGGCTATTGTTCATAAAAAACACTGTTCCTAGGATACTGTTCACAACACTGTTCACGTACCGATCCAAAATTCGGGAAAGAGTCTAAGCAAGGCGGAGAACCGAAATCAGGATGAGCCGAACCAAACCGGAGGCGATATGGATCAAGACTAGACCTAGCGGTGACCTACTAAGGATATGGGCCACAAATCAGGCCCAAAATCCGCGGATGGAAGATTAACAGGCGTCCCACATTAATAATAAACTCCCTAAGGATCCTAGGTCGCCCACTATATATATGAGTATTGGACATTTCGTCTTGTAAGACATTAAGCTTTTACGAATTTTCTTGTACTTTGACAAAAAGATGACTAAATAAAACAAACTTTCGATCTTGGTCCTTGAGTTCTTTTAAAATAGGATTTTCGAGCCTCCATTTATTATAAGTTTTGATTGTGTGAGTTTCGACTCTCACAACCAGCATACCAATTTCTTACTTTGATATTTAGGTCAAATGCCATCAAAACACGGGTGAAGATAAATAGAGGAAAAAATATTGGGAAAAAACAGAAATCAATATAAGCAACATTGATTGAAGAGTAATAAAATCAAAAGCAAAAAGAAAACGAAAAAATAACATGGGCCGAAAAGCAAAGAAACTCACATTTAGATAAAAGATAGAAAATATAAAAAACCGAATCTGGATATTTAAAACTGATCAATAATATTCAATAAATAATAAAAAGAAGAATACAACAAATAATCAGAGAATAAATAAAATAAAAAATGAAGCACAAATAAAAAGAAGAACAAAGACAAAAAAAATTGCACTACAACTAAATAAAATAATATAATATATATATAATAAATATAAAAATACTTTAAAGAAAAACTGAAGAAAAAACAATATAAATGATTATAAAAGCAAAAATGGAAAGAAAAAACCCAAAAAAACAAAAAATTGTAAGTGATTTTATAACAAACAATTAGTAAAAAAATTACTCATATCCCTGCGTATAGCGGAAATCACCTCTAGTACTAGAATAAAGTAGAATATGTATCTTAAACTAAGTATAACATAGAACAAAAGTTAGGAAAGATATTCTAAACTAGATATGGCATAGAGGATAAGTTAGGAAAAATATTTTAACAATACAAATTTTAAATTAGACAATGCGAAAGTTAAATTACATATTCTAGACATAATAGATCATACAAACACCAAAATACATATTCTACACATTTTATTCTATATTCTATGAATTTAGAATATAAAATAAAATATTTATTGAACAAAAGATATTTACAAAATGATGTAAATATATTTTTATGGGTATTTCTTTTTTTTAACCTATATTTTATTTTAGATTATTATTTTTAAATACGAAAATAAGTGTATTTTAGTCAAATATTGCCAGAGTTATCTCAATCTGTTTTATTTTTTCAAATTTCCCAAATTTTAAAAGAAAACATAAAATTTAACCAAGTACTAAACCTCTATTGGACCCGGCTTGATTGTACACTCGTAAACCAAAATGCCAAAAAATCGAATTGAATCAAGGACCATAAAACAATAAGACGGGGATCAGAAAACTGACCCACCAAAAATAGGAAAAATGATTTATCACGTCTCTAGAACCGCCTAAAGCACCACACTTCTCTTTTCCTTTTAATTGATCAGAAGAAAGAGAAACATTTTTCCACCAAATTTGTTTACTCTAACTCAGTTAGTATTTCTTTTGTCTCTTGTTGAAGGTTTAAAGACATGATCGATCGTTGACAAAAAAAAAAACGACATGATCGATCAGCCATTTCAGTTGTAATCAAATTATATTAATTTATTTCTCAATTTATTCATATAAGGCAACTTAATTTTTTTTTTTTTTTTTTAATTGAGTTGTATACTACTTTTTTGAACACAAGTTAATATTTAATATGTCCAAAATACAAATTAATAAACTAAAAATTTAGTTATGTGATTTTTCTTTTATACTATTTTTGAAATTTTCATTGTTTTTTTTTCATAATTCAACTTTTTTTTAACACGTGATTAAAAAAAGACAATTTTTTTTCTGTTTCTCTTTAGAGCTACAATAATGATGGCTTTTCTTGTGAACCGTATCTCCAGATTCTCTCCACAGTCCACACACTAAACCCAAATGGTTCCACCTAAAACTCAAATCCTTAAAATTCCCGTCTCTAAAAACCCTAAATCCCCTTTCCACCTCAACAATGACAAGGCTTTTCAAAGTCAAAGCCAATGTTGGGATCGCTTCTCGTACAATCGGAGCCAAATCTTGCAACTCAACATTAGCTCAACTGATAAACTCTAGCAGTATTTCCAGAATCTCAATTACAATAAAAAATACTGATTCATGGAGGAATAAACTATATTTAAAATCTGTAATTAGATTCTAAAATATAGTTAACTATGAGAATGGTTAGTTATCATTGGAAAAGGTTAACTATATTTGAAAATAGTTAGTTATGTTTTAAAATAGTTCAGATATACTTAACTAAAAAAATAGTTAGCAATCTTTTTAAAAAGTTAATTATATTTTTTAAAAATATATAGTTAATTATAATTTATATATCATGCAGTTATGTTCTAAAAATACACAATTCTATTATGAAATACCAGGCTATATTCATATATAGTTAACTACAAACTATATACTATATAACTATTTTTTTAAGAGATAGCTAACTATATTTCAAAATAGATAACTAAATATATTTGGAATTATATTTAGTATATATTTTGAGAAGAAAGTGTATCAGAGTTTAATTCGTAATAGTAAAATATGTAATAAAACATATAGTTGTTTACAATTTGAGATTATAGTTATCAAATAAAATTATAGTTATTTATTTACAATCAAGTATTCTGGTTATAGTTGTGTATTTGAAATATATAATTAACTATTAATATTTTAATTATATAATATTTAAGAAATAATATATTAATTAAAAAGGTATTTTTGTCCATTCATTTATCACTTTTGTTATTTCCTTAAATTTGCATCCACATATGCTATTTTCTATATTTTCACCCCACAATATAATATCAACCTAATTAGCTTTTTTTTTAATACAAGGTTTTTTTGTTTTTGTCGTCATTTTCATTAAAGCCCAATGGGCAAACAACGTACATGGATCAGAAATCAACATCTCATTACAAACCCAATCTAATGAAAATCAAAACACACATAACATCTGGACCAAACATGATTTCATATGAAGTGAAACCCTAGCCGACATGCATCAAGTTGAAGATAAATAGATAAAATCTGATATCCGATAGAATAAGTGAAGAACAAAGAGGAAAGGAGTAGAAACTCCGGTAGACCGGAAGTAGAAAAGTCGGACCGACCGAAAATAAAGCCGAATAAAAATGGAATTTAGATCCGATAAACGGAAGATACAAGCCGATTTGGATCTAAAATATTTATAAACAAAAAAAAAATATCAGACCGCCAGCGAAGGCCGACAGCCGAAGAGATGGATCATGAAAAATAAAATACATTTTTGATTTTGAAGAATGTTTATAAAACAAACTATACATCTTTCATTTCAAATTCATTGAAAATATTTTGTTGAAACCGTCAAGTAAAAAAGTAAAATCCAAGAGCAAAGTTCACATGTAATTTAAAGCTCATCCCACAAACCATGAGCAAAGAAATAAATATACACAATTTAGAGTCAGATCCGGTCCAATATTTATATAGTTCCTAAGGCAAAAAAAAGTTTTTAGCCTTTTAATCGATATAATATTGAATTAATTAGGTAGTTGGGTATAAAACTATATGTATTTAGGAAATTAGACAATGGTACTATGTTTAATCTATTAATTACCAATGTACCCCTATGTATTATATTATCGAAACATATACGCACAACACACACACATTACACAAACAGACATACACAATACACCCTATACCTATATCAATCACTACATCTAAACCTACACTGTTTCTTCTCTATCTGTAATAATTGCAAAAATTTATTTTTCTTCCCCCTAGAAGATGCATTGTTTACTCTGTGAAGCGTCGTGTAGCCAAACAGCTCAAATTAGCTTTTTTCCCCCTCACGCCTGCAATTACCGAAAACTACTTTCTCTCTCTGAATCGTTTAGATTTGCGAAATCATTTTCTTAATTTCAATCGGTGCCATATACAAGGACACAACGTTTCAAGTTCTTCAAATAGAGGTGGTAAAATTTTGGGTCATTCTTAATTTGTTGCTTTATTCATCATTTAAGTGGGATTGTACTTTTAGGTTTAATTCCGAGTCTCTCACCTTCAATTCGCAGATGGTGGACTCTAGGATAGTTGACGATGAAGAAGAAGTCCCAGCAGATACCGGCCCGATTCTTCGTCCATGGTCAAGAACCGGTTGGAATAAGGGTTACCGCGTACCGCACCTACGATGCAATCCAGTCCATTTTGAGGATTCTGGATGCAGATGAAGTTCAGTTCTGACTCGATTCATCATTCAGGAGGTTTATTTCGACTGCCGAGCAACCATCTTTTCCGGCAGATTCGCCCGATATCTTATATCGCTTCAACTAAAGGTCGAAAAGAAGCATGAGGCATGGTTCCTATTCGCTTCTAACCCAGTTCATTTCTCGTTGAGGGAGTTTGCAATCGTTATAGATCTACCATGTGGCAAATTTCCAAAGAAATCAAAGAAAATGACTAAGAATTGCCGAGAAATCGTACTGGCCTTCTTTGTTCGGTAAACTCGAGACGGTCTCCATAAAATCAGTCATCAGAATGCTCAAGAAAAAGACGATTAAGGACAGAAATATCCACGTCAAGTACCCATGTTTAGCCTTGCTCTCTTCAGCACTTCTGCATACAACACACCACCGGAAGATCTCTAAAGAGCATGCAGAGCTTATTAAAGACATCGACCAATTCTTCAAGTATCCGTGGGGAAGAGTCACTTTTGATCTTCTGTTGGGTAGCTTAAAAGAGAGGGATGAAGTCTCCTTGTCGCAGAAAACCCTGGCTCTCAGAGGTTTTGTTCAGTCTCTGAAGTTAGTCATGGTTGAGGCTTTGCCGGAACTAACAGGTGTTGTGCAAGAAGACTGTTCATCTGCGTCAGAGGCGGAGTCCGACTCCGATAATGAGAACGATGATGAAGAGGATGTCGATCCTCATACGCCGAAGATAAGCCTCATTCCGGGTCACACAAGAAAAGTAGACACTGCGTCTAAGGTTCATTTCTAAACTTAAGCTATAATTGAATAACATAGTTGTTAACAGTTACCACATACATAATTCCACTAAACATATATATTACCCGGATAATTACTATCTTCCAAAAAATTTCCCACCTTTAAGTATATCTCCGTAATACTGTCGATAGAATTTATTTGGGAATCATATGTCCACATAATTAAAGTAGACGGGTATTGACATCATATAACTGTGTATAATTACACCTGTACTTGTCAATTTTGTTCACATGGTATAAGTATTTGTAGCCAGATAAATGACATTACTAAAAATTTAGTTTCATATTCTTATTTTATAGTGTGTTGTTAATTGCATCATATCGGCACCTGACGACGATATATTAGAAGAGTATGATCTGCTATGGTCTGACCATGATGATGATGAGAAAGTGGAGAACTTGTCGAAACTTGTCAAAGTGGAGCACAAATTCTCAAAGAAAATGTTCAAAGGGGGTGCAACTAGAGCTGATGTTGAGTGGATGCGTGTTGACGCAAAAGAGCGGGCCGTCCAATGAAAATCTGGGAAATGCAAGGTCACACAATCTGAAGCTCCTACTACATCTAAAGATGTTGATCAAATAGCCTTGTTAGTTGTATGCAAGATGAAAGAAGAGTTAAGAAAACTCGAAGCTAAAGTCAATAGATCTGTCTCCGCAATCACCGATCTAAATAACGATTTTACTTCTTTTAAAACTTCAGTCACTATTGAGTTCGGATAGCAGATTAGGAAGATGCATGAGGATGTCATTCTTACAATAAAGAACTCTACTATCACTTATGCAGTTTTAAACTCAGGTGGGACATCTCATTTAAGACGCACAAAAGCATCTTCTTATCATGGGTTTCACCGTACATCTCAAAATACGACATCGGCAAATATCAACGATGAAGTACTTCAAGATATCAACCCGGATCAACCAGCCTTTCCATCCTCCCCTTCGGAGAGAGTTAGTACAATATATGAAATCTATTACTATGTTAAATAACATTTACCAGCTAACTTATAAGTTACATATCACAATTTACCATTAACATTTTGGTTGCTGCTGTTTATGATTTGTAATGTGAGGTTAGGTATGTAGGTATCATTGTTTTGTGCGTTTGAATTCCCACTTTTTAGCTAACAGGATAATGTGTCGTTTGCCGGCTAATTGTTTAGTTTTTCTTAAAGTAGATCTTCCCATTTATATAGACGATAAGCAGTGGTTATTTTCTTTGATGACGTCTATAAGAGAATGGGTCATGCAGATGTGAATAATATTCCCCAGGGTGGTAAGGAAGCTTCCCCTGCTAGGGGATCTACTATTGCATCTGTAACTGTAAGTAATTTGAAAAAATGTGAAAATACGACAACTCATAAACATTACTAAATATCTACTTTTCCTTGTCATTACATGATGCAAACAGTTCACTACCACTATATTTATCCCTTGGCTTGACGGAAGAGAAAGACCAAATAAGGGTTAACCAAAATCCAGATCATTTATTGTTAACAACACCATCTTTCTCTCTTGGCCTTACCTAAGAATGTCGGGAGCAGGAAGATGCAATCCCAATGGCAGGAGATGAGATTGGTGATGGGGGAATGGTAGGAACACCAAAAGACAAAAGACTGTCCCTATCACGGTTGCAGAGGATTACCTACATCAGAAGGAAATGGAGGTCCGGGGAAGCACATCACAGATGGTCGTGAGTGGTTCAGCGTTAGGAGTGGGGTATGGTACGAAGTTTTTCAAACTTCAAGACAAAAAAAATCGAAGTAGTAAGTACCCTGGAACATCTAAATTAGGCATTAGTGATATGGCCTTTTGTGTGTAATTAAAAGACCACTACAAATCAAAGTAGTATAGATAGTTCGAACCAAAGAAAACTAAAGTTACACTACAAATCTGTGAGAGTAAAGTAGAGCTAAGATGAAAGTATTGTTTGTTTGTTTTTGTAAAGCTAAGCAAAGATTGTAATGTACAAGATTCAAGGTACAAACTAAATCTTGTTACACTAAAAGTGAGCCAATAAATGATCAATAAGATGCATCAACAAGCAGAAACCATCTGGATGCAATTTAATGTGAATAAACAAACTTATATCCTAAGAGGACTTACCAAATGTAACAATCTGCTTCACAATTTCAACTAATTTTCTCAGAAAACAATAAAATACGGGAAGTGTGCACATGAAAACTCTCTCAAGTATTGGCTCCCAATAATAACTGAAACTAATCCTTACAGCCAATCTCATGGATTCTTATAAATTGGTTCAAAGGAAACAAACAAAGAGAGCGATATTCTCAGATATAAGATAGTGAAAGTCCTTATATATTCACAACTTGAGCATTCTTACCTAAATTCCTAGTAGAAAATCTAAAGTGGTGAGTACTCACGAAATCTTGCAAAGAATAAACAACCAATGTTGTTAGTCAGTGATTTTTTTCCTTACTCACCAGTCAACTGGTTTCAACGTCTTTGAGCAAACACATAAACAGACTTGAGCTAAACAGATTTGAGCAAATCTCTTGCATGTCAAAAAATAACTGTTTATTGTTCCAATTTCAACAGGGAATCGAAAGACATAAACAGATTTGAGCTCCAATTACAGATTTAAGGGTTTCAACAACTGGGTAAAGTGAAAGAGAGAGAGAGAGAGAGTCAAATAAAATCACCTTCACTTGGGTCGACAACGAGAGATTTGGAGCCGAGATTCTGAGATTAAGGCCGGCGGTGAATCAGAGAGCAGCGACGGCGAGAGATTCTGCCGGAATTGGGTCGACGGCGAGAGATTTGGAGATTTAAGGGTTTCATTTTTTGTAAGTGTTAAGCTCGAGTCGCGACTAAGTGTTTTAGGAAAAGGGGAAAGTCTTTGTCTTTTAGTAAATTTGGCTAAGTGTTTTGGCAGAATAAGTGATTTTACTTTCCCGCTTATTGAAACTCTATTATAGCGCTTATTAAATGCTATCATATGGTAAGCAAATTACAAACTCATCTTAGATAGCAAATTTGAAAATCGTGCTATTATTAGGTGCTATGAATGTACAGTATTTTTGTAGTGACTAATCGCTGACCAAAGTTTCTTCTATTAACCTATTACACGTTTGATGAATAGATTAACCTAAAAACAGAGATTAAGTGATCAGTTCAATCTAAACATTAAGATTAACAAATAGTAAAGACAATCGATTATAAGCCATAATTGTGTTCAACCCATTAACTCATGAAAACCATTGAAATCTTTGATCTAGAAAGATAATCTACTCAGGTATAGGAAATAGATGAAAAGGAGTCCATGAAATATAAATCAGAAATAACAAGGGTTCAAAATTCTTCTCAAGTGCAATAGAAATCAGAAATCAGAATCTGTGCAATTTTTGCTTGTTCCACAGATTCTTCTCCCAAATCTAACAAGCAAAAACTCTGTGGAAAAGTATTCTAGATATCAAAACTCAGAAAAGTGATTAATGATCTTTTTCAGGGGACGGCTCCAGCCTTTTTCTCCCCTTCTCTTGTCGCAAAAACTAGGTAACTGGAACTTCCATAATTGTTTCCGGCGGATGGAGCGGATGCTCCAAAAGTGGAGCAGGTGCTCCGAAGTGGAACATGAGCTCTTTTTCTTCATTTTGACTCCCTTTTGCTTCAGAGGCTACAATTCCTCAAATATTCGTTTATAGCCTCCTAATGACCTGAAATAACTCGATAAATATCAAAAAGACTCGATAAAGACTAGAATACAAAGGTTATAATGAGTCAAATTTTCTTCATATCAACTCCCCCGGACTTAGACCTTTGTATTTTCGTCAAACAAACTCAAGCTTAAGCCGCGGAAGAGAGGTTTGAAAACGCGGGAACTCCCAAAATCTCAGTAACCGTAATTCAATCACAATCTGCAGACCACATCTTTAGAACAAGAGTAGCACATCCTTACCAAAACCAACCAACATCCTTATTCTATACTTATATTAACAAACCTCCAGGGATCACCGTCCAGACAATAAACTCTGTACATTCAATTAAAGGGGTGGCGTGAACTTCTCATTAAGGGCACTACCTAAGAGAGACAATGCTAGGGAATAAAGAGGTCAATTTAGCGGTGGAGTTAAAAGTGTTTAGGGGTTACCAGGGCTTTGTAGAGGATGCAGCATATTGCAAAAAATGGCAAGGGAGAATGAACTCATTGAGGCTCCACAACCTCTAATCACTCTTTTTCTCTTGAAAACTCTAACTCCTCAAATCTGGGTTTTTCTTCCATTGTCATTGACATGTGCTAAGGGACACATCTTTGAGTTACTAACTCCCCACACCTTATCATTCATTTTATTTTTATTAGATGATAAGGAGGATATTTTCATGATGTGTGTCCCTTAAGTATGAAAATTTTTGAACTGTTGATCCACATACCTCAGCAGGTCAAATGATTTAATTTTTTCTTCATTGGACAAAATAGAGCAGGTGCTCTTATTTGGAGCAGGTGCTCCTGGAACTTTTTCTCAGCTTTTAACAGTTTCTTCAACAAGAGTGAGTTAGAGTTGTGTTAATTCTTTTCTCTCCAACCCTTTTGCACATATCTGCACATATGAAAATGAAAAAACAAGAGTGCAAGTGGTCTAAAAGGAGATTAGGCTAAAGGATGGTTCTAGCTAAAAATGAGCTACCTATTCAAGATCAACAAGAGTGGTAAAAGTATAAGAAGTTATGAATATCATTTTGTTCCCCTAATCTAATGTCCATAACAAGAAGAATTTAAGTCCAAATTACGTCCAGATAAGATAGAGTTTATGTCTTTCCGATGAAACCTTAATGGAATTAATGGGATGTTCTAGAAAGAGAGAGATCTGAATGTGGTGATACAGCTCGTCCGTATACTAAAAATTCTGCAGTAATGGGCACTAGAAAGATAGTCAAAATCACACAAGTGGTTTAAGATCATCACAGATTAAGGTCCTAATTCCTAACAAGTTATTGACTCAACAAAACAGACTGACTCAAAGAAACAAATTGACTTAAAGACTGATTTGACTCTAAACAAAGAAAATCAAAGAAAACAAACGAAATCAGTAGCAACAAACAGCCTTTCCCAGACTTACTTCACATTATTCCAGTGTGAAAATAAATCAAGAGAAAGGCTGAAATACAAAATTAAAATAAATAATATGAATAGTATAACGGTGAAAGAACAAGAAAACTTACTTGTACAATGGCTCATTTTGGTTTGAAATTTTTCTTTCATATTTGCATTCTCTCTGAGTTTCTTGGTAATAGTATGAGGATCATCATCCATGACTTCTTTGACCACACTTTTAAAACTGATTGTCAGCTTCTTTCTATCTACTATAGAGATGCAAGAGGCGTGTTTGGTGGTTCCTCTAGTGGGAGTGGCTTTGTACAAAACCTTTTTGTTGACATTGGAAAATGAGACTCGCATATCAGGCATATCCATAATTGCGCTCACTGTAGCCATGAATGGTGTCCCACGAATCAAAGGCATATCATAATCTTCTTTCATCTCCACAACCTGAAAATCAGTTCAAACGAGGCAATCTCCAACTCTAACCTCCAAATTTGGAATGGTATTATGTGGATTATTAGTGGAAGAGTTTACAAATCTAAGAGTCATCTGTGAGAAGGTTTAATCTCATAATTTTTCAACTTTTCTGCTGTAGCCCTTGACATGATATTCACACTAGACCTGAAATCACAAAGAGATTCTTCAAATTCAACTCCTGCAATGGAGCATGGAACAACTAAATTTTCAGGGTCTTCAACTTTAGGCATTAATCTCAATGGTGGTGTACCCCTTGCTTCTATTGATATTGTTTTAATCTCTTCTTGAGTCTCTCTGCAGTTCCAAAAGAAATCATATATGCGATGCTTTTCCAAGGCTTTTTCAAAGGATATATCTTTAGGAATCTTTCTCACCATATTGTTAAAATTAGCTATGTTCTCTGCACTGATGGACTCCTTCATATTTCTTGGTAGAACTAGGTAGGGAATCTTAGGAGTATAAACTTTCGCTGGAGGATTTTCTGCAGGTCCGGTTAGAGCACCCTGTTGGAGTAGGTGCTCTGATGGCGAGCTGAGATGCTCTATCGTAAAATTTATGCTTGGAGCAACCTGACTGGAACTCGGAGCAGGTGCTCCGGAGCTTGGGGGTGCTCTGTCGTCAAAGTTATGCATCTCTTTTACTGAGAATTTATCCATACATCTCTTCTATTGGAAATTTTGATGTGTTCGGTTGTGTTGACTCTCTAAGGGACAGTGAGAAGAAAGGTGAAATGGTGGATTGTTTGAATGCTCTCATCAGAGGTGAAAACGAGTGGAGTCGTCATAAGCAGCTGTTAAAATATTTTTGCAAATTTCTAACGAAGAAGAAGAGCATGATTTTGATGAATTAAGACTGTGAAATGTAATGAAGTACACAAGCGTTCCTCCACAAAAAGATTGGACAACTGTCTCAAGATTTAGTAGTAACTGATTTTGATCCAAGACATTATTCAAATGATAAAAGCCCACTTGAATGGTTGACTCCGCTGACTACTTTCCGGCCCTTTAGTATTTCAAGTCCACAAAAATGTACTTTTGGGGTTGACAAGAAGTGGATAAATTCCTTAAATGACTTGGAAATTTCACAAACTGGAGAAGAAGCTTCTGATTGCCAATTAGTTTTCGTTCCACCAAAGGCATGGGCACAGCTACAAAATTGGTCTACTGCACCCATGTAAGTCTCAAAAAATTATTATTTTCGATTTTATATATTCACTTCATTACTTAATTTTTTGAAAGAATTTTCAGAAATCTTCAAAATTGGTTTAAGTGTTTTTAATCATGAATTAGCTGCACGTATAATGGGACTCAAAGAATGGCTTCATAACGAGGTTAGAGATAATAACACTACATATTTTCTTTCGAATATTTAATGGTTACAATCGCAAGATTATTTACGGTTTAAATTTTTTGTCAGGATATAGATCCACTTTTATACTTATCCCGGGAGAACACATCATTGCGAGGATGGAATCCAGAACGTGTTGCTCTCATGAGCTACTTATTCAACATCCAAATCAGAAGTGCATACCATATATTCTTGGCGGACAAAAAAAAATTCAAGTTGGATGAATTGCTCTTATCTTACGAAAAATGTGAAGTTCCTTCTCATGGAAGAACAGACAAAGTGTGAGATATGGACGTAAGTGGTATCTACGTTCCAGTCTTAGTCGGTGGTAACCACTTGATCTTGTTATGCATCAGTTTCGTACATAAAACAATAAAAGTCCTCGATTGTGCAGACATGAAACATTATAAAGAGGTGGAAGTATTCACAATCATCATTCCTCGTATTGCGAAAGCAGTCCAGTCCCCTGTCACGAAAAAAAAAATCTAAATATTGGTCAGTACTCTGTTCTCTATGCGCCAAAAAATTAGTTTCTAAATAAGAGTAGTTGTGACTGCGGAGTATATGCATTGAACTTCATTGAGTGTCACGTGCAAGAACTAGACTTATCTTTGCTGAATGATGAAAACATTCAAGAAGCCTGTCATAAGATTGCAATTTGTCTATGGCAAGCAGAAAATAATGATGTAACGCCCCAACCGCCCCTACCAGTGGGCCCCCATGTCCTCTCACTAGGCCCATGGGCCGGCCCACCCCTGTCCGACGGTCGGAACATCAACCGGGAGGTTTGAAAGTCATGATATACTGACCCTGCAATCACCACATGACCGTTCCCCTTGTTTTGGCCTCACTCACACGGTACCACGAATGACTTCCCGGTAGGTCACCCATCCTTTGACGACTCGAGCTCAAACATGCTTAACCCTTGAGTTTTCTCTGTATGTGCAACCGAAAAGGTAAGTGCACTTTGGTGACATAGGTAGCCAAATCAATTCTTTTAACCTCTCCACATATACCAGAAATCGGGATGTTACAATTCACCCACTCTCACAGAGTGCAACGTCCTCGTTGCACACCAAGACCAGTCCCCAAACGCCTCCTTGGTCAAAACTGAGACGGCTAACTGGCTCTGATACCACTTGTAACGCCCCAACCACCCCTATCAGTTGGCCCCATGGGCCGGCCCACCCCTGTCCGATGGTCAGAACATCAACCGGAAGGTTTGAAAGTCATGATATACTGACCCTGCAATCACCACGTGACCGTTCCCCGTGTTTTGGCCTCACTCACACGGTACCGCGAATGAATTCTCGGTAGGTCACCTATCCTTTGACTATTCCAGCTCAAACACGCTTAACCCTGGAGTTTTCTCTGGATGTGCAACCGTAAAGGTAAGTGCACTTTGGTGACATAGGTAGCCAAATCAATTCTTTTAACCTCTCCACATATACCAGAAATCGGGATGTTACAAATGAGGTGTTGATGCAACGGATGTTAACCTATATATCTCCTAAGTATTCTGAATTGGAGGTTATAAACATTACATAAGAGCGGCAATTGATTTGTAATTAACTTTTTTAGACTCTTTAGTATTGTAATTGTTTTCTCTTTAGATTCACATTTTAAAAGAAATATCTTGTCTCGTGATCATTCAGACATGCCACATTGCAACAAATAAATACATATCTTACATGCTCAATCCTCAAAAACAAACTAACAACATTTGAAAGACAGGAAGGCAATAAGAAATGAGAAGCTCCAAATAATAGACAACATATAAAAAAACTAGTCACAAGTCTGAGATGATCTCGTTGGATTGTCAGATTTTGCAATTTTCTGCAATTTTCAGTTTGTGATGATCTTTGTCTCAATTGCAGAGCTCATATCAGATGCATCTTAACTCAAATGGACTATCAGAATAATTTTAGACCTTCCTTGCTAGAGAGTATCCAGTCGTATCTCTACTTGAATACATCCGGAGCAAAACTTATGTCTTGGTTTTCATACCGCCAGGACACATCTTCTGCAGGACTTGAAACATTACCTCCCCGCATCATGGAGGACGTTGCAGCCAATTTTCAACTTTCAGGTGAATTCGAAGTGAAGAACAAAGATCGGGTTTCATTCCACGTGGATCTAGGAAGTAAGACATGTAGCTGCTTTGAGTTTCAAATGCTCCGTATCCCTTGCTCTCATGTCATAGCAGCAGCTGTTAGATCAAACATAAGGGTTAACTCATTGGTGGCTAAAGAGTATAGTAGAGAGTACTTGGTGGCCACTTGTGGAAACAATATCGTACCACCCATGGAGATTAACCCAGTCCCTCAACTGGCAGCCTCATTTTCTGAGCTTACACTCCATCCGCCGTGTACAAAAGGACCACCCGGTAGGGCGTATAAAAACTGATTGTTGTCCCGTGTGAAATTTGTGTAAGCTTTTCAACAGATAACAAATTGGTTAGCTGCTTACTATAATGATTTACAACTTCTTTTTGTCGATAATGGATGAAAAGAACAAGGAAGAGAACAGTTTGCAGTCGCTGCAAGGGATTGGGGCACAATCGAGCAACATGTAACATGGCCATACAAAAAATATACGTATCGGGAGAAGATCAATGTGTAGATGGCAAGTGTAAGATTCGGCGGTGGTAGCTGAACTTGAACATCACATATTTTCATGTATAAATTGTTTTAGATTATCGGTTATTCCAGTTGGTTGTGGTGGTGGTTGTATGAAAACACACATTAAGTTGATAATAAATCATTTCCCACTTACAACGAATTTTAGGAGATGTATAATCCCGCATAATACTCAGATTTAGGTCACTCACATACAATGTTAACCGGCTACTTATCGTTTAGTTACACATATATGTTGATCACAATATAATCCTCCCCTTTTACACAATTTTTTATTGAACCGGCTAGTATGTAAGTTAGCTAGGCAAACCTACTGATGCTCTAAGTTATAATCAATGAAGATGATTTGCATTTGATCACCGGATTCACATCAGATAAACCAAGAAAGGCTGGTTACACCTACATAACAACAAATTTATGCCAAGGGATGCAAAAACTATATAATTGAATCATAAAGCTCAATATAGGCTAGTTAGAGATTACATTACCCAAATAACAGAAATTTTGTTTGCCTAATCAAATAAGATATGGTTTTTTTTTACGATTAGGGGCCATAGACGACTTCCTTCGTTGCGGTTTCTTTAAATTGTACATCAACATTTGTTTTGTAAATTCCAAACCCGGTAACTGTTTGAGTTTACGACTTTGACTTTGGGCTTACTAGTTCATGATTTAGGATTTAGTTATCTATTAAATTTCAAAAATCTAAACCTTAAACCCTATACTAATACACCCTACTTTAAATATCATTAATCCTAACCACTAAAGCCTTAACCTGGTACATCTTGAATTTACGACATTGAATTTGGGTATAGTAATTTAAGGTTTAGGTTTTACCTATCATTTAATTTTTTAAAAACTAAACCCTAAACCCTTAACTTATAAACCCAAATTTTAAATACATAAACCCTAACAACGTAAGTCTAACCCCGTAATTGTTTCGCTTTAGGACTTTGAATTAAGGTTTAGTAGTTCATGGTTTAGGATTTAGGTTTTTAACCATATAATATTTAGATTAGCCGGCAAGCATTTATATTATCCGAGTTACAAAAACTTCTGGTATATAAAAAAATTGTTTATGGGTAAGTATCTACCTGACTATATTTACAAATTATTATTCCCTAATCCATAAAGAACAAACCTTAAACAATATAATAGATATCATGAAACCGAAATACCTATAAATATCCCCTATCCAGTACTGGGTTTACCCTTTAGGGGTAAGGGTTTATGATATTTAAATTTGGGTTTACTAGCTTACGGTATAGGGTCTATTTTTTGGGTAAACATCATTGAATATGGTTATAGTAGTTTAGGGTTTAGGGTCGATCAAATAAAAAGTTAGCCGGCTACTTATAGTTTAGTTTCATAGGTCCACCTATAATTCTAACATATATGTCGATCACAATATACCCCTCCCTTTTACACAACTTTTTATTTAGCCGGTTAGTATGAAATTTAGCCAGACAAATCTACTGATGCTCTAAGATATAATCAATGAGGATGATTTGTAGTTGATCACCGGATTCACATTCAGATAAATCAAGAAAGTATGGTTACACCTGCATGATAACAAATTTGTGCCAAGGGATGCAAAAACTATATAATTAGCACATAAAGCTAAATATTGGCCGGTTACATATTACATTAATCGGCTAACCGGAATTTTCTTTATCTAATAAAATAAGAAATTTTATTTGTTGCGGTTTCTTTAAATTGTACATCCACAATTGTTTTCTAAAGTCCAAATCAGTAATTGTTTTAGTTTACGACTTTGACATTGGGTTTAGTAGTTCATGATTTATGGTTTAATTATCTATTAATATTCAAAAATATAAACCCTAAACCCTGTACATATAAACCCTACTTTAAATATCATTAGCTGTACCCACTAAAGTCTTAACCCGGTACATCTTTGGTTTATGACATTGAATTTGGGTATAGTAGTTTAAGGTTTACCTATCTTTCAATTTTATAAAAACTAAACCCCGTAATTGTTTTGGATTTCGACTTTAAATTTGGGTTTAGTAGTTTATGGTTTAGCGTTTGGTTTTTACCATATAATATTTAATTTTGCCGACAAACTTTTATATTATCCGAGTAATAGAAATTTCTGGTATATAAAAAAGGTTTATGGGTAAGTGTCTACCTGACTATATTTACAAATTACTATTCTCTTATCCATAAAGCACAAACCTTAAACAATAAAATAAAACTATGAAATTGAATACTGATAAATATCCCCTATCCACTACCAGAATAATCGTTTAGTGGTAAGGGTTTATGATATTGAAATTTGGGTTTAGTACCTTATGGTATAGGGTCTATTATTTGGATATACGACATTGAATTTGGGTATAGTAGTTTATGTTTTAAGATTTACCTATCTTATAATTTATTTAAAAACGTAAACCCTAAACCCTTAACTTCTAAACCTAAATTTGAAAAACATAAACGCAAACAACCTAAGTCGAAAAGCCGTACTTGTTTCAGTTCACAACTTTGAATTTGGGTTTATAGTTCATGGTTTAGGAGTTAGGCTTTTAACCATAAAATATTTAAATTAGCCGGCAAACATTTATATCCGAGTTACAGAAATTTCTGGTATATACAAAAATGTTTATGGGTAAGTATCTACCTAACTATATTTACAAATTACTATTCCCTAATCCATAAAGAACAAACCTTAAACAATATAACAGATGCATGAAATCGAAATACCTATAAATATCCCTTATCCACTACTTGGATTACGTTTTATGGTTAAGTGTTTATGATATTTAAATTTGGGTTTACTAGCTTACGGTATAGGATCTATTTTTGGGTAAACGTCATTGAATTTGGTTATGGTAGTTTAGGTTTTAGGGTCGATCAAATAAAAAGTTAGCCGGCTACTTATAGTTTAGTTTCATAGGTCCACCTATAATTCTCACATATATGTCGATCACAATATACCCCTCCCTTTTACACAACTTTTTATTTAATCGGTTAATATGCAATTTAGCCAGACAAACCTACTGATGCTCTAAGATATAATCAATGAGGATGATTTGCAGTTGACCGTCGGATTCACATTCAGATAAACCAAGAAAGTACTGTTACACCTACATGACAACAAATATTTTCCAAGAGATGCAAAAACTATATAATTAACTCATAAAGGTCAATATAGGCCGGTTACATATTACATTAAATAGCTAACCGAAATTTTCTTTATCTAATAAAATAAGAAATTTTTATTTACGATTAGGTGCGATAGACGACATCCCTTCGTTGCGGCTTCTTTAAATTGTACATCCACAATTGTTTTCTAAAGTCCAAACCAGTAATTGTTTTAGTTTACGACTTTGACTTTGAGTTTAGTAATTCATTATTTATGGTTTAGTTATCTATTAATATTCAAAAATCTAAACCCTACACTACAAGAAAATAGCCATATTGTGACAAATCAAATTGTCACAATAAACATAATTTCGTAGCAATAAAAGCATTGTGACGGAACTGTGACGATATGTAGATGGTCACAATAAAGTCGTCACAAAATTTTGTCCGTAACAAAAACGTCATAACATTTGTGACGAATAAAATCAGTAACTATTTTGTCAATAATCGTAACGAAAAATATAAGTAACAAAATCGTTACACTCTGTGACCAAAACAATTGTCATAAAATAGTCAGTTTTGATGACTGCTATAATGTCTCTATTTCGTCACTACTTATGACCAAAGTTTAGTACCAAAAACGTCGCACTTATTAACTAAAAATATAGTCTAAAAATCGTTAGTGTTTATGACAATTATAATGTCTTGTTTATGTCACTAATTGCGACCAAATGTTAGTATCAAAAACGTCACATTGTTTTACTAAAAATATAGTCTAAAAATTGTCAATGATTATGACTAATATAATTTCTCATTTATGTCACTAATTGTGACTAAAGTTTAAATCCACACCGTCACAATTCTTGACTTAAAAAATCGTATGAAATCGTCAGTTTTTATGACTTCTATAGTGTCTCATTTCCGTCACTAATTGCGATCAAAATATAGTCCCAAAACCATCACATTCTATTACCTAAAAACCGTCTAAAAATAAAAAGTCCTAACTTTCGTTACACATTATTTTCAAAACTCTAATAGAAAGTTTAACTTAATTAGCTATTAATTTGAAGTCAATAGAATGTCAATGTTTTATACTACATTTTGGTCAGAATTATATATATATACATTTTGCCTTTTATTGTCTGCTTACAAAATAATAAAATGTAATAAATATATAAATAAAATAATTTCGATTAAATGGCCAAGAAACAATCTAAAATACCATTGTTTTCATGAAAAACATATGTAGATATGTAAGATCATACGATCAAGCTAAAACCAAAGAAGAAACTAAAAACAAAGCAGAAAAGAAGAAACAAAAACCATAGAAGAAGAAACAAAAATCCATCGAAGCTTGTGTTCTGGATACTTATGGAGTAGACGCTGATGGAGTAGAAGCTGGAGGAGTAGAAGCTGAAAGAGGAGGAGTAGAAGCTGTAGGAGTAGAAGACGAGGCTAAGATATTCTGGCCAAAAAGAGTCTGGACTATCTTCTCCACCTCTTCGAGTCGTTTTTGAACAATGACATTCTCATTCTGACTTTTTTGCAATTCAGTTTCAAGCTCTTCTACTCGGAGAGTTAAGGCTTCTCCTCCTTCAGAGACTTGTGGGAAAGTTGATGAACTATCTAGAGACATAGAAACTCCACTTTGAAGTGATCCAAGTCCAAATATACGACCTTGTTTTGATATTCCAGCAACCTCCAAAAAAAAAAAATACAAGTAATGCACACTAAAAAGAGTTCCACTCTTACGTAGTCAATTCAGTATAAATGCAAATAGCTTGTATCATAGCAAATAAAAGAAGCACCAACTATAGCTATTCAAGCATAGCTAGAGTTTAAAGTTTACCTTGAGATAGATTTCATTTCTGCCCTCTATGGTAAGAGGATCAGTTAAAACCTCTCCATTGGAAGACTCCATCTGTGACAAGAGTTCTTGAACATGTTCATCATACTTTTCAGCAATTAACCGTGCTCTTTCATCTACATAAGTTCCATCAGATTTCTGGTGTGTTTTTTTCATCACAGCAATGAAGGAAGAATCTTCATTATTTGCTTCCTACAAACAAAGTAGTAAACAAAGTAAACAAAGCTACAAAAATTTGTAAAGGAAACTAAAACGTTGACAAGTAAAAAAAATTGTACATTACCAGAACGTCTTGAACTTTGGCATAAGAACGTGAGCCTGATCTGTGCCTATGTGAGCCTAAACCATCACGATTAAACATCCGAGAAGAACGAGCCTTCTCACTCCTATCCTTGGCTTTCGGTGTTCTCCAATAATCTAGAATTATTTTCCAATCAGTGGACAAAATCCAATCAGGTTTTTCACCTCTGGATTTTGCAAGGCTAACCATTCCTTTTAAGCGTGTAGCAGCAAGTTTATCGAAGTTAGTTTTCACTAGATGCTCGATTGCAACATCCCACTCATATATGGTCTGCAATATCAATTATATTAGACACAAAGTATACAATTTTTCCTAAAAAGTAGAAGATAGAATTAGAAGTTAAACAAACCTCAAACGTTGAATACCATGCATCTTTGTAAAATTGTGGCACTGTTTTCCAGCTGTACCATGGTCCTTTAAAACATCCTTCAATGATTTTTCTAACTCTTGTTGATACTTCAGTGCTGTTTCCGAACCTGTTGCAAGTGTGATTAACCTGGTTGAATTTATTTGTTACAGTACATTGTGTATATAGAAAAAGCTAAACAATACCATTTGGCTCCATTCTTTCGAGATGGGTGGAGTATTCGACTATCAAATGTTACAGGTGCAATGTTTTCCACTGGTTCAGAGTTTGCAGGAAGTGAATTAACGGATGAAAGTGGTATTCTTGAACCAGAACCTGTCTCATACAATCGGCCACCCACAATTGGAGGACGCATCTGCAATTGATAAAAAATATCATTTTAGATTCAGAAAGACAATCGATCAAGTTCTAACAGAAAAAGAGAATCAAACGAACCCAAACTCGTTTTGGATTGGGTAATTAATCTCAAATCAAAACCCAAAATAGAAAATTTGTAACATTTGAAAACCCCCATAAATATTGTTTTGTTAAAGAAGATCGCAAAGCTTAAAATCCAAACAGAAAATCGCAAAGCTTAAAACCAAATCTAAACACAAACCTTCAAATCAAATCACTGCTTAAGGAAAAGTTAAAAACGAAAACAAGTTTTGATTGAGAGGATCTAAATGAAAATCGCAAATATAAACCAAAGCTTTGAAATGACTGAAAGTAGAAAACAAAGAACCCAATTGAGTTCGAGGTGGAAAATTGCAATTTTAAAACCAGAAAAAAAAAGATCACAAATCTAAACGTGAAACCTTGAAATCAGTCGCTTAGAAAGCTACAGTACTCCGACGGCTGAAGAAAAAATGGTGTGGGAAGAATGAGTAGGTTACTAATTAAAAATAGTTAAGTTAATATTCATTTATATAGGTGGCGAAATTATAGGGCATTAGTGACACTTAATTCATGAGTTTGGTAACTAACCAAAATTTTCCACGGAGATTTTCTGTAGCAAATTATTTTTTTACCTTAATTTTGAATTGTATTCATTTTCTTTTAATTGTCTTTCCATTTTTAGGGTGAGTAAATCTTTAATTTTTCATCTCTTTTATTACTCCATAATCTAATTTTCCCTCTCTTAATCGCTATATTTAATTTTCCCACTCTTTTTTGTCACTAAATCTAATTTTCCCTCTCCTTTTTGCCACTAAATTTAATTTTTCATCCTTTGTACAAATAGTTTAATATTTTCTCTTAAAATTTAAATACTATAAATAAAATATATCAAATAAATTCATTAAAAAATTTACCTTCTTCATCAGTAAGTTCTATATCAGAATTTCCATCTTCAACATCTGATCCAATATATGTTTCTTCCATATTATCAAGATCTTCAGTTTGGTCATGTAGATAAGTCAGTGTCTCGACATGCAACGAATTAGTATGAACAATGGAATCATCACTTTCATGTTGCATTGCAGTGAAATCCAAATTTTGGTTAACCAATACTCTTCCTCTTGGTTGTATCACAATTGCTGCTTTCCATTCTTGATCTTTTCTTTTAGTCACTCGTGGATACGGAACGTAACACACTTGATCTGCTTGTGAAGCCAAAATAAAAGGGTCGTATTTTCCATAACGCTTTCCTGCATTAACATCGATAATCCCTGACTTGTTTACTCGAATACCTTTTTCAGTGGAATCATACCAATCGCATTTAAAAATCACGATTTTAAGGTGAACTGGTCCAGGATAATGAAGCTCAAAATTTTCTCTTAATACTCCATAGAAACCATATTCTTCACTTGACCCAACAGTTGTAATGCCTTTGACACAAACTCCATAATTGGCTTTTTTTTTGTCTTTTCCATAGTCATATGTGTGAAATATATATCCACGACAAAAATACATTGGCCAACAAGTTACTTTTGTCATTGGACCATGGACGAGCGTCTGCAACCACTTTGGATAACAATTATCCTTTAAAGTAGATTCCACCTGGTTTTTATTAACACATATAGAACACATTTACTATAAACTAAAATTACTAATTATAAAATTAACTTAGTAATTATAAATAAATATAAAATCTCACATGCTTTTGTAACCAGGTTGCAAATTTCTTTTCTTTATGCATAGCTAGATCGTTTTCACTCATCCGAGGATAAAGAGTAGCCATCTCCTCATCAAACAACCTATATTAAAAATTCACCAAAATAAATAATAATATATATTATATTCATTATATGATCACAAAAATTATATAAGGATATGCATATATTTCTTACGTACCTTTCAAATGGTCTTATTTGATCGCAGTTTAGCAGAACATACATATGTACGATATTGAAGTCTTTTTCTTCAAGCCATATCTCTTTTTCTCTACCACTTCCTCTCCCTGCTTGAGAAAAAATGTCTGGAATTTCACTGAATTGGTTTCTATCTCGATGATTACTTCTATCATTGTGTCGCTCTTCTGTTCGGCTTTTTGTGTGGATGTGTGGCTCAAAATAATAAGTACCAAAAGTAGAAATTTCTTCATTGATGTACTGTTCTATAATCGATCCTTCTACTTTTGCTTTATTCTTCACTTTTTTCTTTAGATGACCCATATATCTCTCAAACGGATACATCCATCTAAATTGCACAGGTCCTCCAAGTCTTGCTTCGTATGGTAAATGAATTGGCAAATGCTCCATGACATCAAAAAATGATGGAGGAAATATCTTTTCCAAATTACAAAGAACCATACAAATGTTCTTTTCCAGTATTGCAACACTATTTTTATGTAAAGTTCTTGTGCAAAGATCCCGGAAAAACAAGCTTACACCTATAATAAAAAATGAGTAAACATATTTTTTTTTTAAAATAAACATTTTTAATAAAAACTAAACAAAAAGATATATACTTACTTGATAGCGCTTCGTGTACAGATTTATCCATAAGCTCGGCAAATGCAATTGGAAGTAATCGTTGCATTAACACATGGCAATCATGACTTTTCATTCCAGTTAATTTTCCACTCGATAAATCGACACATTTAGATAGACTTGATGCATATCCATCAGAAAAATTAACATCTGTTTCGAGCCATTGTAGAAAAGTTGTCTTTGCATCACCTTGCAGTCTAAAAATCGGGACCGGTGCCTTTCCATTAGTTGTTAAATGCAGCTCTTTGCGATTATAATACTCTTCCAAATCGAGTCTTGATGTGATCTTATCTTTTGTCTTCCCTTGCACATTCAATAAAGTATTGATGATGTTATCGAAAAAGTTTTTCTCGATGTGCATCACATCAAGATTGTGTCGAAGTTTATGATCTTTCCAATATGGTAGCTCCCAAAATATACTCTGCTTATGCCAGTTGTGAGTGTCACCGTATCCTTGTAATCTCCCATGGTTTCCTCCACAGTCAACTGTTTTTGGCAAACATTTGACTATATACCAGAGTTCCTCACCCGTTAGTATTTCAGGTGGATTACCACTCACAGACCTTCCTCTTTTAAAGTTTTTCTTATTCCGCCTATAGCTATGATCTATTGGTAAAAAACATCGATGACAATCAAACCAACTTGTTTTTCTGCCATTTTTCAACTGAAAATCATCAGTCTGATCCAAACAATAAGGACATGCTAACCGACCATGAGTTGTCCACCCGGAAAGCATACTATAAGCAGGAAAGTCACTAATTGTCCACATAAGTACGGCTCGTAACTGAAAGTTTTGCTTGGTATAAATATCATATGTGTAAGTACCATTAATCCACAGATCCTTCAACTCTTCTATCAAAGGTTGAAGAAAAATATCTAGACTTCTCTTTGGATGATTTGGACCAGGAACAAGAATTGTTAGAAACATAAATTCTTGCTTCATGCACATATCTGGTGGTAGATTATATGGAGTCAAGATAACAGGCCATAAAGAGTAGTTATGTCCTTACATACCAAATGGATTAAATCCGTCTGTGCATAACCCAAGGTAAACGTTTCTTGGTTCATCAGAAAAAGTATGGTATACCTCATTAAAGTGTTTCCATGCCTCTCCATCTGAGGGATGACACATTACTCCAACACTCGCTGTATGTTCTGCATGCCATCTCATATCTTTTGCAGTTTTATCAGATTGATATAATCTTTGCAGTCTATTGGCTATTGGCAGATAAAACATTTGGTGATATGCAACCTTTTTCTGCTGAGGCTTTTGAATAGGACGAAATCTATCTTTCCTACAGAATTTGCAGATCTCCTCGTTCACATCCTCTTTCCAAAATATCATGCAATTATCTTGACAAACATCAATCTTATGATAAGGTAAACCCAATGACCTCATAAGCTTCTTTATATCATAGTAAGAATTCATCGAGTCGTTACCTTGTGGCAAATAATCTTGCATCATTTGAGAAATTGAGTCCATGCAATTTTGAGGTAGATTATAATCTGTCTTCAAACTCATCAGTCGAGCTGCTAAGGAAAGTTGCGATAAACCCTCTTTACATCCATCATAGATTGGACGTTTGGCAGAATCCAAAATATCATAAAACTTTTTCGTCTCAGCATCAGGATCTTCTTCCATATTCTGTCCAGATCTTGATTCTGTATCAACAAATGCATTAGAAACCATAGCCACATAAGGATTTAATGGCTCCGTGTAAGACTCTGATTGAATAGGATTTTCACAATCATATGTAGCCTCAGAATGATTATTTAGAATATCATAATTTTCTCCATGAGAAATCCAAACCCAATAATTAGGCATAAAACCTCGATTATATAAATGGAGGGAGACCATATCCTCTGATAGTAATTTTCCATTCTCACACTTCAGACATGGGCAGAAAAGCTTTTTACTCTCAAGGAAAAGTTGTTGATTCTTTGCAAATTCTATAAAGTTTTTTAATCCTTCATAAAAATTTTCTGAAACTTAGATTGATCGTATGATCGATTCTTTCGTACATCCATCTTCTTATTATTTTAATGTCATTAGTGGAGACATTATATTAGCCTGAAATATTTTTTTTAAAAAATCAACATTAGTTTCTGGTTAAAATATTAAAAAGAAAAATTTAAAATTTTATTTGAAATAAGTAAAAAACAATTATTATATTTTTATGGTTAAAAATCATCTTCATCAAATTAATGGAGAAGAGATCATTAATCATATAATACTCACCAAAAACTGCACAAATCACAATGAAATATATGTTTGAGACAGGTTTGTGTTCTGAATATAGCAAAACCAATATCGTTGTGTGTGGTATTTTTTGGAACACCGAGAACAGTTTATATAATATTCTAATATCCTTTTTTACGTGTGAATAAAAATAGATATAAACACATTAAAAGGAAATTATAATTATTCCTTTTCTCCTACAATTTTACTTTTAATCAAAGTCATTCCTTTTCTTATACGGTTTTACTTTTATTCAACGCTGACAAAAAAGTTTACATAATCTTCTAAGATCCTTTTTACATTTGAATTAAAATAGACATAAACACATGAAAAATGGAAATCATAATTATTCCTTTTCACCTAAAGTTTTACTTTTATTCAAAGTCATTCCCTTTCTCGTACGTTTTACTTTTATTCAAGGTCGACAGAAAAGTAACAGGCCCAACTCCGATGAAGAAAACCATATTCTCCTCCGCTCTTCATCTCTACGACTCTGCCGCGGCCGCTCAACTTTTTCCAGGTTTGATTTGGGGTCCAAGAAGACCCTATTTGTAGTTTTCACTGTCTTGGGCTATGATATTATAAGCTCAATCCCTTTTTTTTTTTTGTGAATTACAGAATCGTGGAGACAGCAAGCACCTTCCTGATTTTTCTTTCGCATTGAAACCCGAGGAGTACTGTGAAGTGAAGAACAGCTTCTGTCGTCAGAACAATCGAACTGATGACGATGATGATGACATTTTTCTCCGGCGAATTCACTGTTTGATGATACCATCTCTTGTATCTTCCCATTCGAAGCTTTTTTCGCTTTTATGATCTTAGAAGTCAGAACTATTTGAAAAAATCGAAACTTTGCTTTTGAATCAAAATTCCTTCACCACCCTGTCACCAATCACAACCGTAATGAGTAAAAGGTATTTAAACTTTCAGATCCTCAGTTGATACAGAGTGTAATCGATCTGATTGTAATGTTTTATGCATGTTGAGATTCGAATTACATTAAGCGATTCACCAACAGCTCAGCTCTTTGCTTCTCATTTGTTTGTTTGTTTGTTTCTGCTTGGAAAGGTGGATGATCATTCCATTTTCTGGTCACGTAGATTGTAGTATGGCAGATGTCTCGTGAGCTAGTTTAACTTGATCTTATGAATTTAGTGGACGACAATGGAGTTGAGCTGTTTTGTTTTGTTAGATATTAATTAGTTTCGGTCTCCGTGTACCATGTTCGTTGTACTATCATCGCACTTTCCTTTAGCTTGATCATCTCATCTTCACATATCAAACTTGATCAGTGTTAGGCAGGTGTTAAAATTCAATACAGAGTTCATATGCGTTTCTCTTCAGACTTATAACGTGGAAGTTTGCTTAGTGCATGGCTCGGGGAAGGACTTGTATGACAATGGAGAATTTCAGATTTGTGTTAGGGATGGAAGTGCAGGAATATGGCGGCAAAAACGCGTTGTGATTCCTCGTTGGAGAGATATTGCTGGGGTATGTCGTTTTCTTCCGAAGGTACCATTGGAACAGGAGAACTTATCTTCACAATACACTTGTTGCTTGATGGATCACACTTTGTGGTGTATAACGAGACAGACACAAAATTTCAGAAAGTTAAAGATCGAAAGAGTGGATGGAGGTTCATATCACTTTGCTCCAACCTATTTAAACCATTTTGATAGTCTTGCACTTACGTAAGAAATATAGGTGGTCCGTCACATTGACTTATCTAGAAATTGGTTTGTTTTTCAGTCTCTCAAATAATATAGTATAAGTCTTATTGGGATTGTTTGTCATTCAGTCTCCCATGTAGTACTTACTAGTTTTATTGGGTTTGTTTTCGTTTACATTCTCTCAAAAAATGTTCTATTAATCCAGACCTTTTTATATCTACTCTTGGAACAATCAAAATCTATGTTTATGGATCAAACATAATTTTCTATCATTTATATCCTCGGCAACTATAATAACGTTTCTTCTTTGTTTCTACTATTTTCCTCTTTTTGGATAAAACAGAGTCATTTAACTTTTGGGTTCGCCAACTTTGATTACATTAAAAACTGTTTATTCGCTTAACTAGTAGATTAGTAAAAAATTGCAACTTATTTGCCGCATTATTAAGTCACAATTTATAACAATTTGTTTTTGTCAAAGTTTTGTACCAATTAATCACTAACATTTAGTCTCTCTCTATCGTCGTAAATTTGAACTTACCATTCAGTCATAAATTCGTAACAATTGTAACAGTACACATAGTCATAATTATGTCACAACTATTACGTTATCAATTTTTGTAACATTTATGTCACAAATTGTGATGAACATTGGTTACGATTAAATCTGTAACAATCTAGTTACTAAAATGTGACATAAAACTTTAGTCACATATTCGTCTCTAATATGTAACAGAATAGAGACAAATAATTTTAGTCTCAATATTTTGTCACAATATCCACAATTTCTTGTAGTGCTATACTTATAAACACTACTTTAAATATCATTGACTGTACCCACTAAAGTCTTAACCCGGTACATCTTTGGTTTACGACATTGAATTTGGGTATAATAGTTTAGGGATTAGAAAACTTGATATGTAAAACATATGTTTGTAGATCTTATATTGAATCTTTTCTTGTTTTTGATACATATGAACACAACTAAAAAAAGAAACACAAGTATAACACAAGACATAGTCATGGACAAGCATATGTGGATATTATAGAATGGGCATTGTACCAAATTCATCCATCTTAGCTTGAACATTTGTTTGAACTCTGAAACTTAATCCTTGTGATGACCAGAAAAATAAAGAATCATTCACCAGAAAGAGAATTTCAGACATCTCAACTAGAAATAGAGTTGATTACACATAATGAGTATCTATTTGATCAAACAACACTAAGAAACAAACAAAATTTGTAACAAATATAATTTAGAACCAAAGTATACTCTGCAAATGAAGACCTAAAAGGTTGGAAAGTTTTCTAAAATTTACAATATCTAATTTAATTGCAATTTGTGATGCATAAAACATGAAATTGAAGAGAGAAAAAAAAAATCAAAATGGGCAGATCAAGCAACTGAGATCTATGCATCGTTACCGGTTCAGAAATTGAGAAAAACGAAGATCAAAGAAATTTTAATGCCAATTTGTGATGCATAAGAACATGAAATTGAAGATAATGGACATGTTTTGAAGCTCAAGTTCATATTCACGTTTATGATGTAGGGGCATGTTACAAAATATCATAGACAATGCAGCGTGGACAAGATAACATGGACAAAGTAACATGGATATGACAGCAAGATGAGGCAGCGTGGATATGATAGTATGTATAAGGTAGCATGGACAAGACATCATGGATGAGGCATATATTTAGAAGTATAACACATCACAATGGAACAATCAAAATTGAAAGCAGAAGAACATAAAAAGAAATTTATTAGATGGAAAAGCAACGATATATTCATGTTGCATCGAACAAATGTTTAAACCCAGATGGACAGTGTGTATAAAATACAAAAACCTGATATTATGGACAAACTCTGATGGAGAATATATTATTGACATTTTTAATGTTAAGAATTTGATTTGTTATATGTCAATTTGAACGAACTTGATATGTTTGTGACAGAAAATGAGAAATCTTGATATATTTGGGACATAAAATGAGAAATCAAAGTATTTTCACAAAAAAAAAAATACTTTGTTTTACGGACAGATTTTTGTGGACAATGTGTATCAGATATTGTTTTATGGATATGTTAGTTGGACAAATATGTACTGGAAAAATTCTCGTGGACAATATATAATGGACATCTCTAAATATTGATTCAAATCACACAAAAAAAAATGTTTCTTAATTCCCCTAAACACCCAAAATTTTATATTCGCTCCCAGATCCTTACTTGTCGAGAATGATGTTATCTTCATAATCCTTATCATGAGTCATGTACCCACTGTAGTCCAAATAAAAATCTATATCATGAGTCATCTATTTCATGAATCACAACCTCCCATATAAGATTATCATCGGAAGTGGAAGCAGAGGAAATTTTTTACCGGAGTTTGAAAAGCAGTGCCATAATAATACAATTTTTTGTGAGAGTGAGTCTAAATGGTGTTTTGGCATCCATTGCGGCGGAGAGGACGCGAGATTTGTAACGGCAGCATGAGAAAGAGAAAGAGAGAGGAAGAAATAGAGGAGAGAGATGATTATACAAGAGAGAAATTAGTTGACATAAGTTTTTTCTTTTATTTGGGTAGTTTGGTCTTTTTGATAAATAGAAGTGTCTGAGTAGCAAAAAAGTGACTTATTTTGTAAATGGTAAGTTATAAAGTGATTTTGTATGTAGTTATATCTAAAAATATCTAGTCAAAATTATAAACTTAAATATAATGGTCAATTTAAGTCTCCGGCAACAGCCTCAAAAATTTGATATGTTCAAGTTTTAACCTATAGCTTATCCTGCAAGTGCACATAAATGGAGAAGTAGTATAAAAGGTAAGAAATCACACAGAGGTTCAGATCATTCAATAGAATTTTAGTTTTGAATTAAACTAGACAAAATCAATGTAAATAAGAAACTTATGTAATAATAAAATAGGTGTAAATTCAATAGGCATGTAATTCAGAATTGCAGATTAACTAGATTGTTAAGACTTAGTAAGAACTGTACTAAAACTCAAATAACAATTGTAAAACTAATCAGGTTTCACTGCAGAGATTATCTATGTCTAAAACTACAATCTCAAAAAACTTATGCAAATTCAATCAGTTCATATACAAGCATTAAACACAGGATTCATTAGTTCACAAAATACATAAACCAAATTTCTTTGCGGAGAGTTATTTTTCTCAACTAAGATACTTCAATAAATCAATCGCACTTTTGTGTGTCGGCCAATTATCCTATGATCAAATTCTAGGTCATGAACCTAGAATAAGCATTAAACATAATCCAGATGAAGAACCCTATAGATTAGCCTAACAAATCAATTCAATCTAACAATTCATCATAATCCCTTGAATAACCCTAAACCTAACAAGCAGACTACTCAAACATAATCAATGAAACACAAATCATAATTTGAATAGAGAGCATGAAAGAAATCAATAGAAGAAGTAAGGGAGTTCAAAATCTTCTCTAAAGGAGTCTGATTCTTCTCTCTCAAAAACTCTCCTACACATCTCTCTCAAAAAATTTAAACAATTTCTATAGTATTTTTTTCATTAAAAATTAGAAAAGAACAAGATACGGTGGATATATTTTTAGGGATAATTTGAAAAGTACTATATTTCGGATTTAATTTTTGAAAAGTACACCTCTTTTTTTTTTTTTTGAAAACTACACTTTATTATACGCAATAAGACACTTATATCCTGATTTTAATTTAAAATTATCTTTTTGTAATAACTAGATTCTTAAAAAAAAATTCAAAAATATAATTATTATAATTTATGTTTGAGATTACTATAGGATTGAGATAAATACATGTTATTATTTTGAAATATCTAATGGATAATAATTTTTAAAATTTAAGTTTATCTCTATAAAATTTCAGTTTTATGAATTTTATATTCTAAGTTTAGGTCCTGATGAAATTTAAAGGAGATGTTTGATTTTTTTCTTTTATATATCTGTTTGTTTATCATTTCAATACACATACAATACAAAGTTTAGAAAGAAATCATTGGAAAAAAAAAGAAAGGGAGAAGGAGATCACAACAGTTTGAAATCAAAGAAAAAACATGTAATCGCATCTATTGATGTCTTATCGAAGGACTATTTCGATGTGTGTATGCCAGATTTGGATAAAAGTCTGTAAAAAGGATTCACAAAACTTAGTTCATAAATTTTCAGTTTGAAAACTAAGTTTTACTACTTGACGTAAACTTCAAGAGTTTATAAAAAGTAAGCACTGTGAAAAAATTTGAGCTTGAAGATTTGGTAATCTTCATATTTTTTTCCTTTTGTGTATTCTCATTCTTATTTGCTATACTTGTGTGTTTAAAAATTTGTGAAATTTTGGTCACTCCATTTTTTTGTGCAGGGAATGATAAAAGACTTGAAGAGCAGTTTTGTGGGTTCTACTAATTCCTCTATCTAAATTTTGAGTGTAACACTGTAAAAGGTGAATGATGGAAAACAGATGAAGAAAATAGATATGCAAATAAAAAATTATGGTATGTTATTGGATACTGGTGAACGGATAGGAAGATATAAGAAAACTGTTAAATCAAATTCATATGATCCGTTGGCTGCAGCGGATCAAAGTAAAACTGCATTGCTAGATTCATGGATGAAGATGGAGAGGTTTGTATTTTGACAAGGGATATCTATTGCTTTCTTATTCAAATTCGTCTAATCACCACCGTTGTTAACTGTAGAGATATAATTGTTAATTTGGGCATCATTAAAGCAGACAAAAAGTTTGTTTCTGAGCTAATTGAGCCAAGAATTTGGTTAAGTGAAGTTGTAAGTATATTTTTAATTCTTCTCAATATCGTACATATTCTTTGTACATATATAAAGTTATATTTGTTCGATGCATCATGTTGACGTAGGCATGTCTCTTACGAGAAGAAAGTTAGGCAAAGTCTCATGCCCCTTTTGTAATACAAGATTGACATTTTTGGATGTGCCATTAACAATGCTGATATCTCAGAACTACGAAAAATTTATGGAAAACACAATAAATTTTGATTAGAGCTCTGAAGTTATCAATTACTATGATAGTGTTTTACGTAGGTGTGAAAGGACAAATAAGAGGCTTGGTGTTGATGTTGATGATGTGTACGTGGTGTTGAACATTAAAAATGTCCATTTAGCTATATCAATTCTTCACTAGTACATTGAAGTGTACGACAACATTATTACACTCTCTAGCGATGATGAGATAATAGAATTCATGAAGCCATGTGCAGTTATGTTTCCATATCTTATCAAATCATTGGCTTCACCAGCTGACCAAGATGATTTAAGTGCTGCTGAGTACCAAATTATAAGGTGTAGAGAAATTCCACAAAACAAACAATCTGGTAATTGTGGGGTATATGTTATGAAGTATATCAAATGTCTTGCGTTAGACATAGCATAGAGGATGAATTATGTGATGCAAACATCAAAAATATCCAGAAAAAGCTTGCAACTGACATTTTTGTGGAAGCCAATCATTTAGACTATTCTAATTAGATACATTAGTGTGTTTTTAGTTTTAAGTTTTAGGAACACTCCTTTTTTTTTTTGGTTTTCTGTTTAGTACTCCTCTTCTCATGTTGGATTTGGATTTGGCTTTTGCTTATTAGTTTTTTCTTACATTGAAATTTTCTTCACTTTGTTTTTCTGTTTAGTAATATTTCCTTTTCGTTTTTATTTAAATTTTAAATCACATTGTGATGTTTTTATTTTTGTGTGTTTGGTTTTATCATGTGTTACATTAGAGTTACAGAGTTGAAGATCTGATCAAAATCTGCCAACAAAACAAAGAAATGCAAAGTACATATAAACTAGACAATATTGAGTTGGTGACAAATAGATTACCTTTTCAGATTTTTGTGTGATCGATGCTCTTTCGTAATTCAACCCAAAAACAATTACATTTCCATTACGGAGATCTTAGTATCTTATATAGGGACTTATCCCAATACCTCCAACACATTTTCAGCTTTAGCAGTCAGGATATCAAACATCTTAACCTTGAAATCATCAATCTTTACTAAAGAAAAAACCGAGGAAGAATCAAATTTATTAATAAACTAAATGTAAGTGAATCACCTAAACCTAGAGTAACCAAATCTAAATTTAAAGACAAAAGTTTAAAACTCACAAAAACATCAAATTCCAAAATCACATTGTACACGATTGTGTCCTTGACAATGATTCTTAAACAAACTTTTCTTCGTATTTTTTTTCTTTATTTCATGTTCTCCAAAACCTTCATATCATCTTTTTATAGGTCTTTCAGGCTTTCTTTGAACATCTGGAGGAAAATATTTCTGACCAACAACATCAGAAGGTGTTTCGCTCAATTCCGAAAGCTCATCAATGGGTTTTATACTCTTTGAATATTCAGCATACAATATGACTTTGAGAAGTAATGATATACAAATAACCCAGGGTCCAAGCCTCGACTCGTTGCACCCTTAGGAGGATGCTTACAAGGGATCTTGTCAATATAAAACACATGACATGTGCAAGTCATTTGTTGTAGATAAACCAAATAATTTTGTGATACATCAATTACCTGAAACTCAGGCTGATTTGTAGGCTACACATGAAAAGTAAATGCCAAATCACCCATTTATTAAGCTTCTTTTAAACTTTAGGTGTGAGAGATGACATAAGTTTTGCAGCACTCTCTCGATGATCAAAAACCCATTGCATAAGTTTATTCTTTATTGCCTCAATCAACGCTATGATGGGTAGCTCACGAGTTTTCTGAACACATAATTTATTGATTCTGCTGAGTTGCTTGCAAGTCATATTTGTCTCCTGTAAAATAAGCATATGACCATAATCGTACATTTGCTTCTTCTAGATAGACACTCAGATTATGATTATGACGACATATTTCATCAAAAATCAAATTGAATTCAGCTGAAGTATAAGCTTTTGAGGCTGTCTTTACCAACCAAGCAATTTTTTTTCCTCCAGATTTAGAGATGACACATTCTTTAGTAGATGATAAGTGCAGATTCCATGATGAGCCAATGGATACACCTTTTCAGCTGCATTGGCAATAAATGAATGTCTGTCAGATATCACTACCAATCCTGGGTCATCTGATACAACCAATCTCAATTTGGTAAAACACTACTCCTAAGATGCATTATTCTCATAATCTACTATTCCAAAGGAAAGAAGATAAATCAGAGAATCACCATCCTGAGCCGTTGCAACGAGCAAAAATCCATTATATTTCCCTTTCAAGAAGGTCCCATCAACCACAACAAATTTTCTCATGAATTTATAGCCTTTAACAAAAGCACCAAAAAAAAAAAACAAAAAAAGAGGTACATAAACCTATGATGCATCAACTTCAAGGCATGCTAATGTACTCGAATTAGCCTTCACAATCTTATGCATGTATAATGGGAGTTGAACATAACTACTTTTTAAAGAACCTAATACGTTCTTCCGAGCATCTTATCTAGATTTCTAAATCTTCCAGTATTTTATATCAAGACCATATCGTTTTTCCATAGTAGTGGAGATCACGTCTGGCTTCATATTTAGACCTGCGTTTCCAAAGCTTTCCAAAAAGAAAAAGCTTACTTATTACTCCAGAAGAAGCTTTTAGTCCATCAGTGCTTCTCGAAAAACATGAATACTTGTCGATGTACTTTGTTACCCAAAAATACTCACATGACTAGTTATTCTGTAACACCCCGATTTCAGGTATATGTGGAGAGGTTAAAAGAATTGATTTGGCTACCTATGTCACCAAAGTGCACTTACCTTTTCGGTTGCACATCCAGAGAAAACTCCAGGGTTAAGCGTGCTTGTGCTGGAGTAGTCAAAGGATGTGTGACCTACCGGGAAATCATTCGCGGTACCATGTGAGTGAGGCCAAAACACAGGGAACGGTCACGTAGTGATTGCAGGGTCAGTATATCATGACTTTCAAACTTCTCGGTTAATGTTCCGACCGGCGGACAGGGGTGGGCCGGCCCGTGGGCCTAGTGAGAGGACATGGGGGCTCACTGGTAGGGACGGTTGGGGCGTTATAAGTGGTATCAGAGCTGGTTAGCCGTCCCAGTACTGACCTGGGAGGCGGTTTGGGACCTATCGTGGTGCACAACGAGGACGTTGCGCTCTGTGAGTGGGGGTGAATTGTAACATCCCGATTTCAAGTATATGTGGAGAGGTTAAAAGAATTGATTTGGCTACCTATGTCACCAAAGTGCATTTACCTTTTTGGTTGCACATCCAGAGAAAACTTCAGGGTTAAGCGTGCTTGTGCTGGAGTAGTCAAAGGATGGGTGACCTACCGGGAAGTCATTCGCGGTACCGTGTGAGTGAGGCCAAAACACGGGGAACGGTCACGTGGTGATTGCAGGGTCAGTATATCATGACTTTCAAACCTCTCGGTTAACGTTCCGACCGTCGGAAAGGGGTGGGCCGGCCCGTGGGCCTAGTGAGAGGACATGGTGGCTCACTGGTAGGGGCGGTTGGGGCGTTATATATTCTTTGTAACTCTTACCATCCATTAGCAGCTTTTATCTACACATTTGACAACTAACAACTTTGTCTATGACTTCCTAATATAAATTCTGAATTTGTGTTCTATCGAAAGCATATGTAAATTCCAAGACAACTATGCTTTATTCTTGAACCATTGACCCTTTTCAATGACTTTTCCATCATAAACATTGAATTCAACTTCTGTTTCATCATTACAATCCTGTCTATCACTATTCTCAGTCCTAATTTCATAGTTTTTATTCATAACCACATGATTTTCACGAGAATTTAAACCTGGAACTTGGTACCTAGGTTTACATTCTTAACTGAAATGCAAAGACAGACATATATTGATCTGCAAATTTCATACAAAATATTTAGTTGCCTATCATTACAAACAAATATGGGAGGCACATCTGTAACACCCGTCTCATCTTCACTCGCGAACGGCGTGCCACTAAACTCAACTTATGTCTCAAATATTCCAATTAATAAAATCTCAACTTTATTTTCAGAAATCATTAAATAAATCTCATAAATCCAATAAATCGAATACAATCTTAAAATAATTTTTAAAATAAAATACTGAAAACTGTAAAATCCCAAAAATAGCACCTGATCGTCATAGCGTAAATCTACTCGTCGGTCTCACCTGAAAAGGGAAGAAAAAGGGATGAGTAACAGGGGAGTTACTCAGTGAGGTATGGGATGCTAATCACAGAAAACACAATCTGGTCATAGCACTCCAAACACGGAAAACAGACTAAACATACACAAACACGGTACCTAAAGTACCCAAAGAACAGTCAATGTCCTACTACCGGATCCAGTGACCGGTGGCACCCTCCTCCCAGAAGGACAACTTATGGGATAGTGCCCAATCACACCGCCCGTAGACGATTATCGACCTCTGAAGGTACTGGACAACATGTCGACTAAGCTGTCCAGCACCATCTCCTCATACAACACGCGACGCAAGTACAAAAGTCCGTCTCTATACCCCCGCAATCCTTAACGACTCACATAGTCGCCTAATCCTAACTCTAGCAAGTTTAAGAGACTCAATTAACAATTTAATGCACAATCAATGGGTTGAATCATCTATATTCCTAGGTCCAAATTACAAGCAAAACTACCTAGACTCGATCAAGAAAAACAGAACATATTTAGTACTAAATTCCATATACGGCATCCTAGACGAAAGTGCGGAATTCTGCGGAAAGCCCTCACCTTAGCCTGCTCCAGATCGGTTCTCCTTCAACAGAAAGCTAGATCAACGATTACAGAAACTCCCTGCTAAGATTCAGGTCAAACAGACCACGTTTGCCTAACCAAAACACACATCTCAACAGACTGGTCTCGGATCAACACAACACAGACACGATTTGGAAACGAGGATACAACTTTCTACTCATACCTCAGATCGGAACGAACTTGGTCGCACTGGAAAGAAGACATTCGGGGCTTTCTAACAATAGGTTGATCGTTCCGTGGATCCTCACGGTTCGTCGGGAAATCGCCTTGCAAGGTGGCGGCGGAATGATGACGCGAATCCGCAACTGCGCCAAACATACTCAAAGAAACAACCATAACTTTCAGTATACAGATTCGAATGATGAACCGCTTGCGGCAGTAGATCAATAAACGAGTCAAGAGTATACCTACCAAGTTTCAGGTCGATTGGATTAGATTTGTTAGTTCGATTCTCCATTCTCCTAGAACTAGTCAAATCTGCCCTATAAGACTTTCTAGATGGCTCCGGTGGCTTGCCCTTCAAGGTTGCTAATCGACGGCTAGATTTCACCAGAGTTTTGGTGTGGTTAGGCTTTACAGGGAAAATAAAGGAGGAAGAGGGCTATTTATAGGGAAAAGAACTTAGGGTTTTATTTAGATAAGTTGGGTCTTAATGGGTCTCAGGGTTAGGGTCGTTACAACATCGTTCGACATATCTCTCAGCATTGTTTCAGACGTTCGACCTTGAACCAACCTATCTAAACCAAAATCTTTGTAAACCATCTGAACTAAATTACCAAACTTCAAGTCATCCTCAATGGTGAGTAATTTACCTCATTTTTCCGTATTCACCATGAATTTCCATGATTCTTTATTCACCTTCAATTCTCCAAAACCCCTTAGTTATATGTAACATGTTCCTTCTTAAAAAACAAGAAACAAAACAATTTTCAGAACAAACGAGTGCGACAAGCATAAAATAGAAGCTGTAAATCTTATTTTGAAATCATGAGAGAATTGAATTGGGAAATTAAAATGAGAGAATTTTAGAGAGTAAACCGAATTGAAAAAAAAAATCAAAATGAGAGAATTTTAAAGATTAAATGGAATTAATGCCAGCCAGAGAATGAGACGATACCGATGAGTTAAAAAACGAGAATATACAAAATCAAATTACGCCCAAAGATACTTGTAAATCACATAGAAATGGAGAAGGAGAGGAAGAAGAGGGATATACTCTTGTTTTGATCGAAAAATTAGAGAAATGAATGGTGGGTAAATCACCAAGAATGGAGAAGGAAAGGAAAAAGAGAAATATACCCTTATTTTGATTAAATGAGAAGTGTGTAATGGTTAAATCATGCGAAATGAAAAAAGAGATGAAGAATTTTGATTGAAGAATTAGAAAAAATGAGTGGTAAACGCATGTTAGAGTATAATATAATATTCTACATTAATTAAAAATATTATTTAGAAATAAAATAAGTAAATATTTAATTATAGTTGAATTTGTTTTTAATTTTTTTTTAAATGCATGCAATTATATTTTTATTAACAATATTAATTTAAATTTTAGAATAATTATTAATATTTAAATTAGAAAATTAAGTCATTTCACTTGTTAATAAATATATATTTCAAAAAATTAAAAATGTTATAATTTTCAAAATATAATCAAATGAAAATGTATTTTTTCAAATTTTCTTTATTATATATTACTAACAATCAAGTGTTTCATAAGAGAAGAAAATATATGGAACAAGGTTAGAAAGATCATCATATCTGGATTACTAAAGACAATGTATGTCAGGACTAATCAACAGTTGATTGATGTCTTGACTTAACCTCTCTATTTAGCTCCCTTATGAGAGAATATATGTAAGATGGGTTTTCATAACATTTTCATATCTTCATCTTGATGGAAAATATCAATTATATATACTTTAGTCAATATCCGTGTAGTAATTTAATTCCGTTGAGTTATATAGTTTAGTCCCGATTGAATAGGAAAGTGTAAATAACCACGTTTGTATCATCTTCCTCATTTGGGAAACTAATAAGAGAATTATTAATCTCATTTTCATGGATTCTGTTTATTTAATATGATATTAGAGTCATACCTGTTCATTTCTCTGATTGTAGTTGTATGTTATGAATAAAAAAAGCCACTAATATCTGGTTTTGCAGTCGTGAAACTAAAAAATCTTGAGAAAAGGTAGACAAATTCATTTAAACACTTTGTTTAATCCGTAAATGGAAAAAAATAATGGCAGGAATCTAGATTGCACCGGAGACACCGAATGTGACAGACATGACCGTAACCCTCAAAATGGCCTATAACCCTCACAAAGTCGTCAAAACTGTAAAACACCAAACAAACAATTCGCGACTCTTTCTTCTCCAACGAGCTAATCTCAGATCGGAAAATTTCGCTCCTTGTGCGTGATCGCTGATCCGTAACCTTAAGATCGCAGTGGTGATTTGGCGATTTTGTTTTTTGTTTTTTCCGCAAATGAGAAATTAGGGTTTAAGCTTGCGTTCGGATCAATCTCGAGCCCCGGTGGCTTTGCTATAAACCAAGTAAAGAGCTGGGGGCGAATCAGTCTCATCCCCGCCGTTATCCTGGCGTCGCCGATCAAACCAGGGTAGGATTCTGGGACTTCCTCCGACCTCTTCTAGGTAATGCTCCTCCGAACAACTCCTTACAGTTCATCGATTCCGTGAGCAGCGTCGGATCTGATCGCACCATGGACTCGGTCGCAAGAGGTAACGTCGCGTCAACAACCGGCACCGCCGTGGAAGAGCCTGAGTATCTTGCAAGGTATTTCGTGGTCAAGCACTCATGGCGTGGCCGTTACAAGAGGATCCTTTGTATTTCCAGCGCCGGGATCGTTACGCTTGACCCCAACACTCTCGCGATTACTAATTCGTATGATACTGGAAGCAATTTCGATGGAGCTTCTCCGATGATTGGTAGGGATGAGAATACGGATAGTGTTGGTGGTGAGTTTACTGTCAATGTTAGGACGGATGGGAAAGGAAAGTTTAAGGCTATGAAGTTCTCGTCTAGGTGCAGATCAAGCATTTTAACCGAGTTGTATCGGCTTCGATGGAACCAAATTAGACCCGTGGCTGAGTTTCAGGTGTTACACCTTAGGAGACGGAATGCAGAATGGGTTCCCTATGTGAGTACGCTTGTTCCATCTCTAAGGTCTTTTATGAATGTTCAATCGTGCTAGTTGTTCTTGCTTGTCAAAATTGGTATAGCTGGTGAGGTTACTTTGGTTTTCAAGTCCGTTTAGCTATATAACATATTTGAAGCTTCTGCTGTGTGGTTAGTTTTAGCTAGGATCAGCCGCTCAGGTATTAGGCATTAAGTCGATGCAGTTTCTATCTTTCGATGTTCAGTGTGCTCTTAATTTGGTGTAATCATGAACTGGGCCGAGGGAGAATTGTGTTCTCTGGTAATTAGCTATATTTCATATGACTTGTTTTATTCTTATTTTCTGTGGAATTGATTTTTTCTTTTCCTTTAAATTGCAAGAACCAAGAATCATTTGAAAGTTGCAACTGGTCGTAGAAATTTGTTGATGCGCTTTTTTGCTAATCGAATCATTTAGCTTTTTGTAGAAAGTCAAGTTTCTTCTTTTCTGCAGAAATTGAAGGTCACCTATGTTGGTTTGGAGCTCATCGACTCAAAATCTGGTGATTCACGCTGGATTTTGGATTTCAGAGACATGGGTTCCCCAGCAATTATTCTTCTGTCTGATGCATACCGGACAAAATCTACTGACTCTTCTGGGTTTGTTCTGTGTCCCATGTATGGAAGAAAGTCAAAAGCTTTCAGAGCTGCACCCGGGACAACAAATTCCTCCATTGTCGCAAGTTTGGTACTAATGAGATGCTTGGACATTAATTGACAAGTTATTACGAGCTTATTGTTTGATATTGCGAATGCTTTTTAATTGCTATAAAATTTAGTTAGGCAAGGCAACATTGCACATGTAGCTTGATGATTCCAACTTTCATTTGCAGGCTAAGACTGCAAAGTCTATGGTTGGGGTGTTCTTGTCAGTCGATGGTTCACAATCGCTGACAGCTTCGGATTATATGACACGAAGGGGTACGTACAACCCCTCTTGCTTATGTGTCTTGTGTAGTTCACATGTCTTTTCTTAATCTTGCTTTTTAATTTCTTTTGATAGCCATAACTTATTGTTATCTTTACTATGCAGCTAAAGAAGCAGTTGGAGCTGAAGAAACTCCTAGCGGGTGGTGGTCTGTTACTAGATTACGATCTGCTGCTCATGGAACTCTAAACATGCCTGGACTAAGCTTGGCAATTGGCCCCAAAGGAGGACTTGGTGAGCATGGTGATGCTGTACCCCTTCAGCTAATTCTTACGAAGGCCTCACTTGTTGAGAGACGAATAGATAACTATGAAGTAAGTTGGCAACACGTTTTAGACATAACATATATGCTGCTCTACATTGTTTTATTTAAAAAAGATTATCTAAAAAGTTTCCCATTATATGGCTGTGCCTTTAATTAAACATAAGTCGCACAAATTACAACTTTTGTGTTGATATGGTTAAGACTGAAAATGATTAGGAAGTAGCTTTTACTACTTGTTCAGTTTGGTTTTGTTCTGTCAAATTCTGAGCATACTGCTTAGATGTGTGCAGGTTGTTATCGTTCGTCCTCTATCTTCAGTAAGTTCGCTTGTACGGTTCGCTGAGGAGCCTCAAATGTTTGCTGTCGAGTTTAGTGATGGTTGTCCAGTACATGTGAGTTAGTTCTGCTTCTATGTTACATATTTATTCATGATTATTTGCTAACCTCTGTGTCACATGTTCTAGGTCTATACGAGCATTTCCCGAGACAACCTACTTGCAGCAGTTCTCGATGTTTTGCAAACAGAAGTACGTAGAATCCTCACATTTAGAAATAGATATGATAGAAAAAAAATTTCGTATAATAATATTTTTATTTAAATGCACGCGGTAGAGGGGTATGCTAATATACGAGGGAAATATGATGCAGGGACAATCCCCGATACCAGTATTACCAAGGCTTACCATGCCAGGTCATCGCATTGATCCTCCTTGTGGAAGAGTTAGTTTGATTTTTGGACCGCAACATCTTGTTGCTGATATGGAAGCCAGCTCGCTACATCTGAAACATTTAGCAGCTGCTGCAAAAGATGCAGTTGCCGAAGGTGGGTCTGTTCCTGGTTGTAGGGCTAGACTATGGCGTAGAATAAGGGAGTTCAATGCTTGTATCCCGTATACAGGGGTTCCCGCCAATATTGAAGTCCCTGAGGTGACTTTGATGGCATTGATTACAATGCTCCCATCAACTCCAAATCTCCCTCTAGACGCCCCTCCTTTGCCAGCTCCCTCCCCCAAAGCAGCAGCAACTGTCATTGGTTTTGTTGCATGTTTGCGTAGGTTATTGTCCTCCAGGACTGCCGCATCCCATATCATGTCTTTCCCTGCTGCTGTTAATAGGATAATGGGTTTACTTAGGAACGGTTCTGAAGGCGTGGCTGCTGAAGCTGCCGGGCTTATTGCGGCCCTTATAGGTGGTGGGTCAGCAGATCTAAGTACTACACCAGATTCCAAAGGAGAAAAACATGCAACTATCATGCATACCAAGTCTGTTCTGTTTGCTCAACAAGGTTATGTTACTATCCTGGTCAATCGATTGAAGCCCACGTCAGTCTCACCTTTGTTTTCGATGGCGATTGTTGAAGTCTTTGAGGCTATGGTTTGTGATCCACATGGAGAGACTACCCAATATACAGTTTTTGTGGAAATGTTGCGCCAAATAGCTGCCCTACGGCGTCGTTTGTTTTCACTCTTTGCACATCCTGCCGAAAGTGTTAGGGAAATCATTGCTGTTATAATGCGTACTATAGCTGAAGAAGATGCAATTGCTGCAGAGTCAATGCGTGATGCTGCATTGCGCGATGGTGCTTTGTTGAGACATTTATTAAATGCATTTTCTGTTCCTGCCAGTGAACGGCGTGAGGTAAGTAGGCAGCTTGTGGCACTCTGGGCAGATTCTTACCAACCAGCTTTGGGTCTACTATCTCGGGTTCTGCCACCTGGGCTTGTTGCATATTTGCATACACGTCCTGATGATGTTCCGGACGATACACATCAAGAAGGATCGTCAACAAATAGGCGGCAGAAAAGATTACTTCAGCAGAGAAGAGGTCGCATAGCAAGAGGAATGGGTGCTCAGGATTTTCCTCTTCCCCCTGGGAACAGTGTTGAGACTGGCGATGCAGCAAAACAGATGAATGCAAATGCTTGTAGTGTAACCGATAACTTTCAAAGACCTGCTGCAGATTCATCCTCCGAAGCTCCGAATCCGCAGGCCTCTGCTTTTCCAGGTGGTGACAGTACTACTGCAGGGGTTTCACAAAATGGATATCCAGGATTTGCTTCAAATCCGACAAATTCAAATGGGCATGAGCAACCGGAGACAAATGCATCCAATCTGGTTGCTTCCGACTCAAACTTGTATGGCATCCAGAATTCAGTGCTTCCAGCACCTGCTCAAGTTATTGTAGAAAGTACACCTGTAGGTTCGGGAAAGCTACTTCTAAATTGGCGTGAGTTTTGGCGAGCCTTTGGCCTTGATCATAATCGTGCAGATCTCATCTGGAATGAGCGTACAAGGCAAGAATTAAGGGAAGCTTTGACCGCTGAGGTTCACAACCTAGATGTTGAGAAAGAGCGCACGGAAGATATTTCCCAGGAATCTGTAACTGTCGAGGCCACAACTGGCCAGGAGACTATCCCACGTATATCTTGGAACTATTCTGAGTTCTCTGTTAGTTATCGTAGCTTGTCAAAAGAAGTTTGTGTGGGTCAATATTATCTACGCTTATTGCTTGAAAGTGGAAGCGCTGGCAAATCACAAGATTTCCCACTCCGAGATCCAGTTGCTTTTTTCAGGGCACTCTATCATCGCTTCCAGTGTGATGCTGATATGGGGCTTACTATTGGTGGCGCTGTTCCAGATGATTTGGGTCCATCAGCCGATTGGTGCGATATGAGTAGGCTTGATGGTTTTGGTGGAGGGGGAGGAGCTTCTGTTAGGGAACTTTGTGCAAGAGCGATGGCAATTGTCTATGAGCAACACTACAGCATAATAGGTCCTTTTGAAGGCACTGCGCATATCACAGGACTGATAGATAGGACAGATGATAGAGCCTTGAGGCATCGCCTGCTTCTTCTCTTGAAGGTGTCATAAATTATCTAAATATTCTTTTCTTACTTTTTTTTTTTTTTAATTCTGGTTATTCTTATTTTGTATGTTAATTCTGAGTAGGTTTTGGTGTATGCATAATAAGGTCGTCACATACAATATTTTCCGGAGATAGTTAGACAATTAAGAGTTTACATCTCTTTTCATGCTTCGTTTCTTACTTTTTTTTTTCTCGTACATGCAGGCTTTAGTGAAGGTCTTGTTAAATGTCGAAGGTTGTGTTGTTGTTGGTGGTTGTGTTCTAGCTGTAGATCTGCTGACGGTTGTTCATGAAAACTCGGAAAGGACTCCTATTCCATTACAGTCAAATTTAATTGCTGCTACTGCATTTATGGAACCACCTAAGGAATGGATGTACATTGACAAAGGTGGTGCAGAAATTGGACCTGTAGAGAAGGACGTCATCAGAAGTTTATGGTCTAAAAAGGAGATTGACTGGACGACGAAGTGTCGAGCTTTTGGAATGCCAGACTGGAAGAAATTGCGTGATATCCGTGAACTTAGGTGGGCAGTAGCTGTCCGAGTTCCAGTCCTCACACCTACACAGGTGAAACGATATGGTTTACTTGATGTGATTTTATCTTGCTTAACTTTCCAAACCATATATGCTTTTCATGTCCTTTGCGTTGTTGCTCTGTTCTCATTCTGACATGTCTATGCAATACGCAATCTAATTGGTAAAACACTACTCAGGTAGGGGATGCTGCATTGTCCATATTGCATAGCATGGTTTCGGCACATTCAGATTTAGATGACGCAGGAGAGATTGTAACTCCAACACCAAGAGTAAAACGTATATTGTCGAGCACTCGTTGTCTTCCTCACATTGCTCAGGTAATGCCTTCTTTCTCTCTCAATTATTCTGCTTCTAGATGCGTTCATGATATGTCTGGTAGGTGTTATTAAGTTGAGCCAGCGATCCTAGGTTTACACTTTTATTGGCGTTAGGCATGTCTTCTTTCTCTGCTCTATTTTTCCCTTACATCGTAGCATCTGAGAGAGGAGTTGTAACATAAGTCGGTATTTGAATCTTTACTTGAGTTAGTTTTTCTTTTCAACTGGGAGTTGAGGAGTGCATTTTTTTTTATCTATTCACTGAAAACAGTTCACTATAAACCCTATGTTAATCTGATGTCTTTCCAAATTTTGGAAAAGGCTATGCTTTGTGGCGAACCAGTTATTGTGGAGGCCAGTGCTGCTCTTCTGAAAGACGTTGTTACCAGAAACCCTAAAGCGATGGTCCGCCTGTACAGCACAGGTGCCTTTTACTTTGCCCTTGCTTATCCTGGATCTAACCTGCACTCAATCGCACAACTCTTCTCGGTTACCCACGTGCATCAAGCTTTTCATGGTGGGGAAGAAGCTACTGTTTCCTCCTCTCTGCCCCTTGCTAAGCGAAGCGTATTGGGTGGTCTTCTCCCGGAGTCTTTATTATACGTGTTAGAGCGTAGTGGACCGGCTGCATTTGCAGCTGCCATGGTTTCTGATTCCGATACTCCAGAGATTATATGGACACATAAAATGAGAGCTGAAAATCTAATATGTCAGGTATTACATATCTGTTACTGCGGCCTTTAGGTCATTTTCTTTTGACCACTGTTTGTAAAACAAATAATTTTATAGTTTGAGTTTTAATTTCTGGCTTCTATCTCCTCAGGTTTTGCAGCATCTTGGTGACTATCCCCAGAAATTGTCACAGCACTGCCACTTTCTGTATGATTATGCTCCCATGCCACCTGTTACATACCCAGAACTTAGAGATGAGATGTGGTGCCACCGTTATTATCTCAGAAATTTATGCAATGATATTCGGTTTCCAAATTGGCCGATTGTTGAACATGTCGAGTTTCTACAGTCACTACTTGTGATGTGGCGGGAAGAGTTGACTAGGAAACCCATGGATCTTTCTGAAGAAGAAGCTTGCAAAATTCTAGAAATATCGCTGAATGATGTTTCAAGTGATGACCTAAACGGGAAGGTTCAAGTTGAGTTAAATGAGGAGGTATCTATATCCAAGCAGATTCAAAACCTTGATGAAGAGAAACTGAAGCGCCAGTATAGGAAACTTGCGATGAAGTACCATCCTGACAAGAATCCAGAAGGAAGAGAAAAGTTTCTGGCTGTTCAAAGAGCTTATGAATGCCTACAGGTACGTCAACCAAATTCTGATCTTCTGGATTTCGGGTTTTCTTCAATTATATGTTTAGCATCTTTGTCTGCTATTGTAAGTCTCTCTTAGAGCATTGGATGGTCTCGTTAAACGTTGAAAAGCGCTGACATCTTGAAAACCAGCAGATGTTTGATGTTGAATTCAATTGATGAATGCTAGATGTAGTAATCGCTTTGCTTTTTCTATTATTAGAGAAAGTATCGGTCATCTGTTTCCTTTCTGGTGTTTGTACGACAAACAAGTCTATTTAATCGGAGAGTGGACATGATATATTCTTATATAATTTGCAGTTATTGAACACACTCGTCTTTTATCTGAAGTTCATAGTGTTCTCCTATATATGAAACTCTGGCAATGTGTTTTAGTCTCAACTACATAAATATGATTTAGTGTTACAATTTTTTTTTATTTTTTTTTTTGTGGAGACTAGATCTAATATTTGTCATACTAAATTCATCAGTTCTTCTACTTATAGGCAACAATGCAAGGATTGCAAGGTCCTCAGCCTTGGCGGTTGCTGCTTTTACTAAGAGCGCAGTGCATCTTATATCGACGTTATGGACATGTGTTACAGCCATTCAAATATGCTGGCTATCCAATGTTACTTGATGCAGTTACAGTGGACAAGGAGGACAACAACTTTCTATCTAACGATAGAGCCCCTCTCCTTGTTGCAGCATCTGAGCTTGTTTCATTAACGTACTTCTATTCCTAAAATTTTGCAATCCTTATTTTAGTTATTTCCATGCCTTCAATGTTATCTATTTTACCTATCTTATTTCCTGTTATTTACCGTGTCAGCTGCGCTGCATCGTCATTGAATGGTGAAGAACTAGTGAGAGATGGTGGTGTGGAGCTTCTTTCGACTCTTCTTTCCCGCTGCATGTGTGTGGTTCAGCCAACAACTTCGCAACACGAACCAGCTGCAATCATTGTCACAAATATAATGCGTACATTTTCTGTAATTAGTCAATTTGAGAGTGCAAGGGCTGGAATTCTAGAGTTGTCCAGTCTGATTGAAGACATTGTGCACTGTACGGAATTAGAACTTGTGCCTGCAGCCGTTGATGCTGCTCTTCAGTCGATTGCCAATGTTTCTGTCTTCCCCGAACTTCAGCATAGTCTGCTTAAGGCCGGTGCCTTATGGTGAGCTATTTTCTTGTTTTCTTTGTTGTCGTCAATATGCTCATGTTCAGTTAGATTTCACCTGACCTTTTTATGTTTGTTACACTCATTTGTACCTTTGCTTGTGACAAGTACAATCAATGGCTGTACTTCTTTTGATTTGTGCGTCTGTTTTATCAGGTACATTCTTCCATTATTACTGCAATATGACTCAACTGCAGAAGAATTTAACTCTGCCGAGTCTCATGGGGTTGGAGTTAGCATTCAAATTGCCAAGAATGAGCATGCGGTACAAGCATCACAAGCCCTATCAAGACTTAGTGGACTGTGTGCAGATGAGGGCTTGACACCTTACAATGCTGCTGCGGCTGATGTTCTCAGAGCATTGCTGACTCCAAAGCTTGCTAGTATGTTGAAAGATAAAATCGCCAAAGATTTGTTAACCAAACTAAACACAAATTTGGAGACACCCGAGGTAAAGCTTTATCGTTTACTGATATTTTAGCCTGACCATCTTAAGAATATTGGAACGAATGGTGCGTTAATATCTTCAGAATTCACATTTTCATGTATATTTGGTCTTAATTCTCTTCTCTTCTTGCACATATGAAAACTTGATGAACACTTGAGTGTTAAAAGCATGTGAAGCTTTTTGATGGATAGACTATAATTGTATCATTTTTTGTTTCACAGATTATCTGGAACTCTGCAACTCGATCAGAGCTTTTAAATTTTGTGGATGAACAACGTTCCTGCCAGGGCCCTGATGGTTCATATGATCTGAAAACTGCGCAATCTTTTGCATATGAGGCACTGTCAAAGGAGGTCTATATTGGCAATGTTTACTTGAAGGTCTACAATGACCAGCCCGACTCAGAACTCAGTGAACCAGAAGCATTCTGCAATGCTCTAATCGACTTTATATCATCTTTAGTTCATACTGAGCTACCCTCTGTTTCTAAGGACCAAAATTTGATTGAAGACAGCAGCTCATCTAATGATACTCCAGAACTTCAAAGTAGTGTCGTAGAACCCTCACTGACTGAAGGACATTCTGATCATCAATCATCATCTGAGGGGATGAAGAAGGAAGAACAATATCTGGTTGATCACCTCCAACTAGGATTGACTGCTCTTCAGGTACTCATATGGAGCATGTGAACGTCTAAATATTTTAGAAGTGAGCATGTCTGATCTATTGTTCGCTTTTTTTCTTTTGTAGAACTTGCTTACAAAGTATCCAGATCTGGCTTCAGTGTTTTCGTCTAAGGAGAGATTATTACCTCTCTTTGAGTGTTTTTCAGTGCCTATTGCATCAAAAACCGATATTCCAAAACTCTGCCTGAATGTCCTCTCTCGCCTTACTGCTTATGCTCCTTGCTTGGAGACAATGGTATCTGATGGATCTAGTCTTCTTCTCCTCTTGCAAATGCTTCATTCGGCACCTTCTTTTCGCGAGGGTGCTCTCCATGTTCTTTATGCTTTGGCAAGCACACCAGAACTTGCTTGGGCCGCTGCAAAATATGGTGGAGTAGTATACATTCTGGAACTTTTATTGCCTTTGCAAAGTAATAATTCTCAACTCATTTTATTTACTGATTGGCTTTCTGATTACATGCAATGGTATCCATGACACAAAATTGTCTTGTGCAGAAGAAATTCCAATGCAGCAAAGAGCTGCAGCGGCTTCATTGTTGGGGAAGCTTGTCGCACAACCAATGCATGGGCCTAGAGTTGCTATCACACTAGTGAGATTCCTTCCGGATGGTCTTGTATCTATCATTCGTGATGGACCTGGGGAGGCTGTTGTACATGCGCTAGAGCGGACAACAGAGACTCCAGAACTTGTGTGGACACCAGCAATGGCAGCATCTTTATCTGCTCAAATTGCAACAATGGCATCAGATATTTATCGTGAACAACAGAAGGGTTCTGTTATTGAATGGGACGTACCCGAGCAGCAATCTGGTCAACAAGAAATGAGAGACGAGCCACAGGTTGGTTTTTATATAAAGCTATACATGAATCACAACAGTAGCGAAAGAGTTCTTTCTAGTGGTTGCATAATTCTTAATGAAGTTTTCCTTCTGTAGGTTTCTGGAATCTATGTTAGGCTTTTCTTAAAAGATCCAAAATTTCCTCTGAGAAATCCAAGAACATTCTTGCAAGGGCTGCTAGAACAGTATGTGCAAGCAATGGCGGCAACACATTATGAACAACATCCTGTGGACCCTGAGCTCCCTCTGCTTCTCTCTGCTGCATTAGTTTCTTTGTTGCGTGTGCATCCTGCACTTGCAGATCAGATACCATCTCTCGGGTATGTCCCCAAACTTGTCGCTGCTGTGGCGTATGAGGGCAGGCGGGAAACGATGTCTTCAGGAGAGGTAAAGGCTGAAGAAACCGGCTCTGATGGAGCGAATGAGACAGCCGATCCCTCAAGCCTACCTGGGCAAACTCCTCGAGAACGTGTGCGCCTTAGCTGCTTACGTGTTCTACATCAACTTGCCGCTAGCACCACATGCGCCGAAGCAATGGCTGCAACTAGTGCTGGGAATGCTCAGGTTCTCTACTCAATTTTCTCTCCTCTTACTGCCACACGCTATTAGTAGTTAAAACTTGCTTGTAGCATTGTAATGACTGTCGAGTCGATGAAACACCAGGTGGTTCCACTTCTCATGAAAGCAATAGGATGGCTTGGTGGGAGCATTTTAGCTCTTGAGACACTTAAGCGTGTTGTAGTTGCTGGAAATCGAGCAAGAGATGCACTTGTTGCGCAGGGTCTAAAGTGAGTTCATCCTATTACATAATGATGTTTTTTCTATGGCACTTAAGTCGACAGTTGCACACATTTTTTTCATCTCTGAATGCAAACCCGTTCAGATTGTGGAAAATAGTCGTTTTTAGAAGTGACCAGCTCACACCTTTAAGGCTTTGATATATGTATCCAGTTTGTCTGATGTAATAGAAATGGTTGTGGAAAACTTGGCAGGGTTGGTCTTATTGAGGTTCTTCTTGGGCTTCTTGACTGGAGGACAGGGGGAAGGTATGGGCTCAGCTCTCACTTGAAATGGAATGAATCAGAAGCATCGATCGGGCGGGTGCTTGCAGTTGAGGTTAGTATCAATTTGTTGAGATCTTTGTTTTCTGTTTTAGATTTGTGATTGATGAAATAAATTTGAATCATGTGTCAGGTATTGCATGGTTTTGCAACAGAAGGAGCACACTGCTCAAAAGTGCGCGAGATACTTGACGCTTCGGAAGTAAGTTGTGATAATGAAACCCATTTATATTATGTTTTTTTGTTGTTGCTGTAAATATAATCTAAAATTTAATTTGACAGGTGTGGAGTGCGTATAAAGACCAAAAGCACGATCTCTTCCTTCCATCGAACACGCAGTCGGCGGCGGGAGTGGCTGGCTTTATCGAGAACTCTTCCAATAGTCTCACTTACGCGCTTACGGCTCCTCCTTCTTCTTCGTCTCCTTGACCACTACTGCCTTTTGTATATCCTTTTGTAAAGTCCCATCAGAGAAGATACTGTGTTTTGTAAATGTTTGATGAGAAAGTAAAAAAACATTGTGGTTTTTACTTGGATACCTACCATCTCTCTCCTCTGCTTCTTCTTCTTCTTTACCTCTATTTGATTTCTTTAGTTAAAATCATAATGTTGACCCCAATATCTGGAAGTTTGGTAGTGTTTTTTTCTTTTTAATTTTCTCTTGATTTTTATTTGTTGTGCGGGGGGGTGTTAACACCTCTTCACTGAACTAATCAGCTAATCAGTATTAAGTTAGGTAAATCTATTAACTTCAAATGTAATTAAATAAAAAACCATTATTACATAATAAATCTCAACTAAAATTATTTCAGTGGATTATAATCTGTCTGATATTAGGATTTGTGGTTGTTTCTGACTTACAACTTGTATTGTACTTGAAGTTTTTATAAGCTTTTGGCCTCCGATGAAACATAATTCTCGATCTGCCACTGCTTGTACATGTTTGAATGTGAACACTGAACAGTATCGAATATTGTATGAGAGGACTTGGGGATGTTGAATGTGAAACGGGCGAGACATCTATAAATATTGAACAAGTCATATTTTGGAGATTGGAAAACGAAGGTTCTCATTTTTGTTTTGGGAATGTAATTCGATGAACTTGCATGTGAGTAGTACCAACCGTTGCTGACCATATTAGTTAAGGGAAAATTGCTGATTTTAACCCATTATTTGGTTTTGAATGCAAATCTAGACCCTTTATTGGATATTCGACAAAAATAACCCATAAAAATAGTGAAAATATCAGTTTCTCCCTAATAACCAAACAAAAAAGTGAAAGAAAAATGACCCTTATAACCCTTGAGAAGTCTACGTTTAAACAGTAGACTTCGTGAGTAGACTTCTTTGTGAAGTCTACTCCGTGATTTTATCTCAAATTTGAATTATAAAAATTAGAATAATTTGATAAAAAATTTGTATACATAAATATCACATACGTAATTATCACGTATATAAAATAAAATTTCATAAAAATCGGTCATTTTAACCAAATAAAGTTTTCATATCATGTAAAAGTATAATAGTAGACTTCATAACTTCTATATGAAGTCTACTCTGTGATTAAATCTTAAATTTTAATTATAAAAATTATAAAAATTATAAAAATTAATTTGGTAAACAATTTGTATACATATATATCACATACGTAATTATCACCTATGTAAAATAAAATTTCATAAAAATCGGTCATTTTAAACAAAGAAAGTTTCCATATCATGTAAAAGTATAATAGTAGACTTCATAACTCCTATATGAGTCTACTCTGTGATTAAATCTTAGATTTTAATTATAAAATTTGTAAAAATTAATTTGATAAAAAATTTGCATACAAAAATAACATATATGTAATTGTCACATATATAAAATAAAATTTCATAAAAATCACTTAATTTAAATGAATGAAGATAAATGAGGGTACAAACCAAATACATGTAAGGTTGAAGTATAGGATTTGATATGGATAGATAGCATGGTTATGGTTTTGATAAAAATAAATATATATAAATGAGAGTTTAATATTACATTTAAGCTTTTTTGGAAAACAAAATTAAGAATATAGTGTACTGTTCATTCGAGGTTTAGGGTGAGGAAGACTTCGTCATGAAGTCTCCTTAACCGTCTCCTTAACTGAACTTTTAACTTAACCGGAAATTGACCCCCTTATATAAATTTGAGTCGCCGACACTCTAACCCTAATTTCTTAATACGCCGCGTATATATATATATATATATATATATCTCTCTCTCTCTCTCACTATACGGTGATTGTCTCTTTATCTCCCTCTCTAACAGATCTGAATATATAGTAAGCCTCGAAATCAACTAACCTCTAAATCAACTTGTTTGTAGATTTGTTTCAAGTATATTGATGATTTAGATGTCTAATACGCTTTGCAATGATTTGTTGTTTGATTTGTACCCAGAGATGGGTCGATATAACTACAGTCAACCATCGAGTAGTTCGAGGAATCTTTGGAATGCCGGAGAACCAGAAGTGACCTCCCCCACTCCTATGCTTAGATCTCGAAAATCTGGTTTTCCCGACCTATGTTTCTGCGGTTTGGTGCCTATCACGAAATCATCCACTACAGATGAAAATCCGGGTCGCGTATTCTATGGATGCAAGAACTATAAAGTAATAAGGTTGTCGTTATGTTGTTCGTTCTCCATTTGAGTGTTAACCATATTAATATGATGGTGGATGTCTATGTGCTTGTTTAGGATGGTGGCCATCATATATTCAAGTGGTGGGATGAGGCTGTGACGCAGGAAATCCAAGATCTCAGAGTCGCCTTGGAAAAGAAAGCGGAATGTAGGGACCGAGTAGTAGAAGAGACTTCTGCTTTTATGCCTCGGATTGATGCAGAGTTATCTCAACTTTGCTATCTAATTGACGATTTTTATCCTAACATGCTTATGAAGAAGCAGATGGTGGCTGGTGTAATCCTCACAGTCATAGGTCTGACCATCTATCTTTGTATTCTCCTTTTTAGATCTTAGTTTAGGATTAGAGCAAGGTCTGTAATATGTATTTCTGCTCCTGCTTGAATAACTGAGTCATCTGACATATATATTTCGCCTTAGTTGAAAACTCTGCCAAATTTCATAAGAAATAACATAACAAAAGTAGACTTCTCCAGTACACTAAACCAATGGTTTACATTCATGATCATTTAGTAGCCATGAAGATATTCACAATGCCAAGAATCTATCATTTCCTCAGTAAATGCTCAAGAATCAAATAAAATGGCACTGACCTGCGTTTTCAGTTTACATGTGAAAAAATTCAAGAAAAAAATTCACATCTAAGATTAAAAAAAAACATGTGAAGTTTTTCATTAAATATTTTTCCAAAATGCATACGCAGAATGAAATGCTAACATGTGACGTTGATTTCTTAATTTCATTCTACTGTTACAAACAAGTTTTAATTTGATTGAGTGTTGAATCTGAGTGATTATTAAACCAAATGGAGTTTTTTGAAAAGCCCTAATAACGTATAATCCAGCGGATGTTACGGATCAGATCAAACAATGGAAATCTCAAGAAACAGAAAAAAAAAAGAAAAAGATGAGAACCTGATGGCCAAAGCAGATCCCAAGAACCTTCTTCTTCATGTCGTCGAGTTTTTGACAAAGCGAACAAAGCTTAACGATCCAATCAGCGTCACCGAAAGCATCATGGAGGCTACCACTAATGACGAAACCATCGTACTTGTCGAGATCTTTCTCCTCCGGAAACTCGCCGTCGATCACTCGGAAGAGATCCCATTGCTCTCCGCCTTCGCCGAACGTCGAAACGAACACGTTGAAATAACCTCTGTACGTCTTCTTCACGAACGTTGAATCGCACGTCGCTAGTAACAGAGCGAATCTCTTTTGCTCAACCATTTTCTGTGTGTTTTGTTTTGTTTCGAGAGATGATTGATGGATACGTATTACAGAACAAGTATGCGTCTTCACATACTTTGTCACCCAAAACGTGTTTGGTTCATTCTTCACAGCCGCTCTAAGCTTCCAAATGCATCCACCCACATAACATTTTGCCACTAACAAAATCTTCGTTGACTTATACACTTTGAATGCGAATTTTAACATCACGACCATTAAATTCAGCTCTGGTATAAGCTTTTCTTTGCTAGGAAAGCTCTGCATGACAAAAAATATTCTCAGACCAGGTGCCATTGGACAGTCCACCTTGAACACGACGACCCAAAACATCAGGCGAGATATGATCCTCATCCTTAACATCATCCTCATCGTCATCCTCATCCTCATCCTCATCTTCACTTTCCCATAGTCACTGTAATCCACATCCAACACATCACTCTCATCTTTTAGATCCGCGTCTACACCATCCGTCGCATCACAGTCATCATCATTCTCACCAGCAATACCATTAAAACCATCCGCATTATCGTCCTCCATGTCACATGCTTCCATATCTTCAACATCATCATAATGCAAATCCTCCCCACGTCCCTCCACATCAACATTCCCAGTATCCATGCTCCTTCTAGTTACACAAAAGCGCAAAACATGTTCTTTACCTAATTCGATAAAGCTCTTAACTTGTCTATCACTTGTCACATACGTAGGAGGGGTATCTGTAGGCATTTGTTGAAGCATCGCATCTGGTAAAGGATAAGATAACTCCACAATATCTACATTCTTGTCCACGCGGAAATCATCTTCTACCATTTGAAGAAGCTCACTGAGTGTACAACCATCACGCAAGCTGAACATTCACCCTCCTTTGTGTTTATCCACTTCGAAATGCCATGATTGATTTTGCATCATCCATACTCCATAAACAACTGGTACGTGAACCACCATTCTCTGTAAAAAATACAATCAAAACACATTAGAAATCTAAGTACAAAGAGTAGACTTCTCTGTGAAGTCTAACGAGTAGACTCCAAATGACATCTACTATTAGTAACCTAGTTGCAATATGAAACAAGAAAACTGATTCAGCAATGCATATATCAAATAAACATGTGAAACTCACACATAAGCAAATAAGTAGGCTAAAACCAACACATGAACAAGAAAATCTTAAAAATTCGTTATAAATATGCTCTAATTACAACTTTAATAAAATCATTACGGAGTAGACTTCTCTATGAAGTCTAACGAGTAGACTCCAAATGACGTCTACTATTAGTGACCTAGTTGCAATATGAAACAAGAAAACTGATTCAGCAATGCATATAACAAATAAAAATGTGAAACTCACACACAAGCAAGTAGGTAGGCTAAAACAGACGCATGAACAAGAAAATCTTAAAAATTCGTTACAAATATGCTATAATTACAACTTTAATAAAATCATTACGGAATAGACTTCCCTATGAAGTATAACGAGTAGACTCCAAGTAGACGTCTAGAGAAGTCTGCATTCGTTAATTGGAAATTGCAAAAGTAGACTTCAATTAAAGTCTACTCCGAAAAATGGGTCAGTTTTGCAATTGACCAAACTTTGACTTTCCGAGTTAGACTTCATACCATAAGTAGATTTCTCTCGGGTTAGTTTTGCAATTCAAATATCTGTGTAGACCTCTTGGAGAAGTCTACTTCCTGAGTAGATGGCTAGTGAAGTCTACTCGTTTAGTTCTGGTGTTGACCAAATTTACAATTAAATTAATAGTAGACTGCGATAGCCGTCTACTGCCTTCAGTAGACGGCTAGTGAAGTCTACTATTTAAATGATATTAATGGTCAATGTTTTGATGTTTTCGACAACCCCAAAAGTAACCTCAGTAGACGTCACCCGCAGTCTACTATAAAAGTCAAAATCTGGTCAAATGCAATATTAACCTCCCTTAAAAGTAGACTTCTCGAGTAGACTTCTCCGAAAAGCCCTCCTCTTGGTCAAATGCAAAACTAACCTGGCCACTACGAGTATGACGTGTCCTACATTTTTTTCTTACCAAAGCAAAATAGTAGACTGCAAATGAAGTCTACTCGCCAAATGGTCAAATGCAAAACTAACTTATGCTTTGACTAGTATACGTCAAATGAAGTCTACTCCCGCGAAACAGATGGAAAAACCCAGAAATCATGTTTGAATTACCTGAATCTGGTTTTTAGCTTCGTCGACTGTCAAAAACTGTGAGGCTGACCACCACCAAAGAAACCCAGACTCTATGTATGCAAGAATCTCCTACTATGCACATATAAAAGGGTCTGAAATTTGTAAAAATTGAATTTACGAGTTTTAGAGATGAAAATCAAGAGAAAATGGTGACAAATGAGTTGGCGAACTCAAATGGTGAGTTTTAAGAGGTTAAATTGCGGTGGGTAAAGCATTAAGAGCTTCAGATCTGATTGTTAATGGTGGTTGGAAGAATTGATGTCGATGGCATTTTCGTGAATAAGTGAAAAAGATGAGGTTGTGTTTGTCTTTGTCATTTTCGAAATAAATCAAATATATTCATAAGTAATGACATTTTCGTGAATTATCAGATCTACTAAGGTTAGAAAGTAGATAATGTGGCATTTGTTGGAGAGAGAAAAGTGGAAGGTTACATTTGCAATTGACATCAAATTATGGGTCATTTTTGCAAGCGGTCCATTAGTTAACGTTCGATGTGGAACTGGTCATGAAATGCCAATTAATCAATCTATGATAAAATTGTTTATTTATTTTTGTTTATTCTAAACAAAAAATTAAGGGATAATTTGAAAAATACCCTATTTAAGATTTAAATTTTGAAAAGTATACCTCTTTTTATTTTATTTTTTGAAAAGTACACTTTCTTATGTGTAATAAGACATTTTTATACTGATTTTAATTTAAACTTATTTTTAATAACTAAATTTTAAAAAATCTTAAATTCAAAATACAATTATTATTAAAATTAAAATTATTTATATTTGAGAATATTATAGGATGAGATAAATACATATTAATATTTTGAAATAACTAATTGATAATTTAAAATATATTAAAGTTTATCTTTATAAAATCATAGTATTATAAATTCTATATAAACCAAGTTTACACAGCTAAATTATAAAACAATTTTTTTTTAATTCAAATGATCTTACTAGGTTAGTATTTTATAATTTGTTTTTTATAAGCTCAATCTTAAAAAAAAAACGTTTTATGAAATTGTAAGCGATAATTTTTGTGTATATGATCGTTATTTTAATTAGCAAATTTAGAAATATTTTGCCTCTTTTGCTATTTATGGGAATCTAGATTTTGATTTTGTTGAATTTTCTATCATGATTGTACATTTTATTTTTATTTGTTATACCCATAAACATATAATTTAATATGATATTCTATTGATATTAAAGATATTATTTAGATATAAAATAAGTAAACATTTGATTATGTTGGATTTGTTTTTAAAACATTTGTTTCAAATGCATGAAATTATGTTTTTGTTAACATAATTAACTTAAATTTTAGAATAGTTTATAAATGTTTAAATTGGATAATTCAGTCATTTCATTTATTAATAAGTGTAAATTTCAAAACCAAAAAAACAAAAAAAACACTAACTGGTGTAGTTTTCAAAATATAATCTCATAAGAATATATTTTTCCAAATTTCTTCAAAAATTAACACATAAACTTAATTCTTCTTACATCCTATTATAAATAACTAGATTAGGATACACGGATGAAAATGATATATTTGAAATCTAAAATTGATAACCTGCATAACATGATTTATATATTTAGATTTAAAATTAAATTTTGCATTAAATTATCCAAAAACTATGTTTTCTAACTTACAGTTCAAAAACTCAAGAAACCTAGAGAAAAGATTTATTAAATAAAGAAAAGAATTCTAAAAACATATTTTAAATATTATATTATTTAATAAATATTTTAAAGAATTAAATACAAAACATTTCAAATTTGTTAACTTTAAAAATGATAAAGCAGTTTTATATTAATATGTAAATTTGCTCATATATAATCACACACAATAATATCATTATTAAATAATTATTGTATATATTTTATTTTAAAATATTTTTTTATATGCACCAAAATCTGATAGATAGATTTGACACATGGTACAATTATACTAATTAATACTTTTTAACATCAAATTTTATATAATAAGATACAATATTTTATTTTTCTTTTTTCATGAATTAGGAAAAGTAAATTCTTATTTGTTTTATTTTATATTTTTTATCTAAGAATTTTTTTTTCACTTTTTTATATAATTAAGAAAAGAAATTTATGGGTATCAAAATCTAATCAAATAATGTAATATTTGTGGTGATTAAGTTTACAACTAATTTTTAGAAGATAAATTTTATATAATAATTTTTTTTAATTAGAAAAACACAAATAATAGTTTTTTTATCAAGGAAAACTGATTCTGTTTTTATTTTATTCAATTACAAAAAACATTTACATGTTAAAATATGATTGACTCAGTTAATATATATCATGATCATGTTAATTAGTGAATTTTAATAATTTTTTTTTCTTTTATTGTATTAAAAAAATTCAATTCCTTTTTTTTTCTTTTCTGATTTTTTATTTAAGAAAAAACTAATTATTGTTCTATTCTTTTTCTTTTATTTAATTATGAATTATTTTTACATGTGTCAAAATCTGATCTATTGAGTTACTACATGTCATAATCATGTTAATTAATAACTTTTAAGAACCAGATTTTATATAATAAGAAATTATGAAAACTTTGTATGTAACACTCGTTTCATCCTCACTTGAGAACAGTGTGTTAATAACCTTAACTTACACCTCAAATACTCCAAAAAATTAACTTTTATTAATAATAAAAAAATCTAATAATCAATAAATCTAATATACTGCTAACTCAAATAAAATCGTAAAATAATATTTAAAATAAAATATTGAAAATTGTAAAATCTCAAAAGTAGTACCCGAATCGTTATAGCACAACTCTACTCGTATGTTCACCTGAAAAATGGAAAAAATGGGTGAGTAACAGAGAAGTCATTCAGTGATGTTGGGGATGCTGATCACAAAAAAACGCAGTTCCGGTCATAACACTCCAAATATGGTAAAAAAACTAAACATGAGCCAAACACGGCACGTAATACACCCAGACAGGAACTAAATTCCCTACTAATGTCTCCATTGACCGACGACACCCCCGAAGATGACAATATGGAATCAGTGTCCAAAGGCACCACCCGAAAACGATTTATCGATCTCTGAAGGCACTGGATAACATATCGTCTGAGCTATCAGCACCATCTAACACACAACACGCAACAAAAGTTCGAAAGTACGTCTCTGCACCCCCATAATCCATAACGTCTAACATACTCGACTAAATAAGTAAACATGTATAAAAGAAACAATTAACATTTAAATGCACAATCAATGGGTTAAATCATCTATATTCGTAATCCCAATTTATAAACAAAACTACTTAGAGTTGATAAACAATCACATTTATTTATAAATTCCATCTAAATCATTATAGATGAAAATACGAAATTCTGAAGAAAGCCCACACTTGACCAAAATGGGGGTTCACCGCGGCTTCTGAACTCCGAATGCTCGAACAGATGCTAAATCTGAAATCAGCACGGAAAATAAAGTGAGAACGGCATTTGAAGAGTGAAAAATGGTTAACCAGTCAGTTGGTCAACAGTCAAACCGGTCAACCCAGTCACACCAGACCCGACCCAGACAGGACACAGACCCGAAAACCTGAACCGATTTGATCAACCTAAACCGACCTGAACTAAACTAAACCAAACAAATATGGATAAGGTTAGCAGACTAATCCATTCCGACAAGAATGGAAAGAGCAGGGAGACGATAAACTTACTAAAGGACTCGCGGGATTTTGTTAGAAACTTGCCAGAACTCGCCGGAAAAAAAAATCACCAGAAAGATTTACAGTAGCTGGTTGTCAGATGATTCAACAACAACTGACCACTAGGCAATGCTCTACTGAACCGATCCAAACCCATCTCTCGCATCTGTCTCATCAAGTCCCAATACATGGGTCCTTCTCCCTGTCGGGCAGGTGATGGCGGTGGTGGTGTGGACCTGTCTTGGTGCGCAACGAGGACATTGCGCTCTGTGAGTGGGGGTAAATTGTAACATCCCGATTTCTGGTATATAGTGTTGCATGTGGAAAGACTTAAGAGGATAAATTTGACTACCTATGTCACCAAAGTTCACTTACCTTTTCGGTTAGACATCCAGAGAGAACTCCAAGGTTAAAGGTGTTTGAGCTAAAGTAGTCAAATGATTGATGACCTATCGGGAAGTGATTCTTGATATCGCGTGAGTGAGGATAAAACACGGGAAGCGTTCATGTGGTGATTGTAGGGTTAGTAAATGAATCTCTTGAGCCTTCCAAATATAACTAACTCACTGGCAGTCAGACATGGGTGAACCCACAGGCCTAGAGAGAGGACATGGAGCTCACTGGTAGAGACATCTGATACCACTTTATAATGATTCTAGCCGTCCCACAAAGTCCACCTCCAATTAATGTAACTAGATTATAACATTGATCAAAACAATTGGATATATTAAACTATAATATTTAGAAACTCTTCCAATTTCTAGGAAAAATAGAAACCAAAACAATGAGACAAAATAAATCAACGCTCCTAAAAAACATTGAAATTTTTTTGAGAACCATAACTTGTTCAAATTACCATTCAAGAAGAGCATTATCCGGCGAGAGATACAAGCCGCTGCCATAAGATCCGTCGTTTCTCGGCTGGCTAAATTCGTATTCAAGTATCAATTTCAGCTCTTGCTTGGAGACAGCTTACCAACCGTATTTGACTCTAGCTTTGATGCTTATGTCGCCTTCGTTACCGATGTGTTTCCTCTCCTCCGCCTCTTGGAAAATCTGGAAAGCTTGAGCTTAGCACGAGATCTAACGGTGCAAAACCCATTTCTGATGATGGAGAGAAGCTCACATTGACTGTCGAGACCAGATTTACAGTTGCGGTAGATAAGATTGTAAGCTTTGTCACCTTCAAGCAGTTCCATAAGCCCGCACTCGATGGCGAAAGATGGTTGCCGTTGTCATATGAATCACAGCTTCAAGATTCCGATAACCTCGATCCTTCTTGCTCCGAACTTGAATTAGCTTGAGACTTTGATAAATTGATGAGAGTCAAGTCTACAAGTCAAGTACACATAGGTGTAAAGGGAAGAATTATATTAAACTCTCATGAAAATAATATTACAATATGTATAGGCTTATATAGTTATTGTATAAACCTAATTTCCTAAACTAATATATAGTAATATATTAAAGATAATGATGAATTTTCTATTCTTATATATTCTTCTAGATTCTTCCAAATCCTTCTGATTCTTCTGGATCTTTCCTAAAACGGTCGATCTTCTCTCGATCTCCCAATACCCTCCCACAAGCTCATATGTGGTAACACGTGTGAGATTGGAAAAATCTTTAAAATATTGGCAATATACCCTGCCTCCAGGTCATCAAATCGACATTTATACCTGTCGTAGGGTTTACTCGGCTGCAACACCCGACTATCGGGTCATCATCGACATTTATACACGGTCGTTGGGTTGTTCAAGTAATAATGGGACGAAACTCGTGACTGTGAAGTCCATAAGTAATTTGCGACTGCGAAAATAGAAAACAACTCACAATGGTAAGCAATCAGGTTAAAAAGATGTTACTCGCGAAAGCGAGAGAAACATCAAACTTGAACGAATCAATCAATAGATCCATATTCAAATTTTCATAATCACAATGTGGTTATCAATTTATTGCCTTTTACAAGTCACAAAATCTTTTACTAAGAGACAATAAAAAACTTCTTTATTTTTTTTTTTGTAGAAAGATTGGAAAACTATAGGAAATTTCTCTAACCAACTAGGTTAATATCTTATCTCTGATACCATGATAAATTGATGAGAATCAAGCGTACATAGGTGTAAAGAGAAGAATTATATTAGACACTCATAAAAATAATATTACAATATGCATAGACTTATATAATTATTGAATAAACCTAATTTTCTAAACTAATATGGAATAATATATTAGACATAATGATAAAAAAATTTATTCTTACATATTTTTATAGATTTTTCTAAATTTTTCAGATTCTTCTAAATCTTTACTAATATAATTGAATTTTTCTCCATGTTCTAATAGATTCACTTCTCAAGTAATCCATTTTTGAGATTTTTGTGTAATGGGAAACAATCAAATAGAAGGAATTGGAAATGAAATCATTCAAAATCTTTAGCTTTTGAATATTTTCATGTTTTTATTTTATAGAAAGCACAAGAATTTGAGCTCCAAGTGCATTTATAAGAAAAGATTTACAGAAATGGAAACCGGAAGAACCACCTTTGGTTACTGTAATCGGCGATTTTGCATTTTTTATTTCATAAGAAAAAGTTTCGTAAGTCTAAATTCTGAAGTTCTTGTCCTTTATCTCCGTGGAGATGATGTAAACAACATTTAAACACACCCTATTTTAAATTAATTGTTTTCTTTTTAAGACAGAGGAAAAAAAATGTCTAGTTGTACGCTAGTTAAGTTTTGTGAAGGAAAAATGATTTCTACAGAAATCAAATAAATATTATTACATGATTACACATGTTGATAATTTTAATGTATTAAATATTATATAAACTATATAGTTAATATGGTAACATGTATAAATTAAATGGTGTTATATCGCTAATACCACAACCATTTTTTACAGTACTATAACAATATATTTAAACCTACACGAACTACTTTAACAAAAAATTATACGAACTATATTTATAATAATAATCATTTATGCACATATATATCTATATATATTATAATGTATTTAATCTCTGAGATTTATATATTATCAACGAATCAATTATTTTAGTTAAAACATAATATTAAAAATTAGAGTTATATAAACTTAAAAATTAAATTGATTATCAATTGTCAATAATTATATTATGTATTTATGTGCTTTTAAAATATCTTGTTAATTTATTAGCTCTATTTTTGTATGTAAGTTTGTATATGTATTAAAAATCATATTATTTGTAGTATGTAGAGTAAAATCTTTCTATATTAGTAAATATTTTTCACTTTAAGTTATTAAGAGTTTTTTTAATACATAGGTTATAGTTTGTCTTTTTAGTATATTTAACAACATTATATTCTCAATTTCTAATTTTATTTTGTTAATTATATATATATATATATATTAAATCCATAAAAACTAATTTTCTTCTTTTCTTATGAAAAGTTATTTTACATCATATAAAAGTTAGCAATAAATGATATTTAAATTCAAATTATAGAAAGGAAAACCAAAATCAATTAAAGATTAAGAAAAATAAAATTTTATATTTGATCATTTTGGTTGTAGATATTTATTTTTCAATAAATGTATTTTTTAAATATCTAATTTTTAAATAATTTAAAAAACTTATATTACTATATTTTTTCTTATTATATTTTAACTAAAAGAATTAATTCATTAATAATATGTAAAATTCAGAGATTAAGTATACTATAATATATATATATATACATAAATTATTACTATTATAAATATAGTTTGTATAGTTCTTTATTTGCTAATGTAATTCATGTAGTTTTAAATACATTATTCTGGTATTTCGAAAAATGGTTGTAATGTTAACGATCTAACACCATTAAGTTCATATATATCACCATATTAACCATATAATTTTGAATACATTAGTATTTTTTTGCATGTGTAGCCGTATGATAATGTTTATTTCGTGTAGATGGTAATCATTTTTCTTTTGTAAATTAATTATGGAATTTGCGGCTGTTAGCTGTTTTTTTCTTCCTTTTTACTAATCCTTTCATGTGTCGATTCCGTATAAATAATCTAAAATTTTATAACAATAAGAAATCAATCAAATATTTTCAATCATATCTTTTCTATGCAATTTTTTAAATCAATCAAATATTTCAAATCTGAATTCCGATTTCCATTATTAATTCTCAAAACTCTTGTATATATCATACTTACAAAGTAATAATTTAATGTTTATTCCATTTTATATAAGTTCTTTTATATTTCCTAAAAATTTAAAACTTTAAACGCCTAATAAATCACAAAAATGTTAAGATTTCAAAGATGTAAACTCAAAATTGTTACTATATGTTTGTACAAACCCAAAGCCAACATTGTTTATGGGCTTGTGAAATAACACACATCTCATAGTTATAGCAAAAGATGAGCCATTAAACGGCTAATATTAAACATTCTTCTTCTTTTTATTGTGTTCGAATAAATAATATATTTTTTGAATTTTGTTTTTAGTAAAGAAACTAATAAATCCAATTTCCTCAATTATATCTTTTTAAAATTTAATAAAAAAAAGTCTAAGAATATTTTCCTCCAATTCTTAACTCTAAAGAAGTTTCTTAATGAAAATTAGTCCTGTTGATCAATATCAGCAAAATTAGGGAGTCTAAACTATGTTTTACTAAAGCAAATTAAGATCATGAAAAACTGTTTGAAATTATGATAGAAATTAAAAAGTACTAATTCATGACACCACATTTGTCATAAGGAGGACATCACTCTTTCTAAACACACCCAAAAAACTTTTAAGTTATTGCAAAAAGGAAACAGGCTAAAAAGACTCGATTAGGTCTAGTGAAACAAAATCTTCTCAGCATCGATGTTTTTGGCATCTTCGTGGAGAGAGTAACTGTAAAAAAAAAAAAGATAAATTTGTTAGATGGTGAATCTCCTGAAAGATAAAACTAACATTTGAACATACATATAACTCAAAATAATATTAGTTTTGTACTAACATATATCAGAAAATTTCAACCTCGTTCATTTCCGGATTAAAAAAAAACCTTGAAATGTCTCCTCCATCCCTGATGAGGACATCACCTAACACAGCACACATTTTTTATTAGTTATTCAACCAATCAGTAAGCTTGAAATTAGTGTACACATATTGAAACAGATCAGTTTAAAAACCACATACTACACGTGTGACTATCCAATCATTCACACAGACAATTTTATCCTTAAAAGATGAGCACTATTTCTCATGGAAATCTTCAGCAAGCTCTCCAATAACAGCTCAGTTCAAGACGATATCACTGCATGATGCTCTCAAATTTAATAATCTCATAGACCGCATTGGTGGTATATCAACTTAAAGAAAATTTTTGTTTTTGATGCGGAATCTAACACACTTTTTAGGGTATCGTTGTCTATTTAAGAGCGTAGCTGTTCAAGGGTCTCGATAACACCAATCAAATCTATTTATAAACAAACAAATCTAGAATCAGGGCTGATCGTCTAAATTACCTAAATAAAAATACATATATAGCTCACTAACGGAGTACTTTCCATCACATCTTCCTCCAACAATCTCTTCAAACCTAGTAAAATTCATGACATGATCATGAGAAATAACTTCGGTACCCTGAACATGCGGATGCTGGTCAAAAAGAATATTTTAGCAGTTCTTAGTCACATTAAACAGATGATTCTCCTTATACGCATGACAAAGATGGAACCGACTTATCTCAAACCACAACCCTTTTTGCAACATACGTTTCAAGTATGGATCAAAACGATTCTCAACCGAAGCTAAGATTTTGGAACCTTAGAAATTTACAAATATGACCAATAAGAACACATCAGGTTTCATCTTAACACTATGATTCTTCACATTAATGCGAATTATAAGTTCAAGAAAAATTACCTCTTTGTCGACCAAAACAAAATCAAGCCACTTGAGACCGTATGCATTAGTTGTCTCCCATCGTTTCAACACCTTCACAACGAATTTTCAGTCAGATCTCCACATATGTAAATCTTTGAGCCAACTTTCATAGATATAGTAAATAATATATGATAAATGTTTTGATAGAGATATTGTGAAATGAACAACAGCTGTTTCGCAACCTTTCCTTAACTCCACACATTTTAGTTTCTCGAATTCGACGACTTTTGAGCTTATTAAACCAACTGTTTTTTTTTTACTCGACCAGCAATTAATAGAGATTGGTTTATATCAAATCATTCCTTTTTAAAACATCGAGGTACTAAGAATTTTTATTATATTTTTGACATGGTGTGTATCATAAATATAACTAATATTATAATTGTAACACCGTATTTTTATATCATAGGTACAACAACTTCCCTGGATAAAACCAAAACAACCCGAGAAGTCGCCTCCTGCTCATAATAGGTAACACCATCTTTTCTGATTGCTTTTCATTCTTGAATGAATCGTATCCTGAAAATACAATCATGTACTAACACAAAACAAAAAAAAATTGATTTGTTTGCCGAGGATTTTTTATACCTTGGTGTTTTGTGGAGCCGGAAAACGTTTTCAACAAACGTTTAGGAGTTTACAACACAGCTAAAAATTGTTACCAGGTACGGTCTTAGTTAGGAAATCAGTTGTGTTAACAGAAGTATGAATCTTGCTTATGAAGATATCTCCTTGTGCAATTATATCCCTGATGAAATAAAATTGTGTATCCATGTGTGTTAGTTCTTTCGTGATGAACCGGATTCTAGGCTAGTGCGATAGCACTCTGAGAATCACATTGTATCCTTACACTGTTTGGATTGAAACCGAATTCAGTACAAATCCCTTTCACCAAATAGCTTCTTTCGTAACCATGGTAATGGCCATATATTCTGCCTCGGTTGTCGAAAGAGCTATAACAGACTGTAGGCAAGAATTCCATGAAACTGTATTTCCCCTAACATTAAACAATATACCTGGAACTGATCTCCGTTTATCTAAATCAGTTGAATAATCTGAATCAGCATAACCTTCGATTTTGAATGTTGATTCCTTCTTAAAAGTTAAACTCTTATCGAAAACACCAATAACATATTTCAAAACCCACTTAATAGCTTCCCAATGGTCCTTTCTTGGATTTGTCATGAACCTACTGATTAATCCAACCGCATACCATAAATCTGGTATAGAACCGACCATGGCATACATGAGACTGCCGACAACACTCACATAGGGTATGTCTGTCATGTGTTCCATCTCTTCTGCAATCTCGTGTTTGTAAAGGCTTCTTAGTTTGAAATGAGCTGTTGTAGGAGTAACCACGGGTCTAGCTTTAAACATATCAAACGTCTTCAAAATCTTTTCAAGATATTTGCTCTGAGATAGGATTAGAGTGCCTTTTTCTCTATCATGTATAATGTCCATACCTAGGATTCTCGATGCTTTACCTAGATCATTCATCTCAAATTCACAATTCAGACTATTGATATTTAGACAATTTCACAAGTTTAAACCATCTTTTCTTGGATTTTTTTAGACATTTGACTCTCATTTAGGTATGTTTAGGATGCATATGCATTGCATTTTTTTATCAGGTTTTGGAGGGGTCACTTAAGAGTTTTGAGCACAATTGGAGTGGAATGAAGCTAGGATGACATGAAACCAGACTAAGGAGGAGACTGAGAAGAGAGGAAGACATTTTAGCAGTCACAGCGACCAAGCACAGCGGGGAGGCGAGGCCGCTGTGAAAGCCCGAGCCGAGGATCACATGTAGCGGCCAACCACAGCAGGAAGACATGGCTGCAGTGAGCTTCTGCGAACGTGGGAGCGAAGGTCACAGCGGGGGTGCTACACTGCTGTGAGTTTTAAAACCACAGCGGTCACTGGCAGCGGTGTCCCGTGACCGCTGTGACCCGAAGATTCCCTCTTTGAACTTTGATTGACCAGACTTGACTTTTATCCTACCCAATTTTTCTTGGGCCGGCCCAGTATGTTGGGGAGGCCCAATCTTTTTTTGAACACTGCTATAAATAGTCCAAAAACATAATTTGTTGAGACATTCTATTACCCTTGGGATAAAACTTGTAAACCTTTGATTTTGTTTGGATTTTATACAATCTTTTCTTCTAATCTATGTTTCTTTGATTTGATTTCATTTTCTTATCCTCAAAATCTCTTGATTATGCATATTTCCTTGATGGGTTTTATGGATATTGAGATGATTAGTGAGTAGTTTCTCATAAGTCTTTGGGTTAGGTAGATTAGGTTGATTAGGTGTTAATTAATGATGTTTAGGGCTTAATCTTGATAGATCCTATCTTTTAGGTTGTGTTTAATGCTGGGTTAGACTTGATCATTCTAAACCTAGAACTTAGGGATTTTCATGCATTGAAAGTGTTTGATGAAATTCCTGAATGAAAACCTTTAAGAACTTAACTTATTAGACCAATGGGAATTGATGTCTAAAATGTTAGCAGGCTAGTGAGACTTGTTTTTAAAGCTTGATTATCTTAAGATTAGCCAATGGGAATTGATGTTAGTCGTTTGATTATCATAGGGTTAATGTCATGGGAGTGGATTAACTAGTTTAGTGGTCTTAGGCTAAAGGATCAGATTTTTATTAGTTTGTATGTGCATCATTGATTAGTGTCTGATCACCCAAAATCACTTACCTTAACCGAAGGGCTTAGTTCTTTTAAATTCTTATTTTCAATCCTTTGTTTCTGCTGAAGTACTTTGTTTTCTTTGTTTTCTTGATTGATTGATTAGGTTGTTAGATAACAATATACTCCTTGAAAACATCTGATTGCACTTAGATTAAGTAAATTCTGCAGCTCTTAGTGTGTTGAAAACCCAAGTTGGATTGATACTTCTTGTACTTCAATGACATGATTATTTGAGGAATTGAAGTTGATTGACAAATCCTCTCATCATTTGGCGCTGTTGCCATCTTGGGATTGATTTTAACCATTCGGAGTTTGTTTTTGCTTGAGACTAAGTCTTGTTACATCCTGAATTCTCACATTTTCTTCATACCCTCTTTGTTTTGCAAGGTGTATGATCACTAGGATCAGAGGTCCTACAGACTTATTTCCTCTTGTTGAAGACATCAGAGCATTGGAAAGAGGTATTGCAAGAGACAGATGAGTTCAGAAAAGAGTGAATCATTTGCAAAGGTTGGGTCACACTATGGAGAACCAACCACATGATCATCAGGATCATGAACCCCATCATGGGAACCATGGGAATCTGCCAAGAGCTCAAGGGAGACAAGGCAGAACAATTGGACAGATTGATGAACCAAACATCTATGGGAACAGGACAGGAATCAGAGCTCCTCCAGTGGAGAACAATAATTTTGAAATCAAGGCATGCTTGATCAACATGGTGCAAGGAAGCAAGTTCCATGGTCTATCTATGGAAGATCCTCTGGATCACTTGGATCAGTTTGACATGCTTTGCGGGACTGTGAAGATCAATGGCATTTCTGAAGATGCCTTCAAGCTCAGATTGTTTCCCTTCTCACTTAGAGATAAAGCTCACCTGTGGCAAAAGAATCTGCCTCAAGGTTCCATCACCTCTTGGGATCAATGCAAAAGAGCTTTCTTATCAAAGTTTTTCTCCACCTCCAGAACAGCTAGATTGAGGAATGAGATATCTGGTTTTGCACAAAAGGGTAATGAAAGCTTTGGAGAAGCTTGGGAAAGATTTAAGGGTTATACCATGCAATGCCCTCATCATGGTTTCTCAAAAGAGAGTCTCCTTACTACTCTCTATAGAGGTGTTCTTCCCAAGTATAGAATGATGTTGGATACAGCTAGTAATGGAAATTTCTTGGGTTTGGATGAAACAAATGGAATGTTGTTAGTGGAAAACCTCTCTCAGAGTGATTCAGCTTATGGAGAAGATTATGACAGAACTAATAGGGATGTTCATGATGATCACAAGAGAGACATGAAAGCCATGAATGACAAACTGGATAAACTCATTTTAGCAAACCAGAGGTCTGTCAACTTTGTTGGAGAATTTGATCAAGGGCAAGGTTACCAAGAAGGCCATATATAGATGTTCAATGAAGGCCAAGAAGAGATCAACTATCTTGGAGGACAGGGATACCAAAAAGGTTTCAATCAAAACTATAGAAATCATCCAAATCTTTCCTATAGGAACAATAATGTGGAGAATCCTCAAGACCAAACATATCCTCCACACAAAACACAAGCTCCCAATACTCTTCAGGGAAATTTTCAACCTAAGCCACAATACAATCCTCAAGGAAATTTTCAACCCAAACTTTATTACTCCAATCAAGGTTTTTTATAATCAGGGGAACAAAACTGTGCAAGCTCAAGGGAGTTCTTCAAATTCCAATCCTCAAAAGGATACCAATGCTTTGCTTAGACAGCTTCTAGAGGGACAATGAAGATCTGCTATTGAAATTAGCACAATGAAGAATGATTTCAATGCCAAAGTGGAGAGTCTACAACAACATCTGAAAGATTTGGACAACCAGGTTGCCCAAGTCACCTCTGCATCTAAAAAACCTATGGGTCAACTCCCTGGAAAACCTAAACCTAATCCTAAGGAGTATGTTAATGCTATTACCCTAAGGAGTGGAAAAGAGTTGCCCTCAGGGGTTCTCATTGAGGATAATAAGATTCAGGTTGAGGAGGAGATTGAAGAAACTTTGAATGAAGAGACACCTAAGGAAAATATTTTAACTGAGGTTGATATTGAGAGTTCAGTGAAAAAGACTAGTGGGAAAGAGGTTGACTACAAAGGAAAAGGAAAAGTTTGTGAAGAGATTACTGTCACTCCTCAGAAAGGTTCTGCATCAACATCAAAGGAGACAGTGTTCCAACCACCACCCTATGAACCCAATCTCCCTTTTCCAGGAAGATTCAAGAAACAACTTACAGAGAAGTATAGGGTTATCTTTGATAAACAGATGAGTAACATTCAGGTCACTATGCCCCTCATAGAAGCTTTCTTGAAGGTTCCACAGTATAACAAGTTCTTAAAAGATACTATCAAGGAGAAAACCCAGGACCTACAGGGGATGGTTGTATTGACTCATGAAGTGAGTGTTATAATCTCTAGAAGGAATGTTCCTAGGAAGCTCCAAGACCCAGGGTGTTTCACATTGCCCTGTACTTTGGGACCTTTAGCTTTCCAGAGATGTCTTTGTGATCTTGGAGCAAGTGTAAGCCTCATGCCATTATCCATTGCTGAGAGTCTGGGATTCAACTCTTACAAACCCTGCAGAATATCTCTGATACTAGCTGATAGATCTGTGAGGCTGCCAGTTGGAATGCTTGAAGACTTACCAGTCATGGTGGGAAATTTTGAGATTCCAACAGACTTTGTGGTGCTGGAGATGGATGAAGAGCCAAAGGACCCATTGATCCTTGGGAGACCCTTTTTAGCCACAGCTGGTGCAATAATTGATGTCATGAAAGGAAAGTTAGACTTGCACCTTGGAAGTAATCATGTCCTTAAGTATGATATAAATGAAGTCATGAAGAAGCCAGCCATTGATGGACAACTTTTCTGGATTGAAACCATGAATCAGTTGGCTGATGAATTCCTTGAAGAGATGGCTCATGAAGACTCATTACAATTGGCTCTGACCTCAAGGAGAGAGATTGATGAATTAGGACCAGAGGGTAAAGAGTATGTGAAGCTTCTGGATTCACACAAGGCTCAAGAAGAGAATACAGAGTTTATGGAACTCCAGCATGAAGTACATCATGTCAACATGGCTGAGCAGGGAAACATAAAAAAAGAAGCTAGCAATGGTCAGACTAGCACTAAGGATGACTGGAGTGAACTCAAGGCACCAAAGGTGGACCTCAAACCACTTCCAAAAGGGGTAAGGTATGTCTTCCTAGGCTCTAATGATACATACCCAGTCATGGTTAGTGATGAACTGAATGATGAGAAAATGGCTAGCTTAGTGCATGAACTTAGAAAGTTTAGAAAAGCTATTGATTATTCATTAGATGACATTAAGGGTATTTCACCATCTCTTTGCATGCATAGGATCCACTTGGAAGATGAATCTATGACTTCTGTTGAACATCAAAGGAGGTTAAATCCAAACTTAAAAGAAGTAGTCAAGGAAAAAATCCTTAAACTGCTAGATTCTGGAATCATTTACCCCATATCTGATAGCACTTGGATTTCCCCTGTACATATTGTCCCAAAGAAAGGTGGAATCAGTGTAGTTAGGAATGCACAAGATGAACTCATACCCACTAGGATCATCACAGGCCATAGAATGTGCATAGACTATAGGAAATTGAATGCTGCATCTAGGAAATATCATTTCCCTTTGCCATTCATTGATCAAATGCTAGAAAGACTTGCAAATCATCCTTATTATTGTTTTCTAGATGGGTATTCAGGATTTTTCCAAATCCCTATACATCCTAATGATCAGGAGAAAACCACTTTCACATGCCCTTATGGTACATTTGCCTATATGAGAATGTCTTTTGGTCATTGTAATGCACCAGCCACTTTTCAAAGATGTATGATGTCCATATTTTCTGATCTAATTGAACATATCATGGAAGTCTTCATGGATGACTTCTCTGTGTATGGTTCTTCCTTCTCTGCTTGTCTGTTGAATCTATGCAGGGTGCTAAGGAGATGTGAAGAGACAAGCATGGTTTTGAACTGGGAGAAGTGTCATTTTATGGTCAGAGAAGGGATAGTGTTGGGACACAAGATTTCTGAATGTGGAATTGAGGTGGACAAGGCCAAGATTGATGTCATGATTGGACTAGAACCCCCAAGGAATGTGAAAGGGATCAGAAGCTTTCTGGGGCATGCTGGCTTTTACAGAAGGTTTATTAAGGATTTTTCAAAGATAGCAAGACCTCTTACAAAACTCCTCTGCAAAGATGTAGTCTTTCAGTTTGATGAGGAGAGTATTCCAATTGATGATGCATTCCCTGAAGAGCAGTTGCTGGCAGTTCAAGCTGTGATAGAAGCTCATGATACTAGAGTTAAACTTGAGGAGGTTAGGAGTTTGGAAGAGAAATCACCTTGGTATGATGATTTGGTAAACTACCTAGCCTGTGGAAAAGAACCTTTAGGTTTAGAAGGTTATCAAAGAAAGAAGTTCTTCAAGGATGTAACCAGATACTTTTGGGATGAACCATACTTGTACACATTGTGCAAGGATCAGTTGTACAGAAGGTGTGTAGCTGAGGAAGAGGTTGAAGGAATCTTGCTGCACTGTCATGGGGCAACATATGGAGGTCACTTTGCTACCTTCAAAACAGCCATTAAGGTCCTTCAGGCTGGATTCTGGTGGCCATCTCTTTGGAACGATACTCATGAGTTTGTATCCAGATGTGATCCATGCCAAAGAGTGGGAAACATCAGCAGAAGGAATCAGATGCCCCAGAACCCAATTATTGAAATTGAAATTTTTTATGTTTGGGGGATTGACTTCATGGGACCATTCCCATCCTCTTATGGGAATGAGTACATTCTGGTTGCAGTTGACTATGTATCCAAATGAGTGGAGGCAATAGCTTCCCCATCTAATGATGCCAAAGTGGTTTTGAAGATGTTCAAGAGTATCATCTTCCCTAGGTTTGGGGTACCTAGAGTTATGATCAGTGATGCAGGTTCACACTTCATCAACAAAATCTTTGATAGCTTACTAAACATGGGGTGAAGTATAAAGTTGCAACACCATACCACCCCCAAACCAATGGGCAGGTTGAGGTATCAAATAGGCAGATCAAAGCCATTCTTGAGAAGACTGTGGGAGTGACTAGGAAGGACTGGGCAGCTAAGTTGGATGATGCCTTATGGGCTTATAGGACAGCCTTCAAGACTCCTCTGGGAACAACATCTTTCAATCTCATTTATGGGAAATCCTGTCATCTGCCTGTTGAACTGGAATACAAGGCTTTATGGGCAGTCAAGCTTCTGAACTTTGACATTAAATCTGCTAAGGAGAAGAGGTTGATTCAGCTAAGTGAACTGGATGAGATCAGAATGGATGCATATGAAAGCTCTAAGATTTACAAGGAAAGGAGCAAGGCTTTCCATGACAAGAAAATCCTACCAAGAGACTTCAAGAAAGATGACCAGGTCTTGTTATTCAACTCCAAGCTGAAATTATTTCCATGGAAGTTAAAGTCCAGATGGAGTGGACCATTTAAAATCAAGGAAGTGAGATCATATGGAGCAATTGTTTTAATCAACAAGGAAGGTGGAGACTTCATAGTCAATGGCCAAAGACTCAAACCCTATTTGGCAAATGAATCCATGGAGGAGGGAGGATCAGTTGGTCTCTCAGACCCAACTCCCACATAAAACCATGGATAATCAAGCTTGGTGACTTTAAACAAGCTCACTTGAGAGGAAGTCTCATGTTATCATTTGTAAATATTCTTTTCTTAATTTTGGTAGATTGATGTGTTTGTTGAGTTTTTGCAGTGTTTAGGATTGGAAAAAGAGTCAAGGAGAAGCATTCAAGTGCAGAGGAAGCCAATTTAAGAGGAAAAGTGCTTGGAGCGGCCACACACAGCAGTGTTACGCGACCGCTGTAGCGTTCAACGAGGAGAAAATGGCCAAGGAGCACAGCGGGGTTGTGCAGCGGTGTCCCGTGACCGCAATGAGGTCCTGCGAACGTGACAGCGGGGAGTCACAGCGGTGTCCCGTGACCGCTGTGAACTTCTGCGAACGTGAGAGCGTTGGTCACAGCGGTGTCTCGTGACCGCTGTGACCTTTTAAAACCACAGCGGCCTGATGCAGCGGTGTCCCGCGGCCGCAGCGTATTTAAAAATCCAGGTTTTACTTTCCTTTTTCGCGTTGACTGGTCTTATTTTAATGAATTAAACCGATTTTAACCAGTTTTAAAAGCAAATTCTCCTCCTTCTCTCTCCTTCACGCGACCTCACCCCTCTTGCGATTTTTGCTCTCCATTTTGTCAAATCTTCACCAAATTTTCTGATTTTTGTTGCTACATTTGCGAAATTCTTCAACCCATTGAGCTACACTTGTTCTTTTCTCGATTTCCATCTGCTCACACCAATGTATGCTTCCTCATCTCCCAATTTTCGCCATCTGTAATGGGAGGAATTTCAGAACTCAAATTTGTTGATGCATGATGATTAAAACTTGTTCCTCTTGGCTAGATATCCTTGTTATTGAGTTATTTGGTGATACCCATGTGAAATTCAACCCTATTTGCAAGCAATTTGAGATTTTGAGAATTAGGGTTCTTGAGAATTGGGGGTTTTCGAAAATTTTGGGGAAAACTTGTGATTCTAGTTTCTATGGGTACAATTGAACGTGTTAAAGTTAATTGCAAGAGACTAACTCATTCTGATAACATTCACTTCATAATTTTTTCAAAACTTGGTTAGTTTCTTGTGTTTTAGTGAAATTTTGCAATGAATGACATGTAAAGGTCGAATTTTGGTGGTGTTTAGACAATTTTAGGTGGCTGGTTCCTTGCTATTAAAATGCTTATGCTCTCTAGCATAGAACTTCAATGAGGAATACACATTTTGCATTAGAATTGCATAGAGATTGTTGGTGTTCTAATGTGATGTTCTTGGTGATGTTATTGACTTATACCTTTTGATTATGCTTGAGCAGCTACATTATGACTGGAAACACAGGAAGAACAAGAGCACAGAGACCCTCAAGGGGCAATGAACCAGCTCAAGGCCAATCCTCACTAGCCAGGAGGAAAGGGAAGGAACCAGCTGCTGCACCGGAAGAAGAGGATCATGTTGAGAGTGGGAGTGACAGCAGTTCTGAGATTTGGCTTCCTTCTGACCTTCACAAGCAAAGAAGGTTGCTGCGGAAACAAGCTGCTGAGAAACAAAAGGAGAAGCCTAAGACTCCTGCGGAAATCTACAAGGCCATCAAATCAATCAAATGGACACCAACGAGGTTTCCAGATCCTACGGTACTCAGCAAGCTTGGAATGTTGGGGCCAGTTCAGACCATCTTGGGTGATATGGGGCTGGGCAAGCTCTTGGAGGTGACTTATCCGGTTCATGATGTAGTCTCCTGCCAGTTCCTATCTTCCCTAACTGTTAATTACCGCTACAATCAGCCCACGGATGAAGATGGTCATGGTTATATCACCTGGAAGGTGAGAGGCAGAACATATCGGATGGGTTTTAAGGAGCTCAGCGGGATTTGGGGGTTTCCCGATGGATCAGAGATGGGTTTTCCGCTTCAGCGCTGGATTCCACATGCACTCTGGCTCACCATTGCTTCAAGTAACTACAGAACCGGATACATGAAGTCTACCGATATCCGGAACCCAGCTCTGAGGTACATTCAGAAAGTCCTTGGCCACACAATCTATGCCCGGCGGGAGAACAGCAAAGTTTTAGAGGAGGAACTGAAGTTTATGAGCATGGGTCTACATGCACACTTGGGTGATTTCAATGATAGTCGACCCCCTGCAGCCAGCCAGCAGAATCGGGATCACCGGTATCTTCTGCCAGCAGCTTCTTGAGCAGAGAGAGTGGGCATTGACCACCAGAGATAAGACCCCTGAGCTGCGGGTAGGTGGCCTGATTACTCCTATCTTGATGGCCCGTGGCATTGACTTGGGAGATATCACCTGTGAGGTAGCCCGGATTGATGAGGAGTATCTCCGGAGATCCCACTTCCTCGCTGGCATATTTGAAGGCAGGTTTGCCTATACTTACCGGGACTGGGATACATCATACACGATACTTCTACCGAACCAGGCCTTCATCTTTGACCGGAGCACCCTGATCTTCCTCCCTTATCCACAGTTCCATCATAACGCCGGAGCTGAACCATTGGAGGCTCTCACCTACTCGCAGACGAAGCGCAGAGCTAGTTATTCCGGTCCAAGTTCCGCACCTGCGGATGCTGATGAGCCAGCACGACCACCGAGTCCAGTATATGGCAGTGCGAGGTACCACTTCCAACCCTCCAGTGACGTCATACATGGTGCCCAGCTCCGGGAAGATCACAGTCACATCCGGAAGCTTCAGCGCTGGAACAAATGGCAAGATCGAACCATTGGGAAGCTAGTTAAGACAGTTATGACGCTGAAGAAGCAAGTGAAGGGGCTTGCAGCGAAGATCACAGGATCTAGCCCTACCACTACCTCTCCTATTGATCACCAGATGACTGATGCAGCTCCAGCCGCTTCTCACTCACAGCGGCATTCTCACCACGGAAGATCCAGCAGCACACAGAGGGTAGATGACCGCAGGTACCAGGCTCGCCAGTGCATCCCGATATACTCTGCTGATTCTAGCAACGAGTCACTTTCCCTATCCGAGTTTGACCCTACCGACATTCCCTCCGCCAACTCCTCCCCCTCTGCTTGCTCTTGAGGTACCACTCCTCCACCTCTTGTATATATTCTTTAGTTTTCTTCATTTTCTTAGTTTTTATCTTTGTTTGTGGTCTCTCTCTCTAGCTTATTCTCACACTGAGACAGTGTGAAATAAGTTTGGGGGAGAAGCTCAGTATTTGATCTTGT